>JAPYXD010000716.1:3000000-3462873 GCA_030998225.1 Diplolepis rosae
CGACTAGTGGTTTTTATTTTAATTCTCAAACGGTTGATTGAATTTTTTTCAGATTAGAAGCGGCAATAATAGATGGAAACAATATCGCGAAGCAAATAGAAAAAGAAGTGATCATTTCAGTTGAATCTTGGATCAAAAGTGGGAACCGAAGACCAAAATTGGTGGCGATAATTGTAGGAGATGATCCAGCTAGTAAAGTTTACGTGGCGAGAAAAATCAAAGTAGCTAACACTGTGGGTAAGTTTTTGTTTAAAGAAGAATTTTTTGTTAAAAGTTTGTTTTCTAAAAAATAAAAAATTATAAGGCATTGACGCTGAGACGATAAACTTGGACAAGAATGTGTCAGAAAATTTTCTTCTGAAAGCGATTGAAAATCTGAACAAGGACTATTCTGTGGATGGAATCTTAGTCCAATTGCCGGTTCCAGAATCAATAAACGAAAGGGCAATTTGCGAAGCAGTGACTCCAACGAAAGACGTGGATGGTTTCCACTCTGAAAATATGGGCAAACTATCTTTGGATAGTGCGAGTATTGCGCCGGCAACTGCATTAGGAGTTAAAGAATTAATTGTGAGAACAAAGATTCACACCATCGGAAAAAATGCTGTAGTCATTGGCAGGTCGAAGCATGTTGGATTACCAATCGCTTTGCTACTTCATTCTGACAGTAAAGGTACTCTAACCTTACTTAAAGTTTTTCCAAGATATCCACTTTCAGAGAACTTTGCTACTTTTTAATCTTCTGAAATTTATTTTCCAGGTGAGACGGGAGCTCTGGATATGACAACGACAATCTGTCACCGTCACACACCTCCAGAAGAGTTAAAAAAATATGTGAAACTAGCTGATGTCGTAGTGACTGCAGCAGGGGTCCCTGGTTTGATAACCAACGATATGGTGAAGCCTGGCGCTTGTGTTATCGATGTTGGAATCACCAGGGTGAAGACAGAAACTGGCTATAAGTTGTCAGGAGATGTGGACTTTGAAAACGTTAAGAAAATTGCTGGATACATCACTCCGGTTCCTGGAGGAGTTGGGCCGATGACTGTTGTCATGCTCATGAAAAATACCCTCTTAGCTGCTAAAAAAAATAAAATCTGAAAAATATCTTCAATTATTATTGTAAATAATATTATGCTATATAATGCAGAATGCTACTAATAACTATTAGTTGTCGTGAAATAATTTACATCAATCACTTTATTTATCTATGATGAAAACTATATTTTTATATTATTACAACTTTCTATAAGCTTTTGATAATTTCTGTCTACTTGCAAATGTCAATAAAATTTATTTAAAACTTTTTTTAATTTTCTTGACTATTTTAATTTTAATTCATTAATGTTTAATCTCGCCTCAGTATTTCACCATAGATTAAGTAAAGAACTAACGACATATATCTCAGAGGTTATCCGTTTATCATATAGATCATATATACACGAAATTTGAAATTGAGGTTATCTCTCGTGGGAAACGTGAAAAATTAACAAAGCCACGAATAGCGATTGGGAAGCAGGAAACCTTTATACAAATTATATAGTTCTCGTTTGTTAAAATTTAATTAGCTGATTGTAAAGTTTGCAATCAATATAATTCAAGGTAATAAAGTAATATAATAAATGAAACTTGTAGTAGTGTAAGCTTAGCAAAAATGGCAAAGACAACTTCTTTCTTATCCGTAATCCGCGACGTGTCCGTGACAGTCCGTGACTAATTCAGCTTGAATCAGCTGACAATGTTCTTGCGGAAAGTAAGTGAAACTTCTCTATTAAAAAAAACTATTCTCACCATTTCAGTTGTTTCAAAATTGCATATCAGTAAAGTTTCTAAGAAATTTTCTACAACCCGTGTGAGAATGTCTCGACCAAAAATTCTTGTTACTCGACCAGATATTCCTGAAATTGGATTCGAATTACTTCGAAAAGAGTAAGTAATTTTTTGGAGATATTTTTTTTTCGTCCTTCCACATTACTGTTATGAAAAACTGAAATACCGCAATAGCAGACTATTATTGGGCTCAATAATGTCGCAAAAGCGTTCAGGGGACACTGAACCTTAACAAAAACTGCAGTAATTGTATTTCAGTTCTGTACGTCAGAATGTTTCATAAATTATACTTCATTGGCAATATTATTTTGATTTAAAAATAAAAAATGAAACAAATCGAAACAAAACTCTATACCTTTCTATATTTTAAAATTATTAGCTTTAAAATGAAATTGAGAGGGAACTGTAATTTTATAAATTTTTGCAGGTGTGACTTGATTGTGGGTGAAAAATGTGATCAGATTTCTCGAAGAGAGTTGATATCAAAAATATCTGGAGTTGATGGACTTTACTGTCTGCTTTCGGACAAAATTGATGAGGAAATATTAAGTGCAGCTGGTCCGCAATTGAAAGTGGTTGCTACAATGTCAGTTGGAGTAAATCATTTGGACTTAAAAGCCCTCAAGAAGCGAAACATTTATGTCGGTTACACTCCAGGAATTTTAACAAATGCCACAGCTGAACTTACAATAGGCTTGCTTTTAGCTACTTCCAGAAGATTAATTGAGGCTCACAAAGCTATTTTCAAGTGAGTGAATTTCGAAAAGTTAACTAAGATAAAACTTTTTGATTGAAAGTTTTAAAATTGTAAAAAATACCTATTTTTTGTAGAAAGGAATGGAAGGCTTGGGGGCCAACCTGGATGTGTGGTCCAGGGTTGGCTGGTTCGACAATAGGAGTTGTGGGCTTAGGTAGAATAGGAACTCGAGTAGCAGAAATTCTAAAAGGCTTTCAAGTATCAAAAATACTTTATACAAGCAGAAAGGAAAAAGAGCAAGCCTCTAAATTTGAAGGAAAGCATGTCAACTTTGAAACTCTTTTGAGAGAAAGTGACTTTATAATAGTAACTGTAGCATTAACTCCAGAAACCACCGAGATGTTTAACAAAGAAGCTTTCGATAAAATGAAAAAAACTTGTGTTTTTATTAATGTCAGTAGAGGAGAAGTTGTACATCAGCCTTCATTGATTGAAGCATTGAGGTGTAAAAAAATCTGGGGTGCTGGTCTGGATGTGATGACCCCTGAGCCAATTGGCCCAGATCACGAATTACTTCAGATAGATAATTGCGGTAAAATTTGTATATTTTATTATTATTAAAATTGCCTTATTTGCATAACTTGATTAAAGCGCAACTTTAGTTTGTTTAGAAATCAAGAATTTGATTTTCAATCAGAAAAAATCTTTTTACAGTTGTGATTCCTCATCTGGGAAGTGCCAATATTGAAACGAGAGAAGAAATGGCTAAAATAACAGCAAATAATATTCTTTCTGTACTAAGAAACAAACCAGAAGAAATGCCAGCACGTCTGTCCCTGTGATATATTTAAACATCTGGAAAATTAACGTTTATATTGAACATTGTTTAGCAAATTAATAAAATCCATGCTAAGATATACTTAGGTAGACTGTATTTTTTTCTATTTTCAAGAATAAAAAATTATATTTTCGAATCTCATACTACAATCACTCACAATTCAAAACTACATTTATTTCTTTATTGATTAAAACATCACTCTTTTCTAAATTTTTTTCTCAATTTGTGAATGAACTTACAACATCGATAAATAAAACTTCGAATTTGCAACTTGTCAGTTACCATAGTTACCATGTCGCCACCTTTAGGAATGTCGGGATCAACCATTGATTGGAGTAAGGACAAAGATATATAGGGTATTGTCTTATTCTAATCTATAGTCAATCTCGATTTGAATTGAATCTTGACCACATGGAGACTAGAAATAAGGAGACCACGAAGGAATAATGAGGAGACCAAACTGCCATGGGAAACTTTTCCGAATCTGGCAGGAGCAACGGCACGGTAAGTGCCCGGCTTGTAATTTGGAAGTAGTGGAAAGGAGTGCGCAGTTGTCCTCTTCTTACTCACGGGAAAATGTGCGAGTGAGACGAACTTGTCAAATTGATCTAAGCCAGAGAGGTTATGCAACCCGGTACGCGACACGACATTGCTAAGAAAAAAATTTATTGTGTTAAATGCATTATATTATATGCAATCTTCAAAATCTTGAAAACTTCTCGGATTAAATTCCCTCACCTTTCAAGGAAAAAACTATTTAACATTATTTAACACACGATTTACGAAGTAATAACAAATACCATAATTTCAATTTCAAGATTTACAATCTTATTATATTCGATATATAATGTACTCCTTTAGCTTTATAGGAGTCCTGAGATAATAATTTTATTTTATTTTTTTAAACTAAATTGAACAAATATCTGCCGCTTGCAAATGATCAAAAAATTAATCAACATAACCACTCTGGCTTAGATCAATTTGACAAATTCGTCTTACTGGCACATTTTCCCGTGAGTAAGAAGAGGACAATTGCGCACTTGCGCACTCCTTTTCACTACTTCCAATTTACAAGCCGGGCACTTACCGTGCCGTTGCTCCTGCCAAGTCGCTTACATGGAGATAGGTCTCCTTATTATTCCTTCGTGAAGGAGACCAATCTCCATATATCCATTCCCGAAATGAAGTTCTGCCAAGTACATAGTTACAAAACTTCCCGACGAGGGCATGTATGTTCCCTGGGTGCAAAATGGCGACGCCTAATACACGATGCTTATAAACCGTGGATGCCGCCATATGCACCCAGGGAACACACGTGTCCTCATCGGGAAGTTTCCTAACTATCAGGGTTGCGAAGGTAAAATACCTAACGTAATTTACATGGTTTTCTACACGTAATTTACTATGGATATTACGTGGAGGTTTTCTATACGTAATTTACATATATGCTAGACTTAAAGTTTTGGTGGGTGCGCAAGCTAAACTTATTTTTGTGTATCGTTCGCGAATCTTGTCATTTCGTTAATAAATGTCAAAATTATAATTTAAACATAAGTAAGGGTGGTAGGCCAATGCACGAAAATTACTTTTTTCCAGGAACAGATGCATTGCCATTGAAAATGATTTGCTACCAGATGAGCAGATGCATATTGACAAAAGGCAATATAGCACTTGCACTTTAAGTATGATGGTGCTTTTATACCTCTCTGGCTGCAGGCCGAGAAATTCATTTAGAGTATTTTATTGGCACATCCAGTTGCTCAAAAAACAGGATTCAACCGAATGGACCAATCAACTTTTGTTGATGAATTTGCCAGCCCGCAGCCAGAGAGGTATAAAAGCACCTTGAGTCTTGTGCTCAATAAAAGCAATATTTCTTCAGAAGGAATAGTGCTGTTAAACAATAACGCTAAAGTAAGTCTTGTGCTTAATGCTTATATGAAATAAAACTTCAATATCATGTCAATTAAAAAGAATTTACCGTCGCTAAAATTATTTAATAGTAAAGATGGTTCACAAAAGAAATACAAAATGATCTTAATTTTGCACAAATTATAATATAACTATTAAATTTAGTTTATGTCTTTTTAGTACTTTTTTTCAATGAACAATTTTCTTCTTGAGTTAGAAATCGAATGATATAGACTTTATAAAACTATTTTTCTAAATCTCAAGACGCAACTACTGACATGTCAAAAAATTAAGCTTATAAATAAAATAAAATTTGAGTTTGAATTATTGAATATGAAATTATTAAATATTATTAATTTATTTCAAATTAATTAGTTGAGTTTGAAATTTTTATCACTGCCTAGATTATCGGAGGATGACTAGAAGCGTATCAGATAGGATACGTTGCCAGCAGGTGTCTTCGTAGACAATTCAAACTCTTATATCGCAAATAAATGCAAATTAAATTCAAATTTAAAGAATTTGTAATCTTTCTGTGGAAAAAAGACGCTTTCGACTGCGCTGGGATCGGAATACCTGGGCTTGAATCCCAGCGCAGTCGAAAGCGTTATTATTAAATCTATTAATATTATTTTATTTTGCTGTAAATAAAGGATCACTGAAAAGCTTATAAGCTTTACTTTACGTTTTTTAAAAGGATTATCTATTTCCGTAAGGTCCTCTTGAGATGGATGATTGTTATTCCCAGAATTGTATATTTTCGTCGATTTCACTTTACAGACGTTTCTTAACATAAATAAAACAATAATTTAGTATAAGTATAAAGTAAAGTGATCACAGCATTAACAAAAATTATAAAGTCTGTATATTACTATAATATTTATTGAAAATATGCACCCTTAAGGAGGAATTACACCTCTGTATGCAGGTTACCATGGTAACACACAAGAGAGAAAGAGACCGACAATTTTCCTGTTTCTTTCCCACTTATATGTTACTATAGTGAACTACATACATAATGTCTGCATGCAGAGGTTTAATTCCTCCTTAATAGGGGAATAGTATTTAACCAATAAGATATTCACCTTGGGTCCGTGCGATTATTTTATTGGTTGAATTCTGTTGCCTTGTTCCTCTATTACCCTATTCTCTTCGACATGGAACTGCGACTGCGCCTTCAGAGCTAATTATCGGAAGCACCCTGAATTAGGGTTGTAAGCGATGTAACGTTCCATTGAAACATTGAAACTTTCATTTGAAATATTTCAATATTTCATGGTCAAAGTTTCATTGTTTCACGAAACATTAGGAGAAGAGGGGGAAACGTCTATCTATGCAGGCACAAAGAAGTCAGATTAGGTTAGAATGTTAGATCATAAAATTTCCTTGAAATATTTATTCAAATTATATATAGTTTGAATTTTCCCGCTTTTCTGTTTGAAACTTTGAAATATTTCATGAGACCCCCAATTGAGATAACCAAGTTGACGTCACAGGCCATGTGGCAGGGATAGACCACGGTCGTATAGACAGGTCTGGCATCTCCCGTGGTGAGGGATGTTCCCTTATTGTATTCAGAATGTTTCATATTTTTGCCATGGATAGCGCTAGTATCGAGTAGTGGCCCGCATGACCGCTTCGTAGCATGTACACTGGGAAAAAAAACCGTCAGGTTTTCCGGAAATTCCCGTTGCACTGACGGGAATGAGCATCGGCGCCTTTACAACGTTATGTTAACGTGCTCCCACCGTCAATGTAGCGTTGAAAACTCACGTTAATCCAGCTATGTCAGCCCCGTCAATTTACCGGGAATATTAACGCTGGAACGCCGTGTTATTTGAAAATATCACACGATGATGCAATTTCATATCCATAATGAAATTGGCAGTGCTTTGCTTTTAAATACCAATATACCTATAATTAGGAAAAGAAAAGAACTGAAAAAAACAATCGCGAGTATTGCCACAGCTGATCATTTTTGGGTGATTTAACGTTGGCTCTACCGTCCGTACAACGTTGAATAGCACCGGCGATTCAACGGGAGAGCAACGCTACGCCAACGTGAAATTGGCGACGGGACTCCTTCCCGTTGATTTCACCATGTTTTTTTCCCCAATGTATGTATATAGATATACCCAGAACGTAGTCAGCTGTGAAAGCTGCTGTAAACCACGGGTATTCCTTCAACTACTCGATTGCAGCGCTGCCCAAGCGGTCACTTTCGAAACTACTACTCGTCACGATAAGGGAACATCCCCCACCACGGGAGATGCCAGACCTGTCTATACGACCGTGGGATAGACTGTAAGTTAGGATGGTCTTGGACGAAAGAAATATTGGCAAAACAAACGTCCACCGCGGGCTTAGGGGCGCTGCTGCATGAAAACAATCATGGCTGCCGCAGGGCTTCGGCGTTCACGTATTTACTGTTGATCTGAATAGGACTTTTCAAATTACGTTTTCTGTAAGTGCTAAAAATGCTTTTGTTGTCGTTAAATACGTTATGCGAGTACGTACAAGCACTGCCTTTACGAGTAAAGTCCTTTCCTTTCTTGTGCTTCGGTGAGAATTCCATTTTCACGCTTATATTTATTTATGCACTTGTCACTTACTTTTTATGTTAACTATATATTTATTTGTCAAACAATTGATTAATTACTGCGTTACACTGTGAGCATCTGGCTTTAGTATAGTATACACAATGCTGCCCGAAGCCCAACGGTAGCCATATTGATTAATTCGCTTGTCGACCACCAGGTCTCGCATTGCAAGTTTGAATTACCAATATGGGAATCATTGGGAAATTGATGAAACAAAATTTTCTAGCGTAAAATTAAGTCATAAATTTATTAATAATTATATTTTTCAAGTGCAAAATTAATTTCCGCCTATTTTGAGTACCTACTTGTCGCTTGTCATTCTTTTAATTTTTTAATATAAAATAAAATGTCATAAATTTGTAGGTTATGATGACCGTTTGTTTTGAAGGATTTGAAGAATGTGTTGAAAACGAGAACATGCTTATCGATACATTCTTCAGATCTTTCAAAACAAACGGTCATCATAATCTACAAATTTATGACATTTTATTTCATATTAAAAAATTAAAAGAATGACAAGCGACAAGTAGGTACTCAAAATAGGCGGAAATTAATTTTGCACTTGAAAAATATAATTATTAATAAATTTATGACTTAATTTTACGCTAGAAAATTTTGTTTCATCAATTTCCCAATGATTCCCATATATTTCTTTCGTCCAAGACCAACCTAACTTACAGTCTATCCCTACTACATGGTCTGTGACGTCAACTTGGTTATCTCAATGTTTCATGAAACTTTACATTAGATGCATTAGATCAAAGTTTCATGAAATTTTCAAACCTGCCCTGAATCTAGATGCGGCAAAGTGTTAGGTTATGGTGCATCTATAATTCTATAGTTCTATACCTTATTACCTTCTGTTGGTCGGTCGTCTACAGGCTGACGCAAAAAACAACGACATATAAGTCAAATTGATAAAAAAGAGAAACAAAATTCCCAATTCTAGTGAATTTTTGTCTATCTTACTCTTGATAATTTAGAACTATATGTCATCTTGTATCTGCTGGCAGACGACGACCCAGACGACCGACCAACAGAAAGTGTAAATAGACCCTTGCATGCTGCTGACTACAGATGCTGTGTTGCACCCCTCATCCTGCGCACCAGCATTCGTTGCTGTCAATGCATATAACATATAAAATTGATATTATTTACTTTCCAGTTTCAAGAATTATTCTACAGCTAACGAGAAAAAAGTGATTTTTGAAGCAAGGAGTAGCTTTAAATGATATATTTTCAAGAAAATATTCAACCACCAGGATTTCACAGTGGAAACGTTTAAATTGGGTTTTTCTAGGTTATTCATTTAAAATGCGGTACTTTACTACAAAACTTTTCTTCTTTCTTATTGTCGAGGGTGAGTCATCATTTTATAATGATATATTTACTAAAACAAATTTATTTTCTTAATTTTAAAAGTTTTAAGTAGGAAACTTTTTTGTGCAAAAATAAAAATTTGAAGTGTCAATGAATTTGTTTGAATCTTTTTTGACAAGTGTTAGTTTTATTCACCTTATTAGGACTATTGAAGATATCAAAATAGTTCTGTGTTTATTATATTTCAGTGGTGACTACATTAAACATTCTCGCAGTCGAGGAGACACTTGTAAAAGAAAATGAAAGTCAAGAAAACCAAGAAATCAATTCACAAGAGGTGGAAGAGTCAGTTATAAAACCTAATGCTACAATTGAAGAACCAAAAAAGAACATCACTAAAGTCAATTGCCTCATGGACAAAGTTTATGGACCAGTCGAAGTAAGAGAATAAAAAGTAGATAACCAGTAGTTATAATATGTAGGTCGGATCTTATTTCAATTATTATAATTAATATTCAAATATTGTTGATGTTCTTAGTTGGCTTTAGGGTCCAGGAAAAATATAACTCAAGGTTTCATATTTTCAAACGTTTCGACTCAGATTGGAGTCCTCATCAGTGAGAATTGATTTCTGTTATTTGATTAAGTAGACGGACAAATCGTTGGTGAAAAAAATAATTGAAGTGGCACAATCACAAATTTCCTTTATTTCGTCACGAACAAGGTGATCACATAATTTTTGTAAATACACTCCTGTCAATTGAAAAATTCATAGTGACAGAAGCGTTTTTACAAAAATTATGTGGTCACCTTGTTCGTGACGAAATAAAAGAAAGAAAAAAAGGAAATTTGTGATTATGCCACTTCAATTATTTTTTTCACCAACGATTTGTCCGTCTACTTAATCAAACAACAGAAATAAATTCTCACTGATGAGGACTCCAATTTTAATCGAAACGTTTGAAAATATGAAAATTTGAGTTACATTTTTTCTAAACTGTAAAGCCAACTAAGAACATTAACAATATTTGAATATTAATACTAAGGGTCGATATAAGTCCTGTTCATTATTGTTATAATTAATTTCAAATTAAATAGTTCATTTTGAAATTTTTATCAGAGGATCACCAGTCACATATCAAATAGGATACATTTCTGATAATGTGTCCTCATAGATATTTTCAAACTCCTACATCGCAATAACGCAATACGAATGTAAGGGCATGTGATATTTCCAAAATTAGAAAATTTTATTGATTACATGAACTGGCTACTTTTCTCAAGTATCACATGCCCTTAAAGAATTTGAATTCTTTTTGACCTGTGGAATGAGAGATATCGGACACGTGTGTAGCTCAGTTTGTTAGAGCAGTCAACTGGCAATCCAAAGACCCGGATTCGAATCCCGGCACACATTCGAAAGTGTCTCTTTTTTCACAGAAAGATTACAAATTCTTGAAATTTAATTATAATTAATATTTTTCCACACTTTAGATAGTGAATGCAACGAGGTTAGTAGAGTTGCTAATTTTGGAACCTGGGCCATCAAATAGAACTAAAAATAGTACCGAAAGGAAATTATTACCAGGGCCTTGTGTTGTTGTACTTTTTTATGCAAGATGGTGTGTTTTTAGCAGCCAAGCTGCTCCGCATTTCAACGCTTTACCCAGATTTTTTCCTCACATAAAAGCCGTTGCTATCGATGCGATGAAATACCAAAGGTAATATATTATTTCCTGATTATACAGTAACTTCTTTCTCGAGGCACTCATAAGGAAATCATAAGTGCGGATGAGCGAAACACTGTAAGTTATAAGAGCGTGTCTGTTGAACGATCGCCGGTTGTCTCTTCGCATAACTGAAGATCGCTCGATGGACACACTTTTATACTTCGCCATGTTTTGCTTATCTACATTTATGCTTTCCTCATGACTGATTCAAAAAGATATTAAGGGCATGTGACACTTAGGAAATTAGAAAATTTTATTGGTTTAAAGTTTCTACATGTTTGTGTTCAAAATTTGAAAAATGCTAGAGAAGATAAAAACACGTAAATAGAAATTGAATTAAGTTCTTCACATTAATTTGCTATTTTTTTCAAGTATCACATGCCCTTAAAGTACAATTTCTTTTGAATTTTTAAAAAGATTTTCTTGAATATTTCTTAAAAGTAAAATTTAAAACAACTGAAAATTCCAGTTTTAACACTCAACATGGAATCGTAGGCGTCCCAACGTTAATGCTTTTTCATAATGGAAAACCAGTAGTAAGATTCAACAATACAGTTTATACTCTGGAAATTTTTTCAAGATTTATAACTCAGTTTACGAATCAACAACCCAATGGATCTGTGTACGTGACATCCGCAGATTTTGCTGGCCCAGTTTCAAGTAAACCTTCCAACGAAACTGACTATTGTCTCGTTTTATCTTGGGTTTTCATTGCAGCTTGCGCTCTTTATTTTACCTCGAAAAGCCAGTGGTGGCGCCAATTTGTTGAACTTGTACAAAATACGTGGAGAGAGAGTAACGCACAACATGAGCACGTAGATTAAAACTCTTATTAGTTAAATTAACCATCTGATTATATTTAAATGCATAATTTGAGTCTAGACTTGTATTTATTTTATGACAAAGTGAACAGATTTTCATTTGTGATGTATATATTTGGGAAAGAAAATATATGTAAAGAATATTTAACATTTATTTCCGCTTTTCACCTAAAAGCTTTATTTATATTTTTAGTCAAATAAAATTTTGTTACCTGTATCAAATAAAATTTCAACCATTGCAAGCGAAAAATTGTTCTAATTTTTTAGAATTTATGTAAGTTTTTAATTGTAATTCCTGAAACGTATCTACAGATCTATCCAAAAAAATAAAGAATCATGTAGACACAAAAAATTACCAGGAACTTTTGACAGCAATTCCATGGTTATGAAAAGTGATATCAATTGTTTGTAAAAATATAATATACCTATAACAGGAAGTCTTCAAAATTAAAATATATTCTTTCGGAATTGAATCGAAGTTTTATTGGAATTAGTATTATTTAATTGTATCTAATTTCAGAAACTTTTTTTCAATAATTTTACAATTTTCTTCCTTTTTCAATGGATTTAAAATTTGGTTTTCGAGGAAAAAATGAATATACATTTGTTATCTTACCAAATTACGTTATCTATTCTTAATAGTCTTATGACAGTTTCTGACTGGCAGCATATCAGTGATAGGATTTGTCAGAAATAAAAGATATATGTGGTATGGGCCGAGTTTACTGCAGACAGAGGGAGAGAGAAAGGGGAGAGTTCGCGTTGCAGCTCGTGGCTACGGGGTACGGGGTGGTTGTCCTCGTCTGCGCTTTGTGGGAAATGCCCGCTCAATAACGCGTAGGTTCTTGTCTCCCCTTCTCTCTTTCGTTTAAAGGGTGGAAGCTGCTTCGGCTGCAACAAGGATCGCTTGCTTTTACACCGAAAACCCACCAGCCGTTAATGGGATGCTTGTTACTTAATCCAAAAAGATGATTCTGCTTTAAAAATCCGTTCTACTCAAAAAATAGAGATAGAAACATTTTTTTTTATTAAAAAAATGTTTAATGTAATAAGGTTTTTGAAGTTCGAATACAAGAAACGTGATATTGGAGTTTGGTTCAGGATTGAAGTTTTTTTTCTGTGTTTTGATAGGGATTTCTTGGATTGAAAATACAAGTTAAGATCATAGCTTTTTGTATCTAATAGGCGAGAGAAAATCGCAGGGTCGATGGTCCGCACTCTTCTCAAAGGTAGTTCATCCCTGCGCAGGGTGGTAGAACTCCAAAGATCGTTCGAACGATGACCTCTACGGATACTCCAGAATTCCCAGGTCGATGCTTTTGCATTCACGCAACCACATCAAAATCATTTGCTTCACCTACTTAATCAATCTTTAAGAATTTGTCTGGAATTTGGATTAAAATTTCCATTATGATTTTGTTTTTATTCTAATTTTTTCTCTATTTCAAATAAATCTTTTTAAAATGTTTTGAATGATTTTTTTTTAATTTGAAAAGTCCAAGGGTATCCGACGTGACATCAAGAATGTGTTTTAAATTCCTTATATTCTTGAAAATACTCATAATGAAGATATTAATAGTATTATTACAAGAAACAAGAGACAAGCTATAAATAAAATAAATAAATTGATAAGGCTTATAAAATTGACTAAAATATCAGTAAATTTGGATCGAAAATACATACATTTGAGAATCTCATGGCAAATAAGTAAAGGGTTTCCCAATAAGGGTGATATGTTTTGAAATTGAAAAAAAACACTGAATATTCATTCGGAATTGATCGAAATCTTTTTTATTATATTGGATATTCTATGCCATTTATGACTTAAACAATATATCGGCCAAATGTCCCCCGAGACTTGAGCCAAAAATGCGCCTCATCAGAAAAGATGATTTTTTGATGAAAATTGGGATCATTTTCAATTGATTCCAGAGCCCAATCCGCGAACTCCCGACGCAAACGATGGTCATTAGGCTTCAGTTCTTGGGCCAGAATCATCTTATAGGGATGCAGGCCAAGATCCAATCGCAAAATACGCCAGGTAGTCATCCTGGACAGGCCCAATTCCTGAGATCGGCGTGGCACGGACAATTCATGGTTTTCCTCGATACTGGCCTGTACGGCGGCTATATTCTGTGTAGAACTTGCGGTACGCATACGATTTTTAGGCTTAGTATCCAATAGAGTAAATTCACTCTCCAACTTATCGATTATTCGACGAATTGAGAGCGCGGATGGAGCAGAATGACGACCATATTTTGCACGATATGCTCTTTGAACACCGACAAAACTTCTCGAATTTTGATAAAATAATTGGACAATTTCCAAACGTTGTGGAAGCGTGAAACTACTCATGATTAAATGGCAAACCTTACTGATGACAACTGACAGCAGACGTCAAAAATTTCAGTTCAAATGAGCCCGATAGGGACATTCAAAATCATATCACCCCTATTGGGAAACCCTTTACATCTATAATTTTCAATAGCATTAGCAAGATAGGCACGTGTAGCTACAAATATACTCAGGCGCATCTATTTATACAGTAGATTTCAAGAGAAATGACCTGGCAACCTTCACCTCCAGTTGACCTTTTCAATGGCCTCTAAATATTTTTTTTGATTCCTCAAGAAAGATATTTAAAAAAATATATTCAATATTATTAAAAAAGGGGTCTAATATCGAAAAATTTGTGTTAGTGCGAATGAAGCCTGAATCAGTGTATTTCCATTTTTATATTTGCTTAAAACTACATTTGTGTTGATAGCTTTCTCAATTTTGTTAAAAAAATGAAGTGAATGAGTGTAGATGTAAATGCGGTAATCGTGTGAAAGGGAGAATGTGATTTTAGCGGGTAGGATAATGAGTAGGGGGAAGAGGAGAAGGGATAAAAAGGCCTACGGCCTTGACCTCGTCCATGGCTTAACAGACACGCGAGAAAAGACAACGGTCAAAACAAAGCAGACAGTATTTATGGTCTCCGTAGACGTTTCTGACCGTGTAGATTAGAAACAATATATACAAGTTCAGACACGCCTGACAATTGCGTCAGATTGAACAGTTTGGTCCACAATCGCCAAATCAAGGGCTTTAACAGTTTAGAGAAAAAGTCATCTTAAATAATATATCTGATAAAATAGTGAGAACATTATCGGGGTGATTTGGATAAATATGATTAGACAATATCAATTTCATTTTTAACAAATGGTTTATGAAAAATGAATGATTATTAATTTTCAGATTAAAATGTCATTTTTGTATTATGATTTAAATTATCAATGGAAAGAAATTTGTACATATTATGTATAAAATTATTTATTAATTTACTTTTAATTCATTTAGTTGATTATCATCTTGAAATCAAAAGAAGATTGTTATCTACCGCGCAACTGAGCAATACTGATAAGAAATTCCGCATGTAAGAACTTCAAGCCACCATATTTATCTATATATTGTATTAAAAAATATGACTAAATAATAATAAGTGCAATATTTTAACAATGAGATAAAGAAATGACTCGCAATTTGGGACCGCCAACTTCTTTTTATAAATATAATAATTACTCTGAAAATTTAGGGCCTCGGAAAAAGCATGCCGGCCCTGCTAAGTAAGGTTTGCCAACTGAGTGAGGTAAAGGTTTTTGTCAGAGTTGCCACAACATTCACCCCTTTTCAGGTCCACACACCATTTCCATCTCACTTACTTTTCACTCCCTCAATTACTTCCCTTTCATTCTTCCTGTGGATGTGTTGAGTGTCTGTCAGTCAGGTATTTCGTCCGGTGGAGCCCCTTTTTCTCCACCCGCTGGTGGCGCCTCTTGTGGCTCTTCTGGTCAGTTTCTGACAAGATGGGCGATCATCGCCGGGCAGTAGCTTAGACTCTACCTACAAGACAACACACACCTAAATGTTTCCTAACGACAAGTATAATTGTACATTATTTATTTAGATCCACTCTCTATTTTTGTAATATGCTGTACGAATAATCCGTGCCGTGCCCGTGATTTGTACTCGATTAAAAGTTGCATAGTGGATGCGCAACTCGTCCGCGATAGAATAGTAAAAAGCCCTCTGCACCACGCAGCAGAAAAGACCACATCCGAAGACCGAATTCATCAAAAAAAAGAGAAACGATAGAAAGCAAGAATTAAAAAAATAAGTAGAAACAAAAGCAAAACAATTTGCACCAAACTCCAAAAAGGAAGAAAACAAAGAAGAAAAATAGGATTTTCAGTGTCGAGTAATATCTCCGGGAAAGTGCAACGTTAGTGCAAAGCAAAGAGTGCAGTTCGTGAGACCGACACACCCTCTTGACACTCGACATCCGTCTCGGTACGACCATCTCTTTACCCCTTCTCTCTCCCTCTCTCTCTCTCTCTTTCTTTCTAACTTTTTCTTGTTTTCCATCTTGCTCCAATTTTCCTCTTGGCTTTGCACTCACACGCAGGTATACGCGTGTAATTCGTTCTTATCAGGAGCATACCTTCCACCACCAAGTTGACTCGTCCAACGTACTCCTCCCTTCACCACCCTTTCGAGGAGTGATTAATCATCGCGTCGACATCGGGCCTCCTCGTCTTCGGCGTGAAAATCGCCGAGGTGCCCGCCTCGCTTATCGTGCGCCCTATCCACCCCCCCCTCCATCGTACATCCTCCTCTCACCCCTCACCACTCACCGAGCAGTGAGGCCGTTCCTCCACACCCCGTTTATCGCTTGACGTGAATCCGACTGCAAGTAAGTTGCAGTTTTGCGAAGGTGCTGTATGGAGTAAATCGAGTGTGTTTTCTCAATTATAATTATCTTTCTCCTCACCAGCAGCCCCTTTCTCCCTTGTGTACTCCCTTCTACCCCGTGTCAAAGAAAGTGCGAAAAAAAATCGGTGCGGACGGTGAATCTCCATCGTCCCGGTGCGGACGGAAAAGAAGCCACCAGGAGGCGCAGTGCCGGCGAAAAAGGGGGATTTTAATAATCCGAGTGAGGAGCACGTCAGGCGCTAAGCATGTCTGTGAGAATGGAGAACGTAGCTGCGCCAAGGAAGCTGAACTACAAGATGATGGTAAGTTAGTCTTTTGTATATTTTGAATAAATTAGCTTTCTAGTAATTTTACATTGAATTAATTGGAAAAATAAATAATATCGTGATTTGAATTGACTTGGCGCGCTTACCACAACTAAACTTGACACTTTTTTTCGAAAATTCAAATATGACTTTTTGGGTTATGTTAGTCCAGACGTCTACAATAATGATTTTGATTCTCAAAACTCCGAAACATAATAATTAGTCTTAGAGAATGGTATTTTTTAAACCTTTGAAAATTGAAATTATTTTACAAGGGTTACTTTCTTTACTATTAATTTATTTATTACTTGAATTTTCCGCTCTGCATTTCTCTTCTATAATTATCCTTCGGTTTACCTCTAGCATATAAAGTAAATAAATAAAAAGGAGAAAACGAAATAAAAAACAGGCCGACATGGCTGCCAAACATTTGCTTCAAATTAAAAACTGGAATGTGAAATTTAAGCTTGTAGTTTTTAATTTAAAGTGAAGTTTGCTTGACCATGCGGCCTGAGCAGAACGCCGGCTGATTGCGAAAGGAGTGGGAATTATGTGACTGGGTACTAGGTGTAGATTCCATCAGAAGGCCAAGCTAGCGATATGGGGGCGGCGAGACACAACCGACGGCCACGGGCTACGGGCATCGCGGAACCGCTGTAGTTTGACAGTTTGCCGCGGGGCGTCTGCTGCTCCACCCAGTTTACTCTTTAATCCCCCCTTGTCTGGCACCCCCCCCATATCACCTTACTGTTCCCCTTCTTCTTTGCTGCTAGCAGTGACGTAACAAGATATACAAAACCTGACAGAACCTCGTGGAGAATTTTTTGCACTGTCACTTAACTTTTTAGCCGCCCATTATTAATGAGTAATTTTTAATTTGTCATATCATTTATCAAAAAATTATCGGCTTTTTTTGTAAATATTTCAAAACATAAAGCAATGATAATTTCTAGACAAATGAGATTATAAATAACAACAGTGAAAAAGAAAATTTAAGGGCATGTCATTGAGGTGATATTATCCAATACTTCTCACCCTTCCCATCTTCAAATTAATAATTGAAATTGATTTTTCATGTAGATAATGAGAATGGGAAGGACGAAAAGTATTAGATAAAATCACGTCAATGATATGCGCTTAAATAATTAATTTGATAGAAAATTGTTAATCCTTTACACTAATAACTGTATTGAATTTTAACACTGCTATTGAAAATATATCTAAAATACGATTTTTTTCTGATAGGGGGTCAAAATGTATTTGTTTGCCCCGCACAGAGCAATAATATCCACTTTATGACCGGCTAGTGGAAAAATTTATTTAAAACTGTATTTTTGTGACAAATTTTTATTTATTTTGTAGTTCATAATATTTTTACAGAATTAATTCTCGTAGAGCTTATGTTACAAAATTACATATAGCATTAGATAATGATAATTAAATTTATAAATTTTATCCTGATGAGTAAATTTTTTATCTTTTTTTTCTTGGCTACTTGCAAGCCATGATAATGTCACGAAGTCAATCTGACACATTTTTTCGAAAAATTGTCTGAACATTAAACTTGATAAGGTATTTAAGGCATGGATAAACTAGATCACGTGACCAAATTCCTCTAAAAGTTCTTTTTAAAGAACTTTTTTATTTTGCAAAATGTCTTCCGGGAAATTTAGAAAATAGAACAGAAAACGATAAAGAACGTCTGTTAACTTCGTTTAAGTGAAAATTTTGCAAAAATTTTTACTAGAAAGAAGTTAACAGATGTGATTTATTGTATTTTGTTACGTTAAATAAATTTTTAGAAAGATACTTTGTGAATTAAAAAAGTTATCATAGATAAAAGAATAAATGTATATTTTAATCACATGGTCCTATTGATCTATGGCCTTGAATATTTGTTTAATTAAATAAACTCAGATAAAGTTTATAAAATGGAAATATGAGGATTTCATAATACGAAAAATACAATTATTTGTTGAAATTAATTTATTTTTGGACAAAATACAATTTTTTGTCCTATGGGTTTTATCCACTAACAAATAGTAAGAATAAAATGTAAAAGATTTAGTAAGAATGTAATATCTGATTCTAATAAGCTTCCATAAAACACTTGAAACTTTGCACGTGAAAAGGGATTTGCAAGGTGGTTGCAAGCGTTGCGAGGGCGAGGATGTTGTCAGTAAAGTTGGGTTAGGTTCGGACGAGTGGAGTGCACGTAATGAACACTGAACGAAGAGTAGAGAAAGAGAATAGTGTTTCAAGAATATCGATTATTTGCGGTTGCGGCATGCCGAGTACGTACCTTCACGAATGCAGACTTATTCACTTAATTCCTGATGCGTGGGAGAGATCCTAAACTAAACCACTAAAGTTTTTTTTTCTCTTTTGAAGCTAGAAAAGTTTCACAAATTATAATTTCTGTTACCTTAAATTTTACTTTACATTTTCATCTCTGAGGGTACGAAGACAAATAAATTATATACCCTGTTTGGAAAAAGTATAAATTCATTGCCGTTTAAAATTGAATAAATGTTTCTAAAGAAGTTTTTTGCTATTTTAATGTTCGATTTTCAGAAATAAATTCGATGAGATATAAATATTGACACACAATTGCACCTAATAAATTTGTAAAGAACGATACAAAATTGTTTTCTTGTACTTAGTTTACTCGCAAAGCATTAAATAAAGAAAAAGCGACTAAACTTGACAAATTTTGAGACTTTTTTTAAAAATCGAATTATTTTTCTCGTATTTAATGGAGACTGATTGTGAAAGAAAATGGAAGTAAGAAAGGCAATGGATGACGAACGCCGGGAGTCAGGATTCAGAAGAGCTAGACTATGGCATTCGTCCACCGTGACATATACCAAAGCCTGAATATGTGAATCACTGATCATCTTTGTGCCTGAATGAATCAGCTCGACGAACTGTGCTTGCACAAGTCACTCGCTGTCTGTTCGCATTTCTTAATTCTGCGTTTCGTTTTCTCATCTGATGACCACTTGAGTTAGCACCCTTTAATCGATGATTGCAGTAATCAGCTAACTGCAATTATTACATTTGTCAAGCTATGGTGATCCAAATACATTTTCTCCAACCCTAAATACATCACTTAAGTAATCTTTTGCGTTCATTTATTTTTATTACCAAAAATAAGTAGTAAATAAGTAAATTGCAAGGAGGTAACATTTTTAAGATGCATTTTAATTTGTGCATAAAAGTGATTATTTATTTATTTTTTTTTTTTTCAGAAAAAATTAACTTGAATAAATGTATTAAGAAAAAAATGAATCCAGAATATAGAGAGAGAATGTGAATAATAGACGATCAGAACTAAAATACGAATTCTAACCTAACTTTTTGCGGTTATACTTTTTATGATATTAAATATATAGATAAAATAGGTCTTGGGACGTGCACAAAATTGATTCTTAAATCGAAGATACAGTTTATCTTAAAATTAAGATAGATGTAACGGAAGCTTTTTTTAAATACCTCTATACATATTTTGAAGTTTAGTTAATTTGATTTCCGCTGGCAAGTTAGTTAAGGTATATGTAATGAATAGTCCTGGTGAATTACCGTTATGCGAAGATGCTTGCTCTTTATTATAAGTACACGTCGTTATTTATACCGCTGTCTACCTATCTACCTGTCGTCTTCCTGTAAGCACAACCCTACCATTCACAGTATTACAGCATAAAACGGTGTCAAGTGATGACAGTCATCCTCAAGGTCGTCCCAGCTTTTTTATTCATATACTCCACTTGAAGTAAGCAAATGGTCATCATCCTTTTCTACAAATGAAAAAATCAAATAATTAATTAAGAAATAATTTACCTACTGTTTAAAATTCGTGTTTACTTAATGTCTTTCTTTCCATAAACTGACATAATATAAAAATGTATAATTTTAACAATAGTCATTGAACATTAATTCGATTATTTTATGAATCAGTAGAAATGTAACCAACTGAGCTACACAGACGTCCAACATCCCCTTCTCCATAGGAAGACTACTTTATATCGTTTCTCAGCATTAAGTATGAAGATTTGTGTTCCTCTGATAAGGTAGATAGTGACAGATTTCAAATTGAATCTCATCTAATTTAAAAATACTACAAGCCGTAAGAGAATGCTAAGAAGTGTTTTAACGTGGGATAAAGATATTACTTATCGTACTGTGGGATAAGGGATGTCCGAGAAGTCTGACGACGCCTGTGTAACTTAGTTCGTTAGAATAGTCGATCGACCGGCAAACTACTAGCAATCGAATGCCCCGTATTTGAATCCTGCCAACTGTGCGGCAGCGTCTCTTTTTCCACACAAAGATTTCAAATTCTTTAAATTCAATTAAAATTAATATTATTTTAATGGCATTTTCTATCATCTTCGATATTGAACCGCAATTTTAGAAATTGCACAAATATTTTAGGTTCAATTATTAGGTCACCGTACAACGCTTCAACATATTTAAATTATATTTTTTTAACTTCTTATTTTCATTTTAACAGAAAGCAATACAAGTTTATTTTTTTTTTTGCACGATCAACATAGTTATTCACTGTCAAATACATTCAACTGTAATATTTGGATGTATTGGTGATTATAAATTTTTTCTGTGTAGTTTTCTCCGTGCGAATACCGGAATCAAATTTCATCGAGTTTTATCGAGTTACGTGCTATCGCATATCAACCCCCCCCCCCCCCCCCCTACCCCACACACATTATGGCGAAATTGATTTAAGAAACCTGATTATTTAATTGTTACTTTTCACTTTTTAAATTATTGCTAGTCAGTCATCAAAAGATTTTTTCTGAAATTATTTTAATTGTGTTGGATAAGAGGAAAACGAGTTTACAAATATACATCTTAATATTTAAAGAATTTGAAAATCTTTCCGTGGAAAAAAAGACGCCTTCGACTGAGCTCTGGGATTCGAGTCCAGGTCTTTCAACAATTGCTGGCCGATCGAATCCCAGCGCAGAAAGATTTTCAAATTCTTTAAATATTGAATTCATTTGCATTTATTTGCGACATAAGAGTTTAAAATTGTCTACGGGGACACCAAACTCAATTAATTAATTTGAAATACATCTTAATATATTATTTTTGCACAATAAGAATAATTAGAAAATTATTGTTAATTTTATTGTTTGTAAGTGATGCCTACACTGATAAATGTAAATGAATTTTCAATATACAAGATATTACCGGACAGTAAAATTTAAAATTCGTTTTCTATGATCTCAGATATTTAACGACAACACATAAGGAATTTTACTTCCATAAATACATAGCTAATTTCACTGTATGTATTGATCCTATTGGAAAATGTATAGAAAGGGATTTTATTATATTATCATCTAATATGAGAAAGTAAAATTCTCATTTGAATTCAATGCCAAAGCGAGGCCCATTTTTTTGCACTAATAGTTCAGGTGGAATTATTAGATCACCTCAGGATGTTTCAGTTTTTAGCAATTAATTTCTATTTAACTTCTTTTTTTTAATAGAAAACAATTGAAGTTTTAATAAGATTTGTACTATCAATAGATTATTTTCTTAATCAATACCATTTGTATAAGTAGAGTAAAATTGACCTCTTTTTTACATGTTCTAATTAAATTAACTAAGTAAACCGAATGTCTGAAATAATTGCAGGATACATTTGAAACCTAATATCATTTATTATTTCTTTACCTATTGATAACTCTTTAAATTAATTAAAATTTAATGTTGATCAAGAAAATTGTTTAAATTTAGTAGTTTTTAGTAGAGAAGTTATTTAATCTGTAATTTTGAAACTGTCAATTTCACGTATATGATTGGATAGAAGAGGTTAAGATGCAGTCAAGAATAACCATCAGTTGTCCACCTCGCTCATCTCAATATCTCATTGCGTCTTTCAACTTTTCCCAAGCAACATGCATACCAAACCAACATTCCGCCCCTCTCACCTTGAATGAACACGCGCATACGATTATTCAGTAGTGTTCAGTTATTGCTGCCATTTTGAGACAAATATAACAGAGATTATAAATACAATTAAAACCGGCTTAAAAACATTAAATTTTTTTTTTTTAATAGCAATAGAGTATAACTTTCACTCGATATCATGCAGAGACGTATAGTGCTATGTCAAATAATATATGTAACTACCGATTTTTACGAGGATTTTTAACGTTCTACGTGCTTTCACTTATCGGACTCATACTACTAAATAATTTAAAATAAGCATAATTCAACGTGATATTAATTAAAA
Source organism: Diplolepis rosae (assembly GCA_030998225.1). Lineage (NCBI taxonomy): Eukaryota > Metazoa > Arthropoda > Insecta > Hymenoptera > Diplolepididae > Diplolepis > Diplolepis rosae. The sequence goes on from JAPYXD010000716.1 coordinate 3,023,073, forward strand.
ACTTGCTGTACACCGAAAAAATCTGTTCATGAAAAAGTCCCGAACTTCGTCTGAGTTTGAGATAAGAGAAAAATCCATGAAGAGTTCAAACTTACCTACTAAGGAATTTAAGCAACAATAATTTTAAGAAGCATTGGGAATAGTTTTGAAAATTTTCCAGAATTATGCAATAGTATTCTTATGAACAAGAATCAACATGACCACATGACCAAATTCCTGTAAAAGTTTATGCAAGAGAACTTTTTTATTTCACAAAATATCTTCCTTGAAATTGATAAAATGCAACAAAAGATAATAAAGAATTTCAAATTAGGTGGTTGAGTTGAAAATTTTTTCCACTGCCAACATTATCGGAGGATCATTAGTCGCGTATCAGATAGGATGCGTTGCCGTTGTTATCCTCGTAGACAATAAAATTTCAAACTTTTATATCGCAATAAGTCGAAAACGTCTTTTTTCCCACAGAAAAATGTCAAAAATCCTTTAAATTTGAATAATAAAGAACGTCTGTCAATTTCGTTTTTTTCTTCCGAAAGTGTAACAATTTTTGTACTTTTAAAATCAGTATATACGAATATGAGTTTTTTTTAAAAATCTTGCATACCTTTATGCTAATACACAAAAAATTATAATGTGACTAGCCGACTTTATATAGTATTGTCATTGTCGCTGTCGTTGTCTCGCATCGCTTTCCTCTTTTTTCAAACTATGCAAGCAACTATAGGTTGTATTATTAGCAAACTTGCCGCATGTTATACTCCTCATACTTCAAGAAAATAATGAACTAGCATGCTCTTCGTCAAAGAAGACCCTCTTTCTACACGAAATTGAATGAAATAAACGTTTTTGGCACATAGAAAGTCCTCTTTAAAGTACAATTTGACAAATTTAACAAAATATTCCATTTTAAAGCTCTTTATTTATGATAATCTATTTATGTCCATACATCGTGTAATTCATTAAATGTTTCTCGTTTTTTAGTTAATAAAGACTATACAACTGCTTCTTCATCGAATTATATTTAATTTTCTTTTTTTAAGTATCTTTTTCCGGGAGAATTCAAAAGTTTTTGTCGAACGTATGACACACAATTCCATCCTGAATACTTACTATAATAGAACAGAATACCGCTATCCGATAACTCGATGGGCAAGTGGACGTTTTAATTTCAGGTTCTGAAATGTAACGAAAGGTCATCTGCATTCTAAAAACTTCATCAGTGAGTTGCAAATTTTCTTAATAACAAACAAATGTTTTATTAAAAGTTAAAATTAGTTTAAGAGCATGTAATACTTTGAAAAATAGGAAATTTATAATTATCATAATTTTTCGTTTCTACATGTTCGTATCTAAAATATAAAAAATTTAATTTTCACATTTTGGGAAATGGGTGATAAGTTAAAAACGGTCGTAGATAGAATATTTTTGATATGAATGATTGAAAAAAGTTGAAGTTTAGCAAAATCTTTTGCACTTTTTTTCATCAGCAAAATCAAAAGTAGTCTATGATGTATATCTACATCCGTTTATACTTTCTCTACCATTTGACAAAATTTAAAAAACAGAATTTTATGTATTTTGGACGATAAATATATAGAACCTAAAGCAATTTGTTCACATGAAGTTGCTATACTTTTCTTAAGTATCACGTGTCCTTAATTTTTTAGAATGAATGTTTGAATTAATGATTTCTCTGGCATTGAATAAAAACTTTCAAATATACTAAGTTTCACTAAAAATAAATAATTAGGTCGTGAGTAGTCTCTAATTGAGAAAGCTAATTTCTTTTAGACTAGTAGCAGTTAGGAGATATGTCTTTTAATTCTAATGTAATGATCAGGATTACTATATTTGCATCAACTGATTCATTTTCTTACTTTTGTAAAATAGAAACTCATTCTTGTGTGAGGAGGGTGAAGGGAAGGAAAGGGAAGGAAAGGGAAGGGGGATCGAATCCTGACAGGCAGCTGCTAATCTAGAATCTAAGATCTAGAACCGATGCCATACTACAGAGAAACGTTGAATCATTCAAAATAATCGATAAGTATTGGTGTAAAACATATATAAAGACTGGTGTTAATTTACTTTCTATTTACATACATCTATAGAAATATCTTTTAATGTAAACAAATTTTTTCTTCAAAATTAAAGTAAATTTCTTTGAATCAACGAACATTTTTTCAATTTATAGAAATAGACATATTTTCTTTGACCATATATCGAAAAATGTTTCTTTAATTTATAAAGCAAAAGGGGGAAAAAGATTTCTCTGGATGAAGTTAATGTTAAAGAATAACGAATAGTACAAATATATATATATATACAGTTAGTAAGTAGAAAAATTTTAATTGATGAATTTATACTAATGAGATAGAGAATAGATACATGTAAAAAGATATATGTATGTAATAGTATGGCCAGTCGCATAAGCAGGAAGTTGCATCCGGTCGGTATCACGATCACGATACCCGTTTTACACGTGGTGTCTATATTTCGTGTACAATATTCTACCAGTCTTGTATGTGAAATTTATTGTATTTCCATTAAGAGGCATATTAGATTAATTCTTACATTAAATTGTACTATTTTAAAATGTTTTCACCAAAAGGGAGTTTCAAGAATGAAATTTACTTTTGGGGAGATGCGTGCTTGACATATTGTTGCAATTATATACGAGGTCGTCTCACCAGTGTAAAGAGAATCGGCACTTTCGAGGCGTTTTATTGATCGTCGTCCGTCAAGTATGAATGTGGCGTACAGACACACCGTAGAGCGCAGAGCGCAGAGCGTAGAGCGTAAAGCGTAAAGCGTAAAGCGTAAAGCATAAAGCGTAGAGTAGTCTCCCAAAGTGCATTATTCTTCTAGATCGAGAGTCAAGAATTAAGAGCACATGCTCTATATTCTATACTCTATAACAATAAGTTTAGAGCGATTAAAACTAGATTATTGTGGGATTTATAAATAAAATTTAAATGGAAAATTAAATATGTATTTTGAGTTAAAATTAGGGGATTTATAAATTTGAGTGCTCTTTATAGAAAAATAGTAGATAATTGGCTAATTTGAGAGGAGAAAAGAAGAGAAGAGATGAGATTGTATGAATAGAGATGTAAGTAGTAAAAGTACATTGGTGGGCAGACCGCTGCGAAGTAGACTGAGTGGAATGAGATCGGGTTGTCTCGGCCCTAGCCGGTCATGTTCGTTTTCGTAAACTATAAAGCTAAAGCTGCAACATGGCTGCTGATGGCTGCGAGCCACGTTTAGGGTCAATGCTCCGGTCTTCGGGGGTCTTCGTCTCCTCTCTATTTTTTATCTCTTTCTATTCGCTGATATATGAACGCATGTGCGTATTCTTACGCACGCATTGGGGATTGGGGCACTGGCATCACTTTATTTCTTATGATTCAATTCTATGACTACAATTAATTAAATAACATTGTCAATTTGAACTTAACTTTTTCAAAGTTATTTCAACTTTGAGGAAAACATTTGCGTTTATTTAAATTTAAAAAATAAAAATGAAAAATATTTATATGGAGGAGTTAATAAAATAATAAAATAGATATTGTTATAGTTATAATGTGATAAAAGGATAGAATGAAGGGTGGAAGGGGGGATGTGGGGATGTGGGGATTTGATGAAATAAAAGAGAGGATGAATTTTGTGGTTTTAGGGTACGAACAGTCCACGAGCGACGTACGCCGGTGCGAATAATGGTAGCGCCGGAAGTGGCGGGGGCGGTGGTGGCGCAGGAGGTGCGAGTAGTGTAGGAGTGGGTCAAAATGCTGGAGGTGGTGGCGTTGGACATGGACTGAAAGGTGGCGCAGGTGGTGGACCTAGGGGAGGAAACCCAGTGCAATATCGCGCGAGTAGTGGAGCCGGATGGGGAGCGGCGCCGACTCACGCAGCAGCCGCGGCGGCCGCAGCAGCCGCGGCTTCTTATCCAGCATACCCTCGGTACACGAGTACCGTGGCCGCTGCTGCCGCCGCAGCGGCCGTTCAGATGCCAGTTGGTGCTCAGCAGTTACCGCCAGCCCCAAATCCGTATAGTGCCACTACCTACGCCCAACATGCATCACTCAATAATCAAGTACGCATTCCACCATTCACATCATATCATTTATATCTACATTTTTTCCATCCCATTAATACTCTTTTATTTTAATGATATTACTACTATTTTATAAGATACATACCATTCTTACAGCCAGCACATTCATACTTTATATTATTTATATTATTTTCATTATTTAACTTTCACAGCAATACTTAGACATTTTTCTTTAATAATTTTGCCAAAGCCTTAACATTTACAATCTTGTGTTTTACGTTTTTTTTTCTTTTCAGTATGGAGCACAAAGAGTTCCAACAGCCTCTTCTCCAGCTAACACAAATAGCAGCTCCAGTAGCGCCACAGGTAGTCAAAGTGGAACGATGAGTACGAATCTTAGCAATAATGCAATACAAGGACAGCAAGTGGAGCAGCTGTCAAAAACAAATTTGTATATTCGTGGCCTCAACCAAAACACAACTGATAAGGACCTCGTCAATATGTGTTCTCAGTAAGTTCATATTTCCCTTTTATTTTCTCTTATCCTATCATTAATTTTTGTTTCATACAAAATTCAGAGATTTTTAGGGATATCATTTAATTTGTTAATCTATTTTTGCTACTAATTTAAATTTTACGTTTTATCTTCCAGATATGGAACTATAACCTCTACAAAGGCGATTCTGGATAAAAATACCAATAAATGTAAAGGTACTTGAATTAAATCGATTACTTAGTATTTAATAATTATAAATATTGATGTGAATAAGAATTTTGGTGAGTTTAAAACATTGAATGCGAAATTTTAATGAAATGATCATTATTCTCCAGGTTATGGCTTTGTAGACTTTGAGACACCGTCGGCGGCAGAGGGTGCTGTGAAAGCACTGGTCGCCAAGGGCATCCAAGCGCAGATGGCGAAAGTGGGTATCTGGTTGCTCCGTAGACTGGCCAGTGTACGTTGGTTGTGCATGCAAGTACAGTAATACCAGAGTAACAGTAAACCTCTCTCTTCTTTCTCTCTATCTCGTTCTTTTCTCGTTTTTCTTATTTTATTCCTCAGTCCTTTCTAACTTTCTTACATTTTGCATTTCTTTCTCTCTTCCTTTCCTCTATGTCCTTTTCTACCCTCTTCGTGGTCAATCTTCAAAGCCAATCAATAATAATTATTCTAAACTACAGGAATCATCAAAATTTTTATGAAAGAAAAAAAAGTCACATATTTCATTATTTCATTTAAATAAAATAAAATTTAAAATTCTTTAAAAATTGTATGACAAAAATTTCATCCCAAAAGTGTACTGGAAACACACAGGGTGTCCCATTTAAACTTAGACACCACACCGTAATATTTCTAGAAACAAGTGTTTTCAAAAAAATGTTTCAGACTGAAATGGTAGGGTCTTGAAACGAGTCTTCTGATTAGATATCTAGATTTTAGGCTCGGTTGGAAGGGGTACAGAAAAAAATGACTAAGAATAAAAGTACCATAAAATTACTTTCATTTAAAAAAAATTCAATTGAGTTTCAAGTGCAAGGACTCCAATTTGTATTACAAATTTGGATTCTATGGCTGAAAGTAATCACTTTCATTCTCAGTCATATTGTCCTGAACCCCTTCCAACGGGATCATGATATGGTTCAAGAAGTTAAATGTATACCTTTTGGATCATATTTTTGGCCCAATAGAAGGGGTGGTTTATGAAAAATTATCAAGAATAAATGTGACTTTTTCAGCAATATCATTCAAATTAGCTTAAAATTTAGGGTTTCTCATTTTTCTAAAATGTAGTTGACCAAAAAGGTACTACTATATTATGGTGTCTATGTTAAAATTGGACACTGTATTTTATTCGTTGATTTTCTTTAAGGCAAAAGAATATTTTGATTGGCTTAAAAAAATCCTTTTACTTAGAATTTTTTATTTTATTTTATTTTAAAAATGATTTGAGTCAAGTGTTAGAAGATTATCATTAAGATTATTTTTACTTCTTAAGGGGTTATACCACTCTAGAGCAAGAAAAAAAGCCTTATTTTTTAAATTTTTTCCAGCTAAATAATAAAATAAATCGAAAGTCTGTTTACAGGTATTTAATGTACAACTATAAAATTAAAAAAAAAATTATTGTATCATTATAATTACTTTAAAAATGGTGGCTATAGAGCATTTCTCCGTAGACGCTTTGGTTTTTGGAAGAGTCCGAGGTCGGGAAGCTAACTCCCCGCAATTTTTGACCTGGAACAAAAAACCAAATTTTTTGTATATCTACATATAAAACAAAAAAACTATGCAACATAAAAAAATCCCAGGCACTTCTGTAAGAATGCAGTTTTGAAGCTAAACTTAAAATATAAAGTCGATTGGTGAAGATTTGTTCAAGTTATGTTTCCGATCAGTTCAAAAAATGAAGTTTCGAAAAAAACGCGTTCAAAGTTTTACATAGGCCCGGTACAGACTTTAACGAGCTCAGGTTAAGTACTTAAAATGAGTAATTAAAAATTTTTTCCACCAATTAAACCTTCTGGGTTTCATTTTTAAGAGCCTAAACCATAATATAAGCGAAAACAAATTGTGAATTTTTCTTAAATTCTAGAGTGGCATTACCACTTAAGTGCATATGATACTTAGGGAAGGAGCAAATTTTATTGATTTAAAGTTTTGGTATGTTTATGTCCAAAATAGAGATATTCTCGTTTTAAAAATTTGGTAAGTAGTAGAGAACATGAAAACGGACGTAGATAGCCTTTTTTGATTTGGCTACTTGAACAAGTTTAATTTTAGCAATTTATCGATCTTGCGGTAAATAAACTTTTTTTCATTATGAAAATTATAAATAGTCTATTGACGTCCGTTTAGATGTGCCTCAATTTATTCCAATTTTTATTTGATAATTGTAATTATTTTAGATATAAACATGTTGAAACGAGATATCTGGTTGCTTACATGAACAAAGTATCACATGCCCTTATTTTTATTTCAATTACAATATTATATTTTCAAATTCTAATTTATATTGAATTTTGTATTTTTTCTTAATTATTTTATTTTTTAATTAATTTATTTATTTATACTAGTGACTCTGTTCTTAATTTTTATGTGTTTTCTGTATGTTGCTTTAACAGTTAACCTTGAATTAAAAACGAGGAACGTGTTTGTAAAAATTCTTGGAGATTCGTCAGCTCTGTCTCTCTACTCTCTCTCTCTCTCTCTTTACATACCTATCAATCTGTTAATGCTTGCTGCTATATCTCGGCCACGAATCGCTGATACTGCTATGCCCATACGTCTCAAGTCATGTTTGAAAATTGCATTCGTTTCAGCACTAATAGGCCTCCAGCAAATCATTCATTAAATCTTCATAAAGGGCATTGTCATTGTCACTTTTTAAATCAATAATGTTTTCGAAATTTCAAAAAATTATCAAATTTTTCAATAATTCTAATATTCCTTTTTTTCAAATTTAATGGAGTTGTTATTTCATACAGACAAGCACGGCTTTCAATTATTCAATATCTTTGGGGAAAATTAAGAATATTTTTTAATTAATCAATTCAATATTCTTTTCTAATATTAGTACACTTTTGTGTTCTTTAATTTTTCAATGATACAATTCCAGTGGTTTTTAGTTAATAAAGTTTTTAATTGAAACGCATAGCAATAAGAAAAATTATAAAATTTTAATGTTTTAAAGTTTTGGATTTAAAATTTTTGTATTAATACTTAAGGGCATGTGATATTTAAAAAATTAGTGAATTTGATTGATTTTAGATTTCTACATGTTTATGTCCAAAGTAACTAAAATTTTCTTTTCAAAATTTGGGAAATTGTAGAGTAGTTAAAAACGGACGTAGATAGACTACATTTGTTTTCGAAAATGAAAAAAAGTTTAATTTCACAAAATATTTTGGAAGTTTTTTTTCCATCATCAAAACCAAAAGTAGTCTATCTACGTCCCTTTCCATTTTCTCTACCATTTCCTAAATTTTGAAAAAAAGTTTTTTTTATAATTTGGTCACAAACATGTAGAAACTGGACCAAATTGTTCACATGAACTTGCTACTTTTCTCAAGTATCACATGCCTTTAATAAATTTCTATTAAAAATATGAGAACGATTTAAAGGATCTAAGCCCTGGAAAAATGATAAAAATAATTTTGAAAAACATTCAAAAGATTACCTAAAGCCCATAACTAACTTGGAATGGCTCATATAACTTAGCGCGTGGCAGAAATAATGAAAAACGCACGGGGTGCCACTTAAGTATGTGACGATGTCAATCGCATGTGATATGCAGCGAATAATTAATATTACTTAACTAAACAACGTTCTCAGTTATTAACTCAGTTTTATTAAAACTAGGGCAAATGTTACACTTTCTACTCAATGGGCATTTTGATTTAAAATCAGGCGCTATCTTACCCTTGGGGGTGTTGGTTGGCTCTGATTTACACTTGGCTTATAAATCTTAACCCTGATATCAAATATTAATCAAAAGCATCCCACCAGATTTAATCCACTTGAAAAAGTCTATTTGAGGGAATCTTTAAATTCAATGTTGAGTTTGACAAAAAATACAAGGAAATAAAAAATAATAATTTTTGCTATTTAGATACAGCCTGATTAATGAGGAAAATGATTATTAAAATTCTAAATTTATCAATGCTCATTACTATATTCTAATCTCTTGGTATGCTGGCGATTTTTGAATAAATAAATAAAATTCATCGAAAATAATTATATATATAATATATTATGTATTAGGTATATAAATATATAATATATAAAATATATGTAAATGCCATAAGCTTGGCTTAAACCACAATATTTTCATTATTTTTCTTCTTTTTTTAATGCATTCGCAAGATTGAAGTAAATTGTCGTAAAGTATAAGTATATTCAAGTAATCGTAGATTTGAGTCTTGAGAGAAATGGTGGATCTCAAAATATGCTTGGAGTCAAAAACTGTTGTAAATAGTCGTGACTGAAGTTGTTCCTCAATTTTTATTTAACATTAAAGATGAAACATTACAAATTTAAAATCCGGAAAGAGGATACTGGTCAATTTATATTTACAATAATTCGCATATTTTACGTAAATGTACTTAAATTCATTTTGCATTTTTGTCGAGTTCCAATTTGAATTCATATCGCTTGTTTTCCAAATCTTATTGTAAATAATCACATACATATGTATCCGTGCTTTAAATTGTGCTTTTATTATTATTTTACAATAGAATGTTGAAAGTGAATTTGTCATAAATTCTTTTAAATCTAAGTGCTTCCAGTAGAAATTACACTTTCTAAAATTTTCACCAGATTCAAGAATTGCATTTTTTATGAACTTTTAAATATTCTTCTGTGAAGTGTGTTATCAAAGTGAAGGGTTTTCAATTAAGGGAATTTAATTTTTGAATATATTGATATTGAAGACTTTTTTATTTGAATAATTTGGAATTTCTCAATTCAGAAATTCAAAAACGTAGCAATTTTGCTTTGAGCATTTTTTTTTAAATTTACAAATTTTGATGCCTTGACAAGATCTTTTCTTAATTTAGTTTTACCGAAATTAAAATTTAGATACAATTTTCAAATCAGCCTTACAGCAAGTTTTGTTTTTAACTATTCACAATTTAAAAAAATAGAAATTTGTATTTTTTTCAAAAATCAAGCAATTTTGAATTCCATATTTATTGTAACTCGACCCTTAATTTCCTTTCTTTTGCTCTAAATAATTCCACTTCATCCACAAAATTCCTAATTATTCATTTTATTATGACTGTGGATGAAGTGTAAAATTGTAAGTGTTTTGTGAGCATGCTCAGCATGAGATGCAGGATCAAGTGCACTTTCTTTAATTAAGGAAATAATGTAAGAACTCAAAAAATTCAAGTCTGAATAGTTTCATTCTTCAAAGTAATAAGTTTTAATTATTTTTTAACCAAATGTATTAATATTCTTTAATTGCAAATCTACTTTTTTACATTTGAAATTTGATTCTAATACTAATCCAAAGAGCAGATTTTGGCGAGCCACCAGAATGTGGTAATGCTATGAAGCATGAAAACTGGCGCCGAGAAACTCTGACCTTCGGCGTCCAATCCCTATACACATATTATGCAGACGTTTTCTATTATCTGCCCATTTGCATATTTCTTGCGATTAGTCCGATTAAATTCTACAATAGCTTAATGGTCTTTTTTTGTAGCTTTATTGTTGTAGAATATTCACCTATGAATTTGTCCTCTAAAAAAGTATACTTGTTAATTATACTGAGAACATTAGGACCATAATATGCGCAAAAGTATATTTTCAATGCTTTCCTTATTAATTTTATTTTTTTGAGTTGAGTCGAAGCATCAGAGCAATCTATATTAAAGTTATGATTTTATTTCTTGTATTAAGAATCGCAAATACAAGGCATCAATTTATTTAAATTCCAAACATATTTACTTATTTATCATTTAATTTAATATTTATTTAATAATAATTAAATAAATTTAACAAATTGAAAAGATTCAATTAATGGATAAATGATTTTTTTATTGATTTTTTTTTTTCATTTTTAGATTATGGGAATTTAAATAAAGAGAGGTGCGTTATCTTTGCTTTAGTTAAGAAAAGAATCTGGTTATGTATTTCAATCAGCTGCATAGATTTTTCTTTGGTTCTTCAGCAACAGGAGCAAGACCCCACCAATTTGTACATCGCCAACCTGCCACTCAATTTCAAAGAAAACGATGTTGAAGGATTGCTTGCTCAATACGGCCAAGTCATCTCCACCCGAATTTTACGTGATACCTCAGGACAAAGTAAAGGCGTTGGATTCGCAAGGTAAGTTGTTTAATTAATATTCTACAATAAATATAAAATGTATTGAAATTATTATAAATGATTTCTGATTTTCAAACATTCTCTATTGGAAAATAAATTTTTTTTTAATGTTGACAATATTATACTTATAGTTTTGTAAAATTCTGTAATGTAGAAATAATTAAATTTTTTTTTTTTCAGGATGGAATCGAAAGAAAAGTGTGAGCAAATAATTCAAATGTTTAATGGAAAGGCTCTTCAAGGAGGGAAAGATCCTCTGTTAGTTAAATTCGCTGATGGTGGCAACAAGAAAAAATCATTGTACAAAAGCACGATATGGAGGGAAACAGGAGATGTGAGTAATTCGGTAAATTTCGATTCTCATTTATTAATAAAGTAAATTCTCAATTAAATCCATATCAAATCATTTGATCTTAATATTTGAAATGAACTTGTATAATTCATTAGAATTTTTTGTATAGCTGCATGTATTGTTGTCAATATTATATAATAATTTCAGAACATGACTCTAAACTATGATACGAGTGGAGTCGGACAAAATGGAGTTGCAGCAGCGCACATGTTACCGGCAGCAACTTTGGCGCAGTACAGTCGTCACTATGGTCAAGCCGTACCTGGTTATAATGTTCCAGGGACGCCCTGGGTTACTCCTTACCTTGTCCAAACGGGACCACCTCACATGCAACAGATCGACGTGAGTTTTTACATAGAGGTTTTTTGTTGACTTTCCTTTTTAATTTATTTCTTAATGAAAAAATAAATCATAAGATTCTCTGAGACAAAAAGGAAGATTATAATTTTTATCTATTCCAAATATTGAATTATTTTTCGTATTTTTTATTTAACAAAATGTTTTAACTATAAGGCTGAACATTTTTGTTGGACTTTATGATTTTAAGGATGGACAACCAAAACTGGCTAAGCGCTACTTTCTTTTAAATGCGTTTTTTGTTTACGATTTTAGAATCTCTGGGTTGATATCTCTACTTCTACGTTTATAAAATTCTGAGATTCAAAATAGTTTTTTTAAAATGATTTTTTGAAAATCTTTAAATATATTTCATTGCTTCAAGAAATTGATGTATTTTTGAGTCTTTACAATTAAAATTTGTATGTTTTGAAGTTAATTGTTTAAAAAATTTTTGTGTTTAAGGTACAAACGACTGTAATAATAAATTTTTTGTAAATCTGATGATCAACCAAATTTTTCTACATTTTTTTTTACAGATGATGCCATCGGCTGATCCTAGCAACCCACAATACAGTATGATTCCTCAACTCACAACCCAAATGTCGACCTTACATCTTGGCACTGGTTCCGTAAGTAGATTTTCATAAAAAAAGGAGAAATTTCGAGCAATATGCGATATTTTTTGTATTATAGATGATAATTTACAATTTATTCTGCTTGCAGTACATAGCAGCGAGTCCGCATCCGTATCCTTATACGACCTACCCGGCACCGAGTATCATCCATACTATGCCGTTAGGTGATTCTGAGCAGACAAGCAATGCAGCTTCTCCCGACGATTCTTATCAACAGTATCAGGCTCAGCAGCCCAAGTAGGCCACAGTTTATAGGTTAGACAAAGTATGATTTTTTTCAGTAGCGAAACAAAAAACTCCCTTTCTCTATTTTAGTGTCATACCACGCCCTTTACTTCTTATATGACTTTGACTACGGTTCTCTCTTAAAGGGAAATGTAGATTAGATAAATTCTTAAAATTGGTACAATAGAACCTTGTTGGTTTTGGCCGTTCGACCTTCCTAACTTAACAATCCGCTATTCTGCTTGCTCTTCTACAAACTAAAATAAATAAATGATCTACAATTCTCTGTAATTAGAGATTTTAATTTAATTTATTCTATTAATTTCGATTTTCAAAATTGACGCTTTTTAAAAATAATTTTCCTTTTAGGTTCGAATATGCCGAGGGTTATATAAGTTAGAAGAAGAGGTACGCCCGCTGAAGCTGGGAAAACGAAGAATAGAATAAATTACACGTAAAGTCAAAAATGATTCTTCCTCACGATAAATTGACTTGCCAGCCATCTTTTATACGTTTTATCCACCAAGATAAATAGGTAAAAGTAGTTAATATTTTGCAACGAGTAGAGAAAGAATGTCAAAACGTGTATCGCACGCGAATGAAAGAAAGAAAAAGAACGCAAGAAAATATGAATAAATTCAGCGAGCGAGAAAAGGCAGATAGATAGTGAGAGAGAAAATGAGAAAATGAGAGTGACTTCACCTTGTCGATTTTACTCGGCGGTAAGCACAGCTCCGCTGAACAACGCTAGGGCATCATAGCCAATAGAAACATTTTGATGATTCTAGAATTGCAACCGGCAGCTTAGCGTCAAGCTAATAGGCTTCCAAGAGTAACTATAGGTATTACTTTTACTAAGGAGGACTAAAAGTGAGGTCGAAGCTGAACGCTTGAGAGTGTGAATAAATATTTTAAAGAAACTTGTAAAGTAGAAACAAGAAACGCTGCTCAGAAATATTACAAAGAAAATTTTCTTCCCAAGGATATACAAATAATAATAAGAAGTTTATAATAGACAAAAGCACTTCCATTGCTAGAGAAACGATTCAATTTGAATTCCGTACGATCTATCGTGAACCAGTATATCTACCGAACTCGTGCTGATCAATCCAATCTTATCACCAAAAAAATCTAATTTTAATGATTTATTCTTTTGATTTTAGAAGCCGAGATTGCACTACGGGTGCACAAATCAAAATTTGTAATTTGAAATTTATTTTGAGACTGCAACTATTTTAAGTTTCGATAACTTAATTAAAATTCCAAGCTTTTTAATCCAGAGCACACTTTAAAGTCTTGAAATTCGAACCTAAAATATTGAAAGCATCTAAATTCGAAAGAACCAAAATTTGAAAGCACTCAAATTCGAAAGCACCCTTTATAAAACATCACAATTTCAAATTCAGTCCTTTGAAATTCGTTTGCTTTCAAATCTCTTACCTGATAATATTCTTTTTATCTCCCCCCCCCCCCCTCTCTCTCGCTCTCTCTCTCTCTCTTTTTCTTTCTATATATATATATATATATATATTCAAAACATTTTAATTTGATTTCTTTAAAGTAAGATGAAAGTTATCTGAGAAAAAACGATTTGGTTATGAGATTGGAAATCGGTACCCTCGTCACGTTGTTGTTTACGTTTAGACATTCCAAGCCAGGCAATTTGCGCATTGCCACATGGAGATTTTAAACCGATATGTATTTTTACGAGACTATGCAATACCTTTCGTTCAATCTCGACCCTCGCGCGGACGACGAGTATTTTCTAGACAAAATGAAGCAAAAACAAAAGTAGAAAATCTTATCACAAGATAAGAAAAAAAAAGCGAAAAATAGGAGCGATGGAATAAAAGCTTTATTTGGACCTTTCGGCACGTGTATAAATAATTATTATTGTCGTACGATAAAAGTAAACGAAAAGGGAAGCTAGTACTTTTTAGAAGCGTTGTATTTATGAGTACCGCCGTTACTACGAATCGATATCAGTTTTAATTGTACAGCGAATGACATATTTTTTTTAGAATTGTGCCTTTTCAGACAAATCCGTTAGACAGGGATGTGCTGAAAAACTAATTATAATATATTTTTACGTCGGTGTAAAAGCGAAACTCGAGCCAAATTTTCATCTTCTAGTTAAGGGGTATTAATTGTTTCTGTGTTGTAGCCAGTTGAGAAACACTGCGAATTTGTTCGGTTATGAATTTCATAGATTTTGTATGTATAGTTGCCACTAACGGGATTGCCGGCTCGTAATAGCGCCAGCGATTTTTTTTATCTCAAAAGCGAACGAAAGTTGGCCAGAAAGTTGACGGAATACGAGAATAGCTAGAATTTGTAAATTTTAAATTTATTTATTGTTTTTGACGCGAATTGTATCTTGTCGTGTCTCTTCCTTGTTTTTTCTAATTCATTTTATTGATGCGAGAAAAATTGGGAGACTGATAATTAATTATGGCAGGCTCGTTAATTTTCCTGATCAGGCTTGTAAATTCGTCCAGCTTTCTTCATTCCTCGAGAGACTAAAATATTTATATTTTGTATTTCTACGTCTTTAGAGAAAAGGAGTTTGCTGGAGTTTTAAAATTTATTTCTTAGTTTGGTTATAATATTCGCAATTTAAAAAAAAAATTATATTGCAAATTGAAATTAAAATAGATCCTCTTAGACTTATATTTTAAAACAGTAATTTTAGGACTCCAGTGGCCCACGGATTTTTGTACGTAGAAATTTGAGTGATTAATCCCCGCAGAGGTTTTTGTCGATGAAAAATTTATAAACTGAGGAAAGCGTCGACTCTGCTCTGAAGCGCAGTTATTTTTTTAGTATTTTTTCGCAATTTGTATCTAAGATTCGCGTCCGAGCGAAGCTTCGAGTCTAGAGCGATTTTCAGCGTTTTGGTGGATCGAAATAATAAAAATAAATCGGAAAATTTTAGACAAACGACTTTTATTGATTAATAATTAATCATTATATTTTCGAAGGACTTTTATGCCAATCGCAAATAGGTTATGAAGACCTGAATTTTTGAATAAAAATGACGGTTTTCTTTTCTCTGTACAGAAATGTATAAAGCAGTGATTTGTAATAGAGTGTCAAATGGTAGAATGATGTACAAATTTAATCGTTTTTTTATTTTTTATTTGTAGTGATATCTTGTATCTAATTAAGTAATTGTCTAATTATCCACTGTTTCTCAATCATGTTTTCTAAAGGGTTGAGTGAGACTGACGAAAGTGATTTTTAGAGGAAAAAAGGTTGTACTTTGTACACTCGATACAATATAGAACTACTCCTTTTGATATCAGAGTGCCACGCAATTTTTTCTTGCAAGGAGCTCAATTTTTCATTGGAAAGAGGTTGAAAAATTTCAAAAAATCTGTGGAAGGAAATTGAGAGCGAATTCTCTAAAGGACGAAATTGCAATCCTGATTGTGGGTTCATCCGCTTATTATATTATATTTGCTTGTTTGAGAAAAAAGTCCCTTTAGAAAGAATTAAAATATTTTAAAAGTTTACAAACGTAAATACTTAAAGGGTTTCAATTGTTTAACCTAATGTGAAACATATAAATTTGTAATTGAAAAATATACATATATTTAAGTATGAAAAAATAAAAACTGAAATCTGGAAGTTTTTTTTTTGTAAATTCTTGAAATTGCGGATGAATTCGCCGCGAGGACCTCCGCCCTTGAAAAATCAAAAAGTGTAATGCAATTTGAATGAAAAACAAAATTTTAAATAAAGAAAGGAGATAAACAAAAAAACGGAAAGAAAAATCAGAATATCTAACGCGCCGTTTGGCTTTTGACTCTCGTCTCGAAACGAATGAAGAAAATGCGAAAAGACAAGAAAAGAAAGCTTTCTACCAAATATACAAGCCTCGTGCTCACAACGAGTGACGAGTGGGTAGTTAGGTAGAGTTAGAGGTGATCGTAGCTATTATTATATTATAATGATACGCTGTATTATTATAATTAACATTTACTATTATTGACGTCATCTAAAGTATGAAAGATTTTTACACTGTTGAAACTTGAAGTAAATAATATATTTAGTTTATTTTGGTACATCACAATTTGACGACAAGAGATAAAAGATGAAAAAAGAAGTGGTATGAACTATTTTTTAAGAAACTGATTATTACTCGACTCGAGTCCGTGCGAAAGAAGGCGATGAAGAAGATTTTGAGAAAGAAGATGATTTTTGTGATTATGATGAAAATGATGATGAATTAATTATTCATTACAATAATAAATATAGTCATCATGGTAAATATGATTATTATGGCAATAGTAATAATAATAATTATTATTATTTTGATGATTATAATTATAATGATAATGATAATGATAATGATAATGATAATGATAATTAAGAAATAATGATCGGAACCTATTTGCGAGTGTGTAATTGTTGCACAAGCGATTGTCATCACGACTGACAACAAAATCACATGTGATTAATAGTGAATTTTGAAAATTTTACTAATAGACTTGTACTAAACTAAATAACTAATATTATTGTGACGACCAAACACGAAGCAGCATCAATGCTAGACCGAGATAAAGGGAGTAAAAGCTTCGGCCGAACATAGCCAAGGCTCGATTAATTCAATCGAGGTTTAATAAAATGATATGTATAGAAAGTGATGAAAGCAAGTGGGAGGAGACGTGTAGCTAGTGTTGACTATGAATAGGTTAGAAACCACTTTGGATAGTGAGTAATCAGTTAAGAATAATATAGGATTATAGATAGATTTAAGTAGGATTACGTCTGCCTCTCTGGTTCATTATTTTTGACAGTGTCCTACTCTTTTTAGTTACTCCTATATCTTTTCCCTTTAATCGCCACTTTTATATCTTCCAGATTTTTTTTATCCATTTCATTAATTGTGGAATTAGATGGATTCATCTGATCTCAAAACCCTTTTGGAAAATTAGCTTAATCTTTTTATATTTCTTCCTGGGGACTTTGGGGATTAGAAATCGTAGAATAAGGGAGTAATTGAGGAAAGGACGAAGTCAATAATTGAACTCGAGAGGGACAACGATCAGCCTTTGCATCTCGCACCCGTCAAGACTGACTGGCTATTCATATTAAATGATAAATATATTATTATTCTACAACATATATATCCACTGTAATATAATAGTAAGGACTGCTTGCTGCGCACCACGGGTCGAGGGTTTAGGCTGGTCGGATGTGTTTATGACAACCTTCAAGATCAGGATGTCTCGATCCTGATCCTGGTAGGAAATCCGGAAATAATCAAATAGGAAATGTCTCCAATTGATTTTTATTTTATTTTTTCGACAATCTGAATTGGATAAATAATATTGTTTTAATGAATTTAAGTTGCAAATTATTTTTTAAATTGAATCAAAAAAATCATAATTGTAACCAATATCCTATCCGGAAATTCCACCAGGAGAAAACAGCTTTCTGTAAGCTTTCTAAAACTCTAGTGTAGCTTTTATTAGACTAAGTTTTCATAGTTTTAGTTTATAGAATAGAGAAAAAAAAATGTAGGGTGTTTTTAAGCAACTGCTAGGCGATTTTATCGGCTTAAGAGTGTGCAAGAAACAGAAAGAGAGAGAGAGAGAGATAATGAAAAGGATGAAGCGGGGGGTTAGATAAATACAAAAAAAAAAAAAAATAAAAAAGGTGAGAATGAGTGAGAATTAAAAAGTGAGACTGCGTTGATTTGATGTTTCGCGACGAAGAACATCACTGTGTACTTCGAATTGTACAGTCTTTAGTAGGTGAAGATTTAAGTCATTGTTTTACAATTTACATTGTTAAAAGAAGATTTTACTGTAATAAGGAACTCCTCTTGGTTTCTATATTTCCCTCTTCTCTGTTGTTTTTTCTTTGTTCATGACCTCTATTAAGCGGCCTCTTCGAGAATTTAAGACTCGTTGTTCTTGTTCATTAATTTATTATAATTATTCGATTCTGCGACGAGACTACACACACACACACGCATATTCATGCATAAATAGATAATGCATACATGGAGACATAAGTAAATACATACACACACACAGGCACATGTCCGAACATACACTGTGGCTGACTGAAAAGAGGGATTTTTCGTTTTCAAATTTTGATTCATGTCATTTTAGATATGTACTTTTAAATAAGCATTAAAAATATAGAATTTTTCTAACTTGTTAGCTTTTAAAATTAAAAAAAAAACAATTGTTATTATTTCTTACACTCAAAAACTTGATACTTGATTGATTTTGAAGCAAAATTGGAAAATTAAAAAATCTAATATTTCAAGTCCGTCACTAATACACGGGCCATATGAGAAAGTCGATTTCTAGAAAAATTAGATACTTTTAAGATGGCGAGGTATAGCGCATGGTTAAGCTTAGTTTAAGACAATTGTGTCATAGTTAAGATAGGGACTCTTAGAAGTCGATAGGTGCTGTAATAAAAAAAAAGAAACAAACTTTAACAATTGTCAGAATTAGATTTTTCATGAAACTCGAATAAGGTCAGGGCATAAGCCACTAAAAGTGCCCTTAGTTTATTTTGGATGGTTTGATGAAAAGAAAGTGAAAAAATAATAAAAACAAAAAACTAGCCTTTGCGTGAATAAAAGTGGTGCTAGGTAGTTTTTTGATTATAAAAAAGGGAGAAGTGAGAGAGGTGAATAAAGAGGAAAAATAAGAATGAAGAAGATGAAAAATGAAAATTTGCGCTGAAAAACTAGGTAGTTTGTATGCATAACTTATGCGTACTTTAAAAAAATATTATCTACCTGTTACACAACACAGACTGCAGACACATTATTATTGTAAAATTTCAGAGAAGAACTGTAAGTGAATGCTCTATGCCACGATTTGTATCAGAGCATCCATAAACCAGTCTTAGAGTTACTTACGAATTATGGTTTGGTATGTTCAAAGTAAAGAATCAAACTCCTAATCATTATCATCGTCCCTTATTTTTGATCAATAAAAGATCTGTTTGGGGATTTGATCGACTCGAGTCTTTCCATTCCTCTCCTCAGATTAACAAGATAATAAGACGTTAAAACAGAAATTTCGGAAAATTTCAAATTTTTTAGCGTTTTTTTAAACACATTTAAGTTTCTAAGCTGCGCCAATATTTTTTCTGAAACTTCGTATTTTTACCACAACCAACTGAAGTGAGGATTGATAAGAAGGTAAGTAAATATTATTGAATGATTACAATACAAATATTAAAACCTGAAAACTGACCCTACTCTTAAGGGGCTATATACCAGTGTGAACGCTGAAAATTTGCGTGATTTTCGGGAATTTTTTGGAAGAAAAGTACTCAATTAAATGTTTTGGAAAATTAAGAACATATTTGGGTATAGTTGACCTATATTACATAATTTTAATCTAAAAAAATCGCCAATTTTCATCCAATCAAAAATACCCTATTGAAAATTCCGACGTTGGAAACGGCATCGGAAACGTTATCGTAAGCGATATCGTAAACGTTGTAAGTGATATCGTAAACGACGTTGGATTTTGGGACCATATCCGATATCGTTTACGACCTTTTTTTTTATATTAAATAAGACAAAAGTTTTTGTTATTGTTAACATTTAAATCTATTTAACTATATGGAAGGAATATGAAGACAATGGAAACTGATATAAACATATTGGTTTATTTAAATTCTCATTATAAAAAAGCAAACAATTTTTTTCGCGTTTTAAGGACAAAATTAAACCAATATGTTTATAACAGTTTCCATTGTCTTTATATTCCTCCCATATTGTTAAATAGATTTAAATTTTTAAAATAATAAAATATTTTGCCTTATTGAATATAAAAAAATTAGTCATTTTCTCAAAGTCACTCTATTTCTTTTTGAATTTAAGTGAAACAGGAAATTCAATTTACTTAAGGCTCTATCGGCCTTAAGGAACACATTCTCATCATGACACTCGCGCTTCGCGCTCGATTTTCTGTATGCATTTTTGTAACTTTTTAATAAATTACATGATTATTGATAAATTTATTTTCTTCCAAATATCTCAAAAAGGAAAAACAATCCTAGACTTTATTTAAGGAAACGATTTTGCAGAACAACGCTTATTTCGTATCTCACATATTTTGGTGAAACAAATCGAATTTTTTCAATATTAAAAATCAAAAAATTAAAATATACATCCTGTCGAGAAATTTCTCGATAAGAATGTGTAGACCTTATTTAGCCAAACAATTTTTCATCTCAAAGTTTTTTTTGTATCTCACATATTTTGTCTAAAAAATGGAATTTTTGAATTTTAATCGTATTTTTTGGAATTGAAACGAAAAATATATCTTTTATCAGAAACTGTGTGAGACAAAACTTGTAGATCTTTTTGAAACTAACAACATTGTATTCTTACGTTTTTTTCTAATTTTACATATTATTGTTAAAAAATTGAATTTTGGATTTTCAATAGTTTTTTTTTTTAATTAAAAAGAAAAATATGCATCTTATGAAAAAATGTTACGATTCAAATTTGCAGGTCTTTATTTATTCAATAATATTGTATCATAACGTTTTTTCGTATCTCGTATAATTTAACTGGAAAATGGAATTTTGATATTGACTTTTTTCGAATTTGAATATGCTGTAACATTTCTAATTTTGATTTAATCAAAAAATGTTATCAGGATAATTTTTAGACATTTATGAGCACTATCTAAAACCAGTATTGAAATTTTTGATTTTTTCAAAAAATTATTTTCAAAAACACAAAAGTAGTGCTCAACCCCTCAATTTTGATTGGATGTGGCTGGTTAACGAACTTGTCCTTACTTTTTCGGCTCCGATAAAGTGTACCAAAGCTCAATTCAATCTGATAATTCTATCGAGAGTTATGCCGCACACGACCTACAGACAGACAGACAGACACTTTCGTAAAAACCATTTTTTCTGACTCAGGGGGTCTCAAAACGTAAAGATTTGATGAAAATTTCGAAAGTCATTTTTCACATAAAACCAATACCTTTTCATCCATGATGAGAATGTAAAAAAAGGTCGTAAACGCGATATCGGATATGGTCCCAAAATCCAACGTCGTTTACGATATCGCTTACGATAACGTTTCCAATGTCGTTTCCAATGTCATTTCCGATGTCATTTTCGATGTCGTTTCCAACGTCGGAATTTTCAATAGGGTATCCTACGTCATTGTAGAGTAAATATATTCAATGGTACTCAGTACAAATTTCAAGTCAATCGGATAATTGCTCTTTAAGCTACAATGTCAGGAAATTTGAAAAATCTCATTTCGAGAAAAACGCGTTTAAAGATGTAACTATCGATTTTTGCAAGACAAAATTATATTTACCATAAAAACTGCTAATCAGCTATACCTGGCCCGTACAATGGACTGTTGAAAAAGGCACAAAAAAAATCGATTTTTTGAAAGTGTCGCACTGGTATAGCCCCTTAATCTACGCAAAGGATGAAGAAACCTATATAGTATCCTATATTCCTATGTAGTTGTTTCATGTTTCAATTTTTCTATCTTCAAATAGCTTGAAAATCTGCATAGGTTTAAAGAGTAACAGATATTTTTCAATAAAAATTTCCCTTTTAAAAATTCCGATGTCCTTTACTAATTTTTTTTAAAAAATCTATGTGACTATTTGTGACGTGCGCTGAAGAAAGGGAGTTTCCTCGAAAAAAATCGGTTTCCAAATAAACATATACATAGCTGACATATATTTTTGGGACTACTATCTCTATTTAAGCCATATGATCGATATGGTAATTTTTTTGTCTAAACTTTTGTCCATTCAAAATAAGATATCAAGTTAAAATTTTGTAAAATGAAAGAAAAAAAAATCTTAGACTGAATATCTTATTTTGCATGGACAAGAGTTTACAGACAAAATAATCACTAAATCGATCATATGGTCTGGATGTTCCATAGCCTTAAGGGCATGTGATACTTATAGGAGATTAGCAAATTTTATTAATTTTAGGTTTCTACATGTTTGTCTCTAAAGTAAATAAATTTTTTTTTCAAATTCGGGAAATGGTAGAAATATATAAATGGACGTAGATAGAATAATTTTGGTTTCAAAATTGAAAAAAAAGATCAATCTCAGCAACATATATAAGAAAACTTTTTATCATTGTTAAAACCAAAAGTAGTCTATCTACGTTCGTTTCTATGTTCTCTACCATTTCCCAAATTTTGAAAAAAAGTTTTTTTCGTAATTTAGTCACAAACATGTAGAAACTGGACCAAATTGTTCATGTGAACTTGCTATTTTTCTCAAGTATCACATGCCCTTAAAATATCATACCGAAGAACATTGGCAGCAGAATATACAGAATATTATTCAAGTTGGGGCCTATGAACGAGGGTCACTTTTTCAAAATGTATATTACGTTTCGTAAAAAACTAAGGACGTTTTTTACATACGTAATATGCATAAAAAACGTTCTTAAATTAATAACTCAAATATATTTTCCATAGCAGATAAACCTAAAAAAAATCAAGGTATATTTATCTACTAAGGAAAATCGATTTGAGTTATTAATTTAAGAATGGGAAGCTAGGACAAACAGTATTGGATAAAGTCGCGTTAGTTTTCATACCTTTCTGGCTGCGGACAGTCAAATTCATTTACAGAAATTGATTGGTCCATTCTGTTAAATCCTGTTTGTTATGCTACGGAATAAACCAACAAAGTACTGTAATAGTATATTATGAAAATAGATCTTTTTATTTAAGATCGAAAGCAAACATGACGTCATGAACACCTCAAATATTTCTTCCATATCTTTGTCACATTTTCTCTTGCGACAAAGGTTAGGCACGAAAAAGAATCAAAACATTTGAATATTGCCTGACATGCGCTGACATGCGCTTTACCCTTTTTCATGCATGGAAAGCTCTACGCTCTACGTTCAACATATCACATATGCGATAGGGTAAATACTGTGATGCATAGAAACACTAATAAACACTGGTAAATACGTCCACGTGATAAAGTATCAACCGGCTTTGTGTTGCTTCTCTATTGTCTGACCAAATAGGCTGAAATAGGTAAAAATGGCTAGTATTTCTCAAGATTCTCCGCCTCATTCGATTCAAGATCGAAAAGGGATTAGAAAAGAAATATTAATTAATGCCCTTACAGCCGCTCAATGTCTCCGTAAGTATTTTTATTATTTAATTTAATTTTTAAATAATTTATTTTACACTTTTAGGGTAGAAATTTCAAGATTATTTTTTTTATCAAATGTAATTTATACTTCATAGTGGCAATAAATTTTAATATATTTTTTTATTTTTTAGTTGATTATTTAATATTCATTTGTAAACTTTTAGAGGATAATGTCGGGTTTAACACACCGCACAACTTGGAAAAACTCGTGGCAACAGCCGAGGCTATAAGCCACGAATTAACCATAGACGAAAAAGGTAAAGAATTCTCCTTACTTTTTTCTCTTGTTAAGAAATTGTATTTGAAAACATTACTATTAATTGATTTTAATTGCTTATACCAGTGGAAAACCAGGATGAAGTGGTATTAGATTCAGAGGTAATGAAGTCCTCTTCAAAGGTCATTGAAGAATGTGCTAATTCCCTCAATCAGAATTTAAGTTCTTATGATTTTGAAGAATACGCAGTGAATTTGGTAAGTTATGTTACTATTGATTTATTTTTCAGCAGCAACTTGAATAAATAAAATTAAATGCTTATAGATTAATTACGTACGTCGTTCAGCCGACATTCCGGAAGAAGACGAAGGTGTGCCTTGGCCCGCGTTAGAAAACGAAGTAACGTGTTTTTTTATGAAAACACCCTTCTTTTCGACCTTACTAGGTGCTCTTCAACCCTTGCCAAAAAAGCCATTAAAAGAAAGAGAGCGTACGGTCGTGAAAAACGATCCTCTGCCTCAAATAAAAAAACCCGAGACGCTAGTCAGCCTTAAAAATGAAGAGGAGACAGTGGAAGCTTCCGTTGAAAAGATTAGGAAACTGATCATTCGTTATTACAAAGAGAATCAAAAACCTCTAGATTATTTTAAACTAGTTCTTCATCCTAAGGATTTTGGACGCACTATTGAGAATATTTTACACGTTGCTTTCCTTGTTAGAGATGGACTTATTAGTTTATCTAACGGTAATTTTTTTAAAGAATTAATTATTCTGCTTTAAGGCCATGGATCAATCAGACGACGTTACCATTTTCCTTCAAAAGTTCATATAAGATAACTTTTTTATTTTACATATCTTACTGAAAATTTGCAAAATACAAAATAAGACGATAAGGAACGTCTGTCAACTTTTAATTTATTTAATTTTAGAAAAATTTTACAGTTAACTGTAATTATTGATAACTTTTTAAATGTTTTTCAAAATTTTTGCGAAATAAAAGTTAACAGACGTGCATTATTGTCTTTTGTTACATTTCCCAAATTTTCAGAAAGATATTTTGTAAATTAAGAAAGTTATCTTGCGTGAACGAATTAATATATAATTTAGTCACGTGGTGCTGTTGATCCATGGTATTAAGAGAATTAAATAATAAATCAAAAATATTACAGGTGAATCAGGTGTACTGGAAATCATCCCCTGCTCGAAGGAAATGGTAGCTCAGTCAAAAAAATCGGGAAAATCGAGCAACATCCAGAACATTATTTCTCTAAATGTTCAACAATGGCAGGTAAGGAATGCTTAACTTACTTTATTCAAAAATGTGACATCGAAAACGATATCATAGACTACATTCTATATGAAATCATGTACGATTTTGTTTGGGACGGTATATTACATTATTTATTATCGATTTTACTATATCGCACATAATGTCATTTACGACCATATAAATTAAGAAACTACTGAGTTTATTTTTCGGAATTTTTCTCGAAGACAGGCCCCGTGATTTTTCTCAAGATTGATTAATGAAAAAACTTATTTACTGTAATACTGATCTGATGAAGATAACAAAATTGTTTGATGAATCAATCTAAAATGAGTCACGAGACCTGTCTTAGTAGATGTCCCATCATTTCCCAAGAATCCAGTAAGAAATAATTATTATCTTCGAAAAAAAGTAACAGAAACTTGGATAGTCACTTTGATAGTCATGCCTTTAAATATGTTTTAACTAACACATTTTTTCCCATGCAAAAATGACATTGTGAACTACGTCATAAATGATGTGTATTATCCTAAATTATAAAATTGTTCACGATACCGTTTATATATAATATGTGTACGATATCATATTGTTGATACGTTGAGTTTGATTATGAAAATTCTCTATAAAAAAATAATTTATTTTATTTTGGGCTGTTTTTCAGATTTTGAATAACTACTATCGGGTTACCGAGCCGATGATTCATTTCCGAGTTGGTCAGAAAACGTAAAAAATATTGTTATTCGTTTACTTTCTTCTTTAGAGCCAAATTTTTCTATGATACATTGGAAATATTTATTTAACTGAGAGAAAAGACGGATACATCTTGTACCCTATGTATAATAGTAACGTATTATTATGTTTATTAATCATATGAAGAAATTAATCATATTATTATTTATGTCAATAATAATGAACATGCGATGAACTTTCTTCTACTTCTTTTTTACCCTAAAGCTTTAGTGAAAGGGGTAAAAGAAATTATTTATGCAATTTCTAAAAATAAACTGGTAACAAATGGTTTATTTTCCCTTACATTTCTAGATCAAAGTTTTCAGAATTGGATAAAAATTAAAAGAAACCTGGAAAAGATGATAATTTCTTTAAACTTGTTTTGCACAAGGAATCTGCGCAAAGCAGTTTATATTAAATAGTATAATAAAATAAATTATAATTATTTACAGATATAAATAAATGATTTGTTAATTTTCGCGCAAGCAATCATGGAGAATAGCCAAGAAGATCAAAGTGGTCAAAAGTGGTGTACAGTGTACATTGACTTCGCGAAAAATAAACAGTTATCAACAGTTATTTCTCGTCAGTTCATATGTTCACAATGCATTGAAATGCTAGATCTTCTCGTATGCAGTGCTTGTGTTCCAGTATCAAAAATGGCCGCCACCATGGATAGCGTATATTATAGATAGTGTAGGCACGCAATAGGGGCGCCTTCAATGACACGTATATATTTTTCCAGTTTTTATCGCTGAAAAATAAAATTATTATATTTATTTCTACACCTTATAGTTCAAATTTCGCCACAGAATCATAATTGCAATTGTTTAAATGTTTTTTTACCGTTAGCTATAATAATGCGAGGTCAGAGAATGGTCAGAGAACGGTGAGGTTTGCGAAGTTCTTGTTTACTACTGTGGGCAAAAACTAAGGTGAATTTTTAATTTAAACTTCACGGGCTAACCGATTCGGGCGAACTCTCTTATTTTTATGTTGGCCCCACTGTTACTGACATCTGTGCCGAATTTTATGCCAATGTCATCATTTGTTACATGGTTACGCTTGTGTTTTCTAAACGACTAAAAGTGATTTTTTCAATTTTTACAATGTCTGAATTTGTTGAGCAAAGAAGTGCCATTAAATTTTGTTTGCGGAATGAAATTTCAGTTGCGGAAACGTTCAGAATGTTGCAGAAGGCCTTCGGTGATTTGACCATGTTGCAGAAAAATGTTTATAAGTGGTGCAAAGACTTCAAAAAAGGCAGAGAACGTGTTGATGACTTGGAACGCCCCGGACGACCATCAACATCAACTGACGAGCAACACGTCAATAAAATCAAAGAATTAGTGCACAAAAATCGTCGATTGACAATTAGAGACTTTTCTGACACTATTGGTATTTCAAGAGGATCACTCAACACCGTTTCAAAAGATACTTTGGGTAGACAACTCGTGGTTTTTGCATCACGATAATGCGCCGTCTCACACTGCATTCGTTCTTCGTGACCATTTCGCCAAAAACTCAACGCATATCGTTCCATAACCACCATATTCGCCTGATTTGGCTCCGTGTGACTTCTGGCTATTCCCTAAACTCAAAAGCACTCAAAAGACCACTCCGGGGACACCGTTTTGACACGATTGAAGAGATACAAGCCGAATCGAAGAAGGCTTTGAAGGCAATTCCGCAAATCGAATTTAACAAGTGTTTCGACGATTGGAAAAAACGTTAGCATAAGTGCGTTATATCGGGAGGGGATTACTTTGAAGGGGATGAAATTGATTTGGATAAATAAATAAAGATTTTTCATTTTATAACAAAATTCACCTTAGTTTTTGCCCACAGTAGTACGTTTCAAAGCTGTGACAGGTTAGGTTGCGTATTTTTTTAAATCCTTGCGCATGCGTATAGCGTCATGAAAGAGAGAAATAGACCAATTCGATTCTCTTTCTTTTTTTATTTGGAGAATGCCTTCCGACCAGACTTGTCTACTAAAGGGTTTTCCAATAGGGACATAACAATTTCGTATCTTTATATGAACGCACCCTTGAAATTATTTAATGAACTGTCAATGTCAAAACGTTACTTAA
The DNA here is from genome assembly GCA_030998225.1 of Diplolepis rosae. NCBI lineage: Eukaryota > Metazoa > Arthropoda > Insecta > Hymenoptera > Diplolepididae > Diplolepis > Diplolepis rosae. The sequence goes on from JAPYXD010000716.1 coordinate 3,050,978, forward strand.
AGTAAACATTTTCATCATGGTAAAGTTCACGAACCAGCAACGTTTGGAAATTATTAAAAATTACTACCGAAATTCTGAGTCGGTGGTCGCAATTTTAAGAGCGTTTACTTTAATTTTCGACCGTAATAATCATCCCACCCGACAGGCTGTGCGTGCTACAGTGTATAAATTCGAGACCAAATTTACACTATCGGACGTTCCGGTGCCAAAAAGACGTCGTATTGTTCGAAGCGAAGAAATAATCGCAGCCGCAAGTGCATCGATTCAAAATGAGCCAAATCAGTCGATTTCACGTCATTCTCAAGAATTGAGCATCGCTCAAACGACACTGTGGCGTATTATGCGAAAAGATCTTGGCCTACATGCTTTCAAGATTAAATTGACTCAAGAACCAAAGCCACTTGATCATTTGAAACGCCGAAACTTCTCCAATTGGGCTCTAGCAAAGCTTGAAGAAAATGAAGAATTTCATCGAAAAATCATCTTCAGCGATGAAGATAATTTCTGGCTCAATGGCTTTGTTAATGAGTAAAATATGCGTTATTGGTCAGCAACAAACCCAAATGTACTTCTTGAGACACCGCTGCATCTGCCAAAAGTGACTGTTTGGTGCGGTTTTCATGCCGGAGGTGTAATTGGGCCGTATTTTTTCGTGGATGAAAGCGACCATCATGTTACCGTCAATGGTGAGCGCTATCGTGCTATGTTGGAACCATGGAGACTAGATATAAGGAGATCAATCTCCATTTATCCATTCCCGAAATGAAATTCTGCCAAGTACATAGTTACAAAACTTCCCGATGAGGGCATGTGTGTTCCCTGGGTGCAAAATGGCGACGTCTAATACACGATGCTTATAAACCGTGGATGCCACCATTTTGCACTCAGGGAACACACGTGTCCTCATCGGGAAGTTTTGTAACTATGTAGTTGGCAGAACTTCATTTCGGGAATGGATATATGGAGATTGGTCTCCTTATATCTAGTCTCCATGGTTCCAACATAGCACGATAGCGCTCTCCATTGACGGTAACATGATGGTCGTTTTCATCCACGAAAAAATACGGCCCAATCACACCTCCGGCATGAAAACCGCACCAAACAGTCACTTTTAGTCATATGACCGATATCGAATTTCATTCATAAAATGTAATGCTTGCACTACACCCGCAATAAATTTGAACTCAATATTTCAAATATTTCTGTGTTTTATTCATAGATAAAATTGTTATGTCCCTATTGGAAAACCCTTTATATGTATGATAACTCTATGAAGTCTATACAATAACGGCGGCCATTTCCTGCCACTGCAGCACTGGCAGGCAGAGTTGGGTAAGTAAAATACTCTAGGTAATTTACGTAGTTTTTTACCTAAATTACTAGGTATTTTACTCCACTAGTTCTCTACATGATGTAAATTACGTGTATATGGGACTTAACGCTCCTGCGATGCCCGTTCTCGGTCCCGCCAACAAAGAACAAACCTAACCTCACCCAAAAGGTGATTATATCCAACATTTTTTAGGACTTTACTACAAAATAAAAATTTTGTAACATTTTTATTTTTCTCTTGCAGGCGCAGAAAGTTCAATTTATTTCATGGAATATATGGAAGCCCGAAGTGGGATTTTATTTTCCCCCGTTTATTTTCCGTCGACATTGATGATATTATTTAATTAACAATGTTCATGTTCAAAACAAACTTTTCGGAGACGGAATTTTGAAAAAGTGAGGTTATATACAGGTCTATAAGGCCGCCATCTTGGCACGTAATTTATTAGGTATTTTACTGGTTTTCTACGTAAAATACCTCCCTTAGGTAATTTACGTAAAAAACCTCGAGTGAAGCGTCACTGCACAACCCTGCTGGCAGGGGTATGCATCTAGGGTTGTAAAGTTTCATGAACCTTTTCAGACGTTTCAAAGTTTCAAGCATAATGGCGGGAAAATTCAAACTAATTGAATTTTCAAAATTCATAAATAAATTGCATAAATAATGAAATAAAAATTAATTTATATAGAAAATTTAAATAAATAAATAATGTTAACTAATTAGAAAGATTAAATCACGTGAGTCAAATGTAAATTATTAAGTATTTTATTTTTTTAAATTTATTGTATTAGAATCAATTTGTGCTTTTGGCGACCCATTTTTAGTACACATTTCATACATTTTTTACGTATAATACGTATGTAAATTAAATCCGGAGTTTTATACATGATTTATGATACGTTAACAAGATGGTGACTGTATACAGTTGGCACATGCGGACATTCAGCCCCATCCGACTGCATGAAAAATGTCTGTTGATATATACTTCCACTTGTGACGTCACAGGTACTAATCCGACAGAGAGCGCAGCTGCGGTTCGCCCCGGTTTTTTCATTGTGTTAAATGAAGTAAAAATTTAAAGTGCCTAAAAAATTAAAATTTATGAATAATTTGTGAATCCTTTTGTGGTAAAGTAAATAGCGATATTAAGTTTATCACAAGAAAATGCCTCGTTACAAAAGACACAGGTGTATAGTGCCAAACTGCAAAGCTTATTTGCTCAACTTAAGCAATTGAACACTTTGTTCATAAGTTCTATTTAAATTATCTACTTACAGATATGACAGAAAATAATAATCATGTTTCAGTGAATAAATTGACATTTTCTACGATTTTCACTATGAAATAATTTTTTTATCTTATTTCCATCATTATCTCATAAGAGGTAATGTCAAAACCGGGCTGAACCGCAGCTGCATTCTCTAGCGGATTAGTTTTGGTGATGTCACAAATGGAAGTATTTGCCATGGAGACTAGATATAAGGAGACCAATCTTCATATATCCATTCCGGAAATGAAGTTCTGCCAAGTATTTAGTTAGGAAACTTCCCGATGAGGGCATGTGTGTTCCCTGGGTGCAAAATGGCGTCGCCTAATACACGAAGCTTATGAACCGTGGATGCCGCCATTTTGCACCCAGGGAACACACGTGCCCTCATCGGGAAGTGTCCTAACTAAGTACTTGGCAGAACTTCATTTGGTGTTTTGTGAAGTATGGCCATAAGAGATTGGTCTCCTTATATCTAGTCTCCATGGTTTTCTGCGTTGCGTTTTCTGCTGTCATCTGATTTCACCTTGAAGCCTGTCAGCTCGGGCGAGAGAGAGAGTGATTTGTGGGCACGGTCGTATACGACCGTGATTGTGGGTTAGGCTGTCTCTCGCTAACGCCGAGGCTAATGCGGTACGCGTAGACAAAGACAGAAAAAACCACCCATCGTCTCTCTCTTTCGCTCTCACCGAGTTTGCAGCGTTTGCAGGCTGACGTTGCCACCTACAGAGCGGCCTATGGCTTGTCTCCTCCATCTATAATATCTCTATGGTTAAAACCGAGGAGTCGGACAGGGCTAGAGTTCTAAATTTCTCGGACATTTAAAATCCGGTCACGTTCTCGTGATTGTGACCGTCATTTTAAGACAACTTGAGAATTTACAGAGAATTTAAGGGAATTTTACCATACCTTCACCAATATTTTTCTTTATCATTAAACCTTATAATATTGTAAATTTATTTCCAAACACTATGAATTGCAATAGTGAAGGTTTCATAAAAATAAACTACGAAAAATGTCAAGTTTTATCGGAATTCAATATCAAAAAAAAATTTTTTATAGCCATTATATTAAATTCAAACATAAAGAACAAGTAATTAAAGTTTTCTTCGCACAAATTACGCTTTGATTTAAATAATTGTTTAACAGTTTCGGGACAGTTTATGCACTTTTTTAAGTGCTCTATTTGTCGAGTGGCATGCTTTCTGTACATCTGATCACAGTATTTGCACTTGAAAGAAGCTTTTTTTTGTTTACCAATAATTTAAAAAAAAAATTTCAAACTACATTCTTTTTTTTTCCATTTTTATTGAGCACGTTACACGAACTTCCACACACTTCCAGAACAAAGCATTTATCAAAAACAATTTAAAGCTTGAACCGTTACGAAAAATTATTTTTAAATTCTCATAAATTCTCGAAGAGCACATTCATCAGAGAAATTCTCAGTCATATTCCCGTGCTCCCAGACATATTCTCGGTCACCAGGGTTGCGAAGGTAAAATACCTAACGTAATTTACATGGTTTTCTACACGTAATTTACTATGTATATTACGTGGAGGTTTTCTACACGTAATTTACGTATATGCTAGACTTAAAGTTTTGGCGGGTGCGCAAGCTAACCTAATTTTTTTGTATCGTTCGCGAATTAAGGCCATGGATCAATCGGACCACGTGACTAAATTATACATTTATTCGTTCATGTAAAATAACTTTTTTAATTTACAATGTATCTTTCTGATAATTTGGGAAACGTAACAAAAGATAATAAAGCACGTCTGTTAACTTCTTTTTAGTAAAAATTTTGAAAAAAATTCGAAAATTTATCGACAATTACAGTTAACTGTAAAATTTGTTGCAAAATTTTCACTCATACAAAGTTGACAGACGTTCTCTATCGTGTTCTGTAGTATTTTCCAAATTTTCAGGAAGATATTTTGTAAAAGAAAAAAGTTATCTTACACGAACTTTTACAGGAATTTGGTCACGTGATCTGGTTGATCCATGGCCTTAATAGATTTTTATTTTTATTTACTTACCTGTGACCTAAAAGCCGATCGTAAGCACTGTTTTTTAAAATTTGGCCACACTATAAACATTTTGCCACAATTTTATCAGTTTCTTTTAAACACTTGAAATTCAATTCCGACCATGGGATTTTATTTGTGCATTTCATTCTTTTTCCTCCTTCAGATTTGCTCATTTTATATTTTGATTTTAATTCCGACACTTGCCGAATTAAGAGGAATGAAGATTTAAATTTCACTTATAATTAATTGCATAAACAAACGCAACAAAAGAGATTATACATACTCTTTTACGGTTCGCTACATTGAATATGTAATTAACTACAGTTTCGACGTAAATTACGCAAATTACGTATTTAACGTAATTTACGTAGAAAGCCTCAAGTTACGCGTAATTTTGCAACCCTGTCGGTCACATAAACTCTTTAGGACTCTAGACTCGTAGACAGGGCCAGACAGGGCTGCGAATGCGAACCATGCGAACATTGCGAAGATTGGGAACAGTTATTATGTTATCAATTTAACAACATAACCTCTATTCTTTTGAGATACCAATACGTAAAAAGTATATTACATTTCATAAATTGATTACGTGTGAAAATAGTGCTTAACACTTTTAATATTGAAGAAGCAGGATAAAAATTACTCAAATTAACTTGTCAAAAATCGTATGTAGACTTGGATTTAATGAATAATTATACATAGGTTATGATACTCATAAAAATGTTATAAGATTGTAATTTATTATTTATTAAATTTATTTAAAACCTGATTCAGATATAGAAAAATTAAGAATTCCTGGAGATTAAGAAAACTTCATTCATATAAAAATAAAATTGATTTTCTTTTTTGAGAAATGTCTGAGAATAGCAACACGAATCATTCAAGTGCTTCTGGCAATGCTGCTCAATTAGAAATTGTAAATAACGTGCAGGCAATAACAAATTTTACACCAACAACGAGGCTAACTTCTTATCTGGCTCCTCGAGATTTAACCTTAACCGGAAATTCCGTGAAGCTTGATAAACCTAGAAAGGTTTACATTCCCAACCTAAATGCCCAGCGAAAAAAGAAAGAAGAGTATGCTACTTTGTATTTTTTTATTGATATAAAATCAGTCATTCATACTTATTATTTTTTACGGGCATTTGATTGACGTGACTTTATCCAATATTTTTCGTGCTTCCCATTCTTAAAATTATAACTTAAATGAATTTTTCATATCAGATAAACATACCTTGATCATTTTTTTACGTTTATATGCTATATGAAATCCATTTGTTATTAATTTAAGAATGGTAAGCACGAAAAGTATTGGATGGTCACGTCAATGACACGTCCTCAATTTTCAAATCTTCGTTCAAATTTGAAAAGTTCTATATTTATTGTCCTTACATGTACTTATTAATATTAATCATTTTGTTGAATAGAGAGCCAGTTGTCACGCAGAAAAGTCAAAAAGGTTCAAAAAATAAGCATAAAGGAAAGGGCCAAGATAGAGAAAATAGACACAAGTCCAATTTAATACAGGTAAAAATTAAATTGTTATTCTTTTATTGTATTCTTTTTTAGATTCTCATAAATGAGAATGTATTAGTTTGAAAAGTTACAGTATGTTGAAACTTGAAAAAAGTCAATATGAAAATTCCATTTTCCAGTTAAACTATAGGAGTTACAAAAAGAAAGTTGATACAAATTTTTTTATTGTGAAAAGTCCCACAAATTTTAATTGTAACACTTTTTTATAAGATGTATATTTTTCTTTTCAATTCAAAAAATTACTATTGAAAATCTAAAATTCAATTTTTACCCAGAATATGTCAAATACGAAAAAAACGTAAAAATGCAAAATTTGCTTTAATAAGATCTGCAATTTTTGCCCGACAGTTTCTGATAAAATGTATATTTTTTATTTCAAATTTAAAAAAAAAGAAAATATATGAGATTCAAAACAAATGTAATTCACATTTACAATATTATAAAATTTACTTGAATTTCAGTATCAATTACAAGAAATAAACTCGAAATGTATGTGAAGAATATAGAACCGAGCGCGAAGCGCGAGGTCCAAAGTGAACGGGCGCAAAGTGCGACGATCAGATATTTCGGAGCGCAAAGCGCGACGATCGGATTGCGCGCCCTAGGAGCGCTCAAATTTTTATTTGTTTATTTTTATTTGACAGTCCACTGGAGTATTTTCCGAAGGATTATCAGAAGCAGAAAAATCCAAATCTAGGTATTCTGAATTTAGAGAACAGAGTGATAGATCTGAACCTAGAGAAACACTCCAGAGACCTAAATTAAATGCATTTCGAAGTATCAATAAAGAAGAAGAGGATCACAAATTAAAATTACTCTTAAGAGACGATTTTATTGAAGACGACAATGACGTCGATTATCAAAGTTCTCCAATTGTATTACCAGTTAGAACAAAAGGTTTAGTATCTCATATTTCATTTTCATAGTTTTAAAATTAATTATTTATTGGATGTGTATTTGCAGGGAAATTATTAAAAGAAGAATGCGAAGTTAAAATTGAAGAGGAAAAAGTGAAGACTGAAATACTTAACAAAGAAAAAGGTAAGTCTTTATGATGAATTTTAATATTTCCGTACATTTGACAAAGTTTTATTTGCAGCAAAACTCCTTAATAATGAAAAACTTCAAATCAAGGAAGATATTGATAAGAAATGTGATATCAACGTATCCCAATCTCTAGAGAGTAAAGCAAGTGGATATTTTTTAATTCGCGTAAGGAAAAAGATTTGTTTTTAAATTTTAAATGAGATGTTAATATTTTAACTTTATGGAAAAATTGCTAGTTTCCAGACTGTTTGCCTGGAGCGTTAAAGGAGACCGAAGAGGATGAACTAAGGACAAATAAAAATACAGAAGGGAGACCGAATATGAGTACAGACGCAATACCTGTTGTTGAAAAATCGAAAGACAATGAATCTATGTTAAACAATTTGAAGGAAGGCTTGTTAGGAAAACTTGAAATTTTGAAATCCGGAGCTGCGAGATTGAGTTTGGGTGAAAATAAACTTATCGTTGAACTTGGACCTCAGATTTTTAGCCGACAGGTAGATTTATTAAAAACATTAATATTATTTGAAGAGCTGAAATTCCATGTAATTAAAATTTTCAGGACGTTATAGCAGCGAAAATAGACAATGAGAAGAAAACTGGCGAGCTCGTGAATCTTGGTCTAATTCATACTAATTTGATTTGTACCCCAAATTGGGAGAGTATGATTTAATTCTAAATTTAATAAATCGTTTATTGCTAATTAGAAAAAGGAGTAGATTGATTTATTTCTAAACAGCGGGAAAAAGAGTGAAAGTAAAAAATCAGTTTCTTTGTTTCGTATATTCTCATATTGATATCGTCGGCAATTCTATACGTTACATTGCGTAAAAACGTATTATAGTAAATATAAGTTATATTATTCTGGACTCGTAAAATTAATTTTCCCTTAAAATTCAATTAACACGATTCACAGAAATATCAAAATTGAAATTAACATTTTCACCATTAAGGATGTAAAATTTACATCTGTGACTTGAACTGCTTCCTACCTACAAAAAGTTTTTCCAGGTAGATTCGAAACCGATATTTCCCATGAAAATACTATTAATGCAAGCACTTCCCAAATAAATTGAATTAATTTTTTGCTTTCTATTCAAACATATACACTTAACAAAACTAGTTAAAAAATTATATTCACTCTCGATATTGGTACGTTTAAGATTAAGTGATTGAAAGTGAATTTTCCGTGCTTTTTGAAGCCTTTCAGAAAATAAAAACAAAATCATCGAGAAAATCACGTTTACCGAGGTTGAATTTCAAACAGAGTTTGGACTTTCATCCTTTTTTTGGATCTCAGTCACTTCGTTCCGCGCTGTGACCTTTCTTCATCGACTTAAGAGCTTTTTCACGGAGTTTTTTTTCCAATTCTTCTGTGTTGCCTTCACTAGCATCTGATTCTTCGGATTCGGCGACTTTCTTCTTTTTATGTTTTCGGTGCTTCTTGTGTTTTTTGTGTTTCTTGTGTTTCTTATCTTTTTTCTTCTTCTTTTCTTCGACTTCGCTTTCCTTTAAAAATTGAGGCTTAATTAATAATTTTGCATTTTTGATACTTAAGAGTTTTAAGTTTCTTTAAATCTTGTTTCGAGGCATGTATTAAGTGATGAGTCACGTGATCAAAGAAAGAATTTTTAATTTCCTCCTTGATTTTACCACAGTAATTAATATTTCTGGCTGAAGTTTCAAAACATGATAAAAAGCATACTAATGGAGGTTCGGCGACACTAATTTATTTTAAATAATTGAAAAACCGACTTGATACATGCCTTTGATAAAATGTTCATACTTACTTCCGATTCACTGGTACTAGTCTTGGTTTTTTTCTTGCGCTTCTTTTTAACCTTTTCTTCTTCGCTACTATCTTCTACTTTCTTCTTTTTCTTCGCTTCCTTTCCCGTAATAGCATCTTCATCATCGGAACTCGAATCCCTTTTTGTTTTCTTAGACCTTGGCCTTAACTCTTCGTCACTCGTCGAATCTTTCCTAGATTTTCTGCTCCTAGATTTTTCATCGTCCGTAGAACTTTCTCTACGTTTTCGAGACTTTTTAGGCTCTTCCTCGGAGCTTGAACTCCTTTTAAGTTTCCTAGACTTTGGTTTATCGTCAACTTTCTTTCTCTGTTCTTCCGACGAAGAAGAATCTTTTCTCGATCTTTTGTATTTCTTAGAATCTTCTTCATTTTCTTTTTTCGAACGTTTTCTTGTTTCGATTTCTGGCTCGCGACGTTTTGATTCTTTCCTGTCTTTGCTATGGTCATTCGAATCTGAAATTTAAAAAAAGTGGAAAAATAAGAATTAGAAAAATGTTTTTAGAATTATGTGAGTATCAAAATATTAAAATTCACCAGTTCGAATAGTGTCTCGGGTTTTTTTCAATTTATCAGGTTTCTTTTCTTCTTCTGAATCAGAACTCGAAGCCTGTTTACTTTTATCAGATTTTTCATCTTCAGTTGACGCTTTTCTCGGTTTTCTTGATCTGTCTAATTTTTTCGCTCTTTTCCTTCCTGTAAGATTTTTTTTACATTTATCCGATTCTATTTTCATAAAGTGTGTTTAAAAAAAAAATTCCTTTTTTTACGCTTAATTTTAACTGACCTTCATCACTGTCTTCCGAATCCGAAGAGTCGTCGCGTTTGTCCTTCTTTGATTTCTTTAAGACCTCAATAACTTTCTTTGTCAAAACAGGTTCAGTGTTTTTTTGCATTTTCTTCTCCTCAAAAAGCGGTTTTGAAACTTTTACGGTCCTTTCAGCTTTCTCAGGTCTTTCGAGTCTTTCCTCCTTCTTTAGAGGGAATACTTCCGTTGTTACAAGAACTGTTTCCACTGTTTTGGGAGATTCCACCGGATCTTCTCTAAAAACATAAAACCGAAAAAATAATTAAAAAAATCCAACCCTAAGTACATATTTATTAATTAAGCAATCTTCACTTACTTTATCAAAGGTTGTTTTGCTTTACTGGCTGCGATGATGTCTTCAGTTTTCTTGAATGGCGAAGGAGTCCTTGACAAACTCTTTGAAAACTTAAAAAAAAAGAGAGAACGAAAACTAGGTTAAATAATTCAAATATTTCAATAAGAGCTTTAAAAATAGGAGCTTGTGAAATTACCCTATGCCGAGAAATTGGAAGATTAGCAGTTGGTATTTTCTTCGGGGAAACATTCAATTCCGGTTTCTTCTGAACAATGGGTTCCACTTTCTTTACTTCTTTTTCCACACGTTTTGGAACTTCTTTCTCTATCATTTTCTCTCTTTCCTTCTCTTTTTCCTTCTCCTTTTCTTTCTCCTTTTCCTTCTCCTTTTCCTTCTCTTTTTCTTTTTCTTTTTCCTTCTCCTTTTCCTTCTTTTTGATTTCATCTAGTCGTTCCCGTTCGCGTTTTTCTTGAGAGAGTTTACGCTCTATTGACCTCCTGCAAAATTAAAAACAAATTTTTAATTTATCTCATCTTAAAAATTTCAATCACATATACTTTAAATGTCTTCACATTCAAGCATTGTTTTCGAAATCCTCTATTTTCATAAAAATGCTCCTCCTGATTATGAAACAAAATAATGCAAAAATTGAAACTTACCTAACCGGTTGTTCTTCATCACTAGAAGAACTACTCTCGCTGCTTTGACTGCTACTTGATTTAGACCTTCCATTTCTTAAATCTTTACGTGATAAAGCTTCAACAGGTTTCTTTACCTTCTCATCAATCGAGATTTTTCTCTCCTTTGATTTATCTTTGACATCCTTATTGACAATTTCCTTAGATCGATCTGGGGAAATTGCTCGCTTCTCTTCCTTGGAAAGATCACGAGATGATCTACGACCCCGTGACTTAGAGCGGCGTTCTCTATCTCTACGATCTTTGGAGCGTTCTCGTTTGCTAGATCTATCACGGGAGGAAGATCTATCATACCTATGAGATCTATCCCTGGCATCCGGAGAACGCCGTCGGCTGTCTCTGTGATCCGGTGATCGACGTCTGTCACGTCTTTCTGAGGATCTGCGTCTCCGATCAGGCGAACGTCTTCTTCGTCGGTCTCCTGGACTTGGAGATCTGCGCCTATAACGCACCGGACTTCTTCGAGGTGGACTTCTGTAATCATTTTACGATAGTTTTATTCTACAGATAAACGTTCTATTTTTCCGGTTTCCAAAAGAATTTATTACCATAATTAATTAGACAATTTATTAAGTTTGAAAATTCTTTTTTAACAATGTTTTAAGTTTTTATTTTCTGTACATTTTAATTTAAAAACAAAACAAAAAAAATTAATTGAATAATTAAAAGAAGAGAAATAGGAGACTATGTGTGAGATATTTAAAATTATAAGATTTAGGAACTCACCTTCTTCTACTAGGAGCTCTTCTGACTGAAGGAGGTCTCATACCTCGACTTCCACTATATCGATCCAGTCGATCCCTGTCCCTGTCACGATCTCTCCTCCTGTCCCTGTCTCTATCTCTCTCCCTATCAATCGATGATCTTCTAAATGAAAATAATAGTAATTTCTTCAATAATGCATTGTTCATAAATCAAAATGACATGTATGATTTTTATAAAAGTATTTAACTAATCAACTAAAAGTCTTACCTTCTATTTCTATCACGAGACCTATCCCTGGATCTATCCCTGTCTCTATCTTTAGATCTATCTCTGTCCTTTCTCGGGGAAACGCTTCTTCTCTTATTTCCCGCTTTTCTGTCTCTACTAGAATCACTATCACTTCCACTCTCATCTTTATTAGTCTTTCGATAAGATCTTTTCGCCTGAACTCCATCTTTCTTTTTTCTGATTTCAAAATCGTTCTTATCCTTCCCCTTTTCATCCTCACTTCCTGTACTCGAAGTACTACTCGCGTCTCTTTTTCTTATTCCATCCACGTTCTCTTTTCTCTTATCCTGAGACTTTGACCTAGACTTTGATCTAGATTTCGAAGATCTGGAGTCGCTTGAAACCGATCTTGATTTTCTATTTTTGCTTCTGTCACCGCTTTTAGATCTGGATTTCCTATTTCTCGAGCGAGAATCCGAGCCACCAGATTTCGACTTAGGAGACTTTGATTTAGATCTTCGAGATTTAGAGCGCTCTGTTGATCGAGATTTAGATCTACGATTCTTGGACTTGGAGCGGGATCTACGGCTTTTGGATTTTGATCTAGAGCGACGAGAGCGAGATTTTGAACGAGATTTTCTAGACTTTAAAACTGGAGAACGAGATCGATGGGATTTAGAGGTAGGTGATTTAGACTTTGACTTTTTTGCTCGACTTAAAGGTGACTTTGAACGAGACTTTCGGGCAGTTTTGTCTTTTTCCAGAGCTTCTGGTGTCGGAGAGCGGTTGGATTTCTTTTTTCCGTCGGCAATGCTCATCAGTTTGGCTTGGAGTCTCGAGATTGCGACTGCGGCTTCCCTGAAAACATAAGTTAAGAAAATATGAATTTGAAAAGATTTCATAGCAAACAAGTAATTAAATTTCGACGCAATTATATAATTTGATATTGCATTTTTTGCTTACGGTTTTGGTTTCATAGGTAGAACAGGTATCGAATTTTCTCGAATATCTGTTGTAGGCGAAATCTCACTTTCGATTTTGATATCCGAAGTCTCTTTACCATTGTCCTTTGGCCCAGATTTGCTCGGAGATCTCGAATTTGACCTTCGCTTTCGACTCGATCTGTCTCGATCCCTGTGTCGATCTCTAGATCTACTCCTCTTACTTCTGCTAGTTTAAATATCATAATAATTATTTTAAAGCTGTCTTGAGGAAAATAATTATCATTAAATTAAGCATCTACCTGTCTCTATCTCGATCTCGACTTCTGTCTCTTCGATGATCTTTTGACGAACTAGAATCTTTTTCTTCTTTTTTGACCTTCCCTTCAAGGTCATCTTTATCTTTATCTCGATCCTTTTCCTTTTCTTTCTCAACAAGGGCTTGGAGCTTCTCTTGTTCTTCCTGTTTGAAAATTGGTATTTGTTCAGTATTTAAGGAAGAGTCTTTTTTCTCGAAAAATTGTGATTCCTTAGTGTTTAAAAAAGGCTTTTTTTGGAATATTGTAATTTGTTGAGTTAATTTCTGCTTTTCAGTATTAAATAAAAACAATCCTTTCTCTTTAAAACTTATATTTTCCTGTTCTTGTTTCAAAATTGTAACTTGTTCAATATTTAAGATAGACTCTTCTGTGTTCGACATATTTTATCAAATCAATTATTAATTCACTAATTACTGAAGCTCTAGTAATTTTGTCTACCATTTACATTCTAGGACACTTAGGTTATGAATCGCTATTCTATTGTTTTTTAACTTTTTATTTTCTGCACACTTCATGCCTTAATTTTCAGTTTAAAAAAAATGGAAAAAATTTAATTACCATTCGCTTCTTAATTTGATCTTTCTTCTGCTGCAAAAAAGCCTCTGGAATACCTGTAACGCTTTCTTGCGCAGAAACCAGCAAATCCCAAAGCTCGCCCATGAAAGATCGAGCATTCTTACCATTCAGAAATCCCGTCAGGTTGATCTGCATTTTTCGGGGATCGGGGAACTGCAAAATTTACCAAATGTACTGTTACCATTAAAAATCTCAGGAATCTCAAATTAAAGTCACTTTCAAAACTCAAAAAAGGAATATATATAGAAAAATATCTCATTCTTCAAAATTTCTTAAAGTCAATAAGAATTTTTAATTTTTTATGAATCTTAACATTACACAATTGGTTGCTTTTCCCCCTCGAAAAAGCAGATTCAATTTCAACCTTATTTTAATTATCTCTTACCCATGTTCACCTCAATTTCAGCTGCAGTCTAAGCTTCTAATTAAAAATATAACAAAAGGAGATTAAAATAAATCAATGAACAATGAAAATCAATACCTGTCTCGCCACCCAGGAATCTAAAGCAAAAGTTTTGAAATGTAAATATAAATATTTCTGCTAGTTATCTGCAGAAATAAAATTATCTGGAAAAGATATCAGATAAAAATTAGATTAGACGAAATCACCAACCTGCCAGATTATTGACAGACTCCGCGTCGAATCTGACTCAGAATCTGACGACGTTGCAAGAACTGACATTGAACGGTACCTCCGTCAGATGAAGTCTTTCTACAGATGAACTCCAGGCGCGGGATGTCTTGAAAGTCCACAAGGTTTCCAGAAGGTCAGGGAAAGCTCCAGAAGACTCGGAAGAATCGCAGAAGGTCCAGAATAGCTTCAGATGAACCGGAGGCTTCAGGCTTCAGCAGATGGTCTAGAAAAGCTCCAGAAGGTGGAAAAAACTCCCAAAGAGTTTCAGAAGGATCCCAGAAGTTCAGGAACAGTTCCGGAAGATGAAGGTCTCCAGAGACAGGATCAGTTCCCAAAAACTTTCTAGAGAAAGCTTTTAGGAAGTTGAGGATGAAGACTCGAGTCCTGGAGTAACTGCAGGTCTTCGGAGATGAGACTCATGGTGCACAGGTCCAACGTCGACTCGATGATTGCAGATGGGAGCTTGAAGTTTAAGGCGACGGTGGCATGCATTCTAGGCTGGCAGCTGATAGAAAGGCGGCCAATCGGATGCAGAGAAGATAACATCCGAAAGCCATTTGGACAAAAGGGTTGCGCCCACCAACGGTCTCTACTTATACTAACGGGGAATTCAAAGATACATGATAAGATAATGGCACTCAGGTTCCTTAGCAGGATCTGCTACGTAGATTTTTTCGCAGTGTCGCAGCGTGTCCAGAAACTTTGGTGGAAACTTAAATATTTATACAGTTAAGTGTTAAAGAATTCTATTAAGGCTTAGAAAAATGTTCTTTTCATAATATCAATTCAAAGAGAGGCTTATTAAATATTTAGTCAAGAAATTTAAAAAGCTCTGAAATGAAAAAAATTAGAAATTTTTAAATTAACAAGATTTTTAATTGACTCATATAAGACTAGCTGAATTTCAAAGCGATCAATTCTTCCACAAGTTTCTAAACACCTTACTTAATAAACGTCTTTGATAAAATCATAGGATTTGAACAAAGACCCCAAAAAAATGACAAAAAGAAAAATGTGCAGGTTTTTCTTGCCTTACAAGCTTTTCAATCTCGATAATGTTATCTGACTGAAGATTTGGATGCAATGGCAAATATGTTTATTACCAATGATTTGATAAATGGATACAATTTGTTATTGCACCCGATTCTTCAATGGGAGACAATGCGCTGAAATAATGATTATAACAATGCTTTCCTATCATGAGGGGAAAAAGCCATTCATAAACCTGTCGATTGAGGTTCAAGTTCTTTCTAATCTTCAAACAGTATTCAATTAATTATGCCTTCATAGTACATTATTTAATTGAACTACAAAATATGGTGAAACTGAATTATTATCATATATTGAAAATAGAAAATAACTTCACATATATAAAAAATTAAAATGGATGATGCAAGTCTCACCTTTTCCTCTAGTTGGTTATAGACAAATTCTGTTACAACATCGTCCTCCATTCCTAGGAGCGAAGTTATCTTGGTCGTAATCCAGGGTTTGATCACGTCCAACTTCACTTTACTCATGTCCACCTAGGAAATGTAATTTGAAAAGATTAGAATATCTTTAAGGAAACTAATTCTTTAAATCAAATAACAAAATAACCTTTTGTGATAAAGAATCTCCAAACTTCATCTGCTTCAGAAGCTTTTTTTCCTTGTCACTAAATCTCGTGTCCTGAGTTGTAGTTGTACCCTGAAATAGTCAGAGAAATAGTCCCTTTTTGGAAAACGGGGTGGGGATATCTTCTAATTTGAAAAATTCTTGTCATATACATGTGAAGCAAATTATTAATAATGAAAAAACACAGAAGAAATTAAACAAAAATGCAAACATTTTTTTAACCTAAAAGCTTTATTAATTTTACACTTAGTAAATTTAATTTAAAATTAAACAAAATTGAGTTTTTAATTTGAACTTCAATCATATCTTTTAGAAAAAGTCCCTCAGCCCTAAAAACTTTAGACTTGAATCGTTTTTTATTTAAAACTTTAACAGCTTCCATAAAAAAATGGGTTAAAAGAGAACAAACTTCATGAAACCGAAGAGTGAATTTTGAACACATAAAAATGAAAAACAAACGAGTTTAGTGAGGCATGAAATTATTACGTGACATCTATGATTTCCAACTTCGAATAAAATCAAATTTTAGGCGAAAAAAATAAGATTTTTATTTTTTTATAATTGATCAGTAAACTTACCGTGTACATCATTTTTGAAGGTAATAAATATCTTTCTGGAGAACTAAAATACTGTTTTTCTGATCCAGTGGTGAAAAATCAACGCGGCTTTTACCCTCTGCGTCTTTTAGGATACAAAAATATTGAAAGAACCCAACCTAAAAGAGCACAAATGTCTATCAGAATTAAAAAAATTCACAGTTTTCATAAACACGGTGCAAATTATATTTTTGATGGAAAATGCTTCAAAAATATCTTTTCCATGATTAATAGACGCACACACGATGGATCAATCATCCAATATGGCAGACTGTTTCTTGTTCCATTCTGTTCTTCTATTCTCTGTTCTCTCGTGAAGATGCTCAAACCTGCTCCATTTTCTACTGCGCAAGCGTAGGAAACGCGATCTGACACGGTGGTGAGGCTAAATCAGCCCCACGAAGGAATAATAAGGAGACCTATCTCCATGTAAGCGACTTGGCAGGAGCAACGGCACGGTAAGTGCCCGGCTTGTAAATTGGAAGTAGTGAAAAGGAGTGCGCAAGTGCGCAATTGTCCTCTTCTTACTCACGGGAAAATGTGCCAGTAAGACGAATTTGTCAAATTGATCTAAGCCAGAGTGGTTATGTTGATTAATTTTTTGATCATTTGCAAGCGGCAGATATTTGTTCAATTTAGTTTAAAAAAATAAAATAAAATTATTATCTCAGGACTCCTATAAAGCTAAAGGAGTACATTATATATCGAATATAATAAGATTGTAAATCTTGAAATTGAAATTATGGTATTTGTTATTACTTCGTAAATCGTGTGTTAAATAATGTTAAATAGTTTTTTCCTTGAAAGGTGAGGGAATTTAATCCGAGAAGTTTTCAAGATTTTGAAGATTGCATATAATATAATGCATTTAACACAATAAATTTTTTTCTTAGCAATGTCGTGTCGCGTACCGGGTTGCATAACCTCTCTGGCTTAGATCAATTTGACAAGTTCGTCTCACTCGCACATTTTCCCGTGAGTAAGAAGAGGACAACTGCGCACTTGCGCACTCCTTTCCACTACTTCCAAATTACAAGCCGGGCACTTACCGTGCCGTTGCTCCTGCCAGATTCGGAAAAGTTTCCCATGGCAGTTTGGTCTCCTTATTATTCCTTCGTGATCAGCCCCCTGCATCTTAGCCAGAATGCACGTAATCCGCGAAACGAAAATGTCACAAGAATTGACCGTGGCCAATAGGGGCGCTGATTGTTCATGAGGCCTGAATTCATTTTAATGCATGGGAAAAATGCATAAAAATTAAATTTTTGGGGATAAAAACTACTTGATCATATTTTTTTTTACAACACATTAAACTAGAAAGTTTTAAATATTATTTAAAGCAATTTTTACTGATATAAAGGGTAATATGCTTGAAATTTGGGCGAAAATTGTCTTTGTAATTCTGGCTGGAAATTGAAATCAAAGTTCTGTTATCTTCGTTTTAACATTAATATTTACATTGTGATTATTAAATAAAAATACAATATTTATTTATATATTTATATATATATATATATATATATATATAATATTATTGATATTATATCAGTATTACATATTATAATAGAAAAATTGTCTATTGAAATTCCATCGAATTGAATTGTAATGCGGGTATTAATTATATCATCTTGATTTTGTTAGAAAAATTAGATTTTATTATAGGACATTTTGTATTTTATATTTTAAAACTTCTCAGTAATTGAAAAACTTACATTTTTATGAACAAAACTTTCACATAAGGAATGAACGTACATTTGAAAAAGTAACAAATATAAAGAATTTATAAAATTCCTTTATAAGTATTTGAAAACACTAAGAACAAAGATGTTTGTAATAAATAATAATCAACATAATACACTATATTTCATAATAATATAATGGATATTTAGATCTCATATGCACATAATTTATTATGTGTATTTTATCTATAATTAGGGATGGGCGATCTCGATTCGATTCTACGGAGATCGATCTTTTTTACTCGATTAATCGGTTGGATTGATATTTTTTCTCGATCTTTACGAACGATTCTCCTTTCTTTTTTTCCTGTTTCCTATTTCTATGAACTGTTCCTATGAACTGTTTTTTAGTTTAAAAGTGAGATCAAGGGGTCGACCACGAGAATATCCTTAATGTGATATACAAAGTATATTAATATTATAAACTTTATAATAATACTTCATATTTATGCCAGAAATTTTATCATAAATAATACTTTAAGTGATATGCAAAGTTCAAAGTATATTAATATTATAAACTTTATAGTAATACTTCATATTTATGCCAGAAATTTTATCATAAATAATACTTTAAGTGATATGCAAAGTTCAAAGTATATTAATATTATAAACTTTATAGTAATACTTCATATTTATGCCAGAAATTTTATCATAAATAATACTTTAAGTGATATGAAAAGTTCAAAGTATATTAATATTATAAACTTTATAGTAATACTTTATATTTATGTCAGAAACTTTATCACTAATAATACGCATTGCTTTAGAAATTGTGCAATTTAAAAAAATAAAAAACGTTCCTGATTCGCAAATATAGTGTGTTTTTTAAGCCTAATTTCCTTTTTTTATTGATATAAACACTTTTTTATTTTGATAATTTAAATTCACAAAATATGCAAGTAACAATTATATCTCCAATTGTTATAAAACATTTTAAAAAAAGGTTATTTTACAGAAATTTATCATTTTCAGAAAAAGGTATTGATTTTTGAAGATCGATTCAAAAATCAATCTTTTTAACCGATTAATCGATCAAATTGAATCAATAATTTCAGAATCAATTATTTTTTTTGAAGATCGCCCATCCCTATCTATAATACCTTAAGTTCAGTCAGTCAACTTTGTTGATTTTTGTATTCAAAGCGTTTTAAATTTAGTATAGGTTAAATTTTAATAAGTTAAAGGCGCTCATGATAAATAAACCACAAAATAATGCACTTTTTCAGAGCATTACGTGTAGCCTGTTTTGCAACCTACAGCAACAAATTTCCGCATTTTCACTTAAATTTTTATATCACCGACTGTTAAAACCATTCCAATTTACCTAAAAAGCACACAAAAGCACTTCAGACACCAATTTTTCACAAAAAACGTTAAATTTCAATGTTCTATAATGCTAATCTGTATAAGGTCGGCCTCATGAACAGCCAGCGCCACGGTCAACATCTGTGACATTTTCAACTCCAGAGATTCCGGGGGCTGGGCTAAATGCTATGAGTTGGAAACATAAATTGGGAATTTGCACGTTTTTTTTTTGTGATGAAAAAATGAAGTTTGGGGGTCACTTTTGCATACAAAATGTTTTTCTGAATTTTTTAGTTAATAATAATTTATTAATGAGCGTTTGAAAAGTGTAAATTTTAAATTTTCCGAAAACATTCCGGAAACAGCCGAATGCTTCCGATGATACGGTGACGTCACATCGTTGTATACGATCGCTCTGTGTCACATGTTTGTATAGAAGATCAATTGAAAATTGTATAAAATGTCGAAAAAAACGGCATATAAATGGTGTTTTGTCAATGAGTGTCATAATTCAACCACCAAGACACCCGATAAAATTTTTTTTCCGGTTCCGGTAAATCCGATTGTGCGAAATAAATGGTTTGAAAGTGCACAACGGCAAGATATGCCAGGAAATAGTAACATGTTTTGCTGTCAAGATCATTTTGACGTAAGTATAGTTTCTTCTTGTTCATAATATTGTTATCTGTAAATGAACTGCAATTGAAATAAAAATAACGATTTATTTATACTTATAATTATAGCAATTACAACAAAATCTAACCTCAATTTGTCGATGTGTAAATAATAATATGATTTAAAAAGTTATTACTTTACGTCTAAGGAGCAGGTTTTATAGAGAAAATCATGATCATAAATTTATGTGATACAAATTAAGAATGCTAAACATAGAACTTGCCGTTATTACTGTTTTCAAATATTTCAGCAAAGAATTTTCAAGTTGTAGCTTCGAAAAAATTTTACAATAATAATGTGGTTAATTTAATTTATAAATTATGAAATAATAATTACGTGAATGAATTATTTCAGTTAAAAGAGGATATGGAAAATTACGTAAAGTACTCTTTAACTGGGAAACCAATAAAGATTAAAAAAGGTGTTTTTCCGCATTTTTTCGATTGCCAAAAACATCGTAGTAATAAGAAAACTCCAACTCCTCGATCTGCTTTTGTTAAACTCAACCGGAAAAGAGCAATTTTGGAAATTTTATCACATGATAAAGATGAAGGTGATAAAAACGAATTCTCGAATGATGAAAAACGAAAATGCCAAGAAGATCATCAAAATGATTGTGGAGCAAAGAAACAACTCGAGTCGTCCAGGGCAGATGTAAGTAAAAACATTTTTTTATTCTACGTATATATTTATGACAAAATATATGGTAACATGTAATATATAGTTTTCGTTTTTTTTATTTTGTAAATGTTTGATTATTAGCATCTTTTTTTTATTGATTGTGTTGCAATATTTCAAAAAAAAGTAATGGAAATATTCAAGGATTTACATGGTTGCTAAAATTTTGCTTACATTTTGTGCAAATTGTGATAAAATACTCAATCAAAATTCTCATTAGATGTATTATCACCTTATTAGCCACCGAAAGTTGTATTAGTCTGTATACAAGATGCTATTAAAACTTACATAAATATTTACTGAAACTTTGCAAAGATCTGTCAAACCTTCCATAGAAGCTTTAAATATCTACTTTTTAAACCTTTAACAAGGTTTTTATTCGAAGATTCAGGAATCTTAATAAGTAGGTTTGTTAACCTTTCTTGAAGTTTTGAAAGATTAAACTTCAGAAAATTTTTTGTCTATAGATTCAGAAATCTCTATAAAACGTTAGGAAAACTGTTCCTGATGTTCGAATGAAGCTTCAGAGAAGTTTTCATCTGAAGTTTTTTTTTTATTGAAAACTCAGGAAAGGTTTCTAAACGTTTTATACATATTCCTAAAAGATCAGACGAAAACTTTATTGAAGGTTCAAAAAGCGGACATTTGTAGCTTTTACAAAGATTCCACAAACCTTCAGGGAGGTTTAATAAACCTTTATACAAGTTTTTACAAAAAATTATAATAAATAAAGCTTTATAGAAGTTTTGGTAGCTTATGGGACATGATTGATAATGTGAATATCATTGCATTTTTAGATTATACTTCAGAACGCCGAGCCACAGCCTGTTGCTTCAACTTCGAGCATAGAAGGAAATGCGAGTGGTGGAGAACTTTCTTATCATCTCCTCGAAATTTTGGCAACGCCAATCTCTGAAAATTATCAAAAAGTTGATATCATGGAGCGCTCAGTTGGACTTCAAACGAATATTAAGCCGCACGTTCAAAGCAAATCTACGATACATTAACCTATACATGAGTTATTTTTCATTATCATCAATTAGTAGTTTTTTCTTTTATTTAAATTGACAGAGTAGAATAATTATAATTTGTAAATTTTACTTACAAAGTGGCTTTGACACCGCGGATTTCTGGTGCGGCATATTTAGGGTTAGATGTGAAATATTCCAACACCATAAACATAGAAATTTTTGGAAGATTTCTCGAGTCTGCTTTTACGAAGCCACTATCCACCTTAGGAGGCATTTTTAACTGAACTAACCAGTTTATTTATTATTTAGAACTTCACTTGCACTTGGTTTGCATGTTGCCGATACGAAAATACAACGGTTTGACGTCACACTTTAAAGGAACCAATCAGAGACGCTTGGCCGCCAAAGCGGTCCTTTTCAAACGCTCATCATCTTTGAATCCATCGCAAATCAACAATTAATGAGTAAACAAAAAACGCTATTGTAATTATTTTCTACTTAATATAAACTTTAGATTGCATATATAAAATTGCATAATTTTTTTGCATGCAAATTCCCAATTGAATAGAGACCGTACTTCACAAAACACGAAATGAAGTTCAGCCAAGTACTTAGTTATGAAACTTCTCGATGAGGGCACGTGTGTTCCCTGGGTGCAAAATGGCGGCATCCATGGTTTATAACACGAAGGAATAATAAGGAGACCTATCTCCATGTAAGCGACTTGGCAGGAGCAACGGCACGGTAAGTGCCCGGCTTATAAATTGGAAGTAGTGAAAAGGAGTGCGCAAGTGCGCAATTGTCCTCTTCTTACTCACGGGAAAATGTGCCAGTAAGACGAATTTGTCAAATTGATCTAAGCCAGAGTGGTTATGTTGATTAATTTTTTGATCATTTGCAAGCGGCAGATATTTGTTCAATTTAGTTTAAAAAAATAAAATAAAATTATTATCTCAGGACTCCTATAAAGCTAAAGGAGTACATTATATATCGAATATAATAAGATTGTAAATCTTGAAATTGAAATTATGGTATTTGTTATTACTTCGTAAATCGTGTGTTAAATAATGTTAAATAGTTTTTTCCTTGAAAGGTGAGGGAATTTAATCCGAGAAGTTTTCAAGATTTTGAAGATTGCATATAATATAATGCATTTAACACAATAAATTTTTTTCTTAGCAATGTCGTGTCGCGTACCGGGTTGCATAACCTCTCTGGCTTAGATCAATTTGACAAGTTCGTCTCACTCGCACATTTTCCCGTGAGTAAGAAGAGGACAACTGCGCACTTGCGCACTCCTTTCCACTACTTCCAAATTACAAGCCGGGCACTTACCGTGCCGTTGCTCCTGCCAGATTCGGAAAAGTTTCCCATGGCAGTTTGGTCTCCTTATTATTCCTTCGTGGTTTATAACATGGAGACTAGATATGCAGCCAGAGAGGTATAAAAACACCTTAAGGCTGGAGTCCCATGAGGGATATTAGTAAAATAGTGGAATAGTCATTAACCAATACCAAAAATATACTGCCGTGCAAATGTAAATGAGCGTATCTTCAGAAGAGCCAACTTTACACTGGAAGCGAAAAACCACTATGACATTCCACACTCATATTTTAACCAGTGTTTTGAAACTAAAAGTCGCTGCTTACATAAAAAACACTGCCTTTTGAACTGCAGAGAAATTCTAATATTTTGTCACACATTCTAACTAATAGTTTGTACGAATTTTTTTCAAAAAAAAGTTCCTTAATTTCTTATAATTAGTAAATTTATTATTATTTGCATAGTTTATGATTTTGTTACATAAATGATTGACATTTTATAACTTTATTACATAAATTAATGTTAGTTAATGGGACTAAAAAAGGGAACACTATTTTCTGGTGAAGTTTGTAGTTTTTAATTCACATAAGGCAATACATAATGCCCACTAATCATAATCTTGTAATTTAAAACATAAATATTTGAAATTTATAGCAATGTTGTAATCTTAGATTTGTCGCTTTCTAACTAATTCACTGAAAACAAATTCAAATAAACTTTCTAAGGCAAAAAAAATTTCCCTCCATAACCTTCAACACAAACACCCGTTTTCATCAAACAATTATCTAAAGTAAAATTCATCTACACACATATAAATATATTTAAAATATAAATTTTCATAAACAACAAAAGACATTACACAATTTTTTACTTAGCGTATTTACAAAACACTATTTTATGTAAAAGCGTAACTCAACGGCGCGCATGCGTAGCATGACGTGACTCCTATCTTCAACTTACGCTTCTTTCCAATTGCATAGTCTATTCGTCTCGCAGATACGGTAAACTATTTTTAAAAAATTCAATACATTGCGCTAACAATTTTTATTTTTATCATACATATTTAAGTAAAGGGAAGTATCATAAACATACTGACGACTTTATCTCAATTTTGACAAAAATTGCAAATACGCGCTCTTTTTCATTTGCACGGCAGAATATACTAGAATAGTATAATTGCTTAAGGGCATGTGATACATAGAAGATGAGCAAATTTTATTGATTTTAGGTTTCTACATGTATGTGTCTGAAGTACATAAAATTTTCTTTTCAAAATTTGGAAAATGATAGAGAAGATAGAAACGAATGTATATAGACTACTTTTGGTTTCAAAATTGAAGAAAAGTTCAACTATAGCAGAGATGAGTTCTCTGACTATAGCAATATACAGGGTGGGCCATCTACATTTGGAATTTGAATCGGCAATAAAAAAAACTTATGAATATTTTTTTAAAAGTATAGTTCTATTAAAAAGATTGAACCTTTTCATTTAAGAATAAAACACAACATCATTCAAATGACTGCCACGACTGGCCTTACATTACCCCATTCGTTCCCTGAATGCTGTAACAAATAATTCCAGGAACATTCCCAAAAAATGTTCTCGGGAAATATCGGGAACGTTCTTCGCGAATGTTCTCTGAATGTTCCTGCGGAAAGTTCTTTCAACATTCCTAACATTCAGAAAACATTGCTTTGGAACGTTAAAAAAACCCGGACCTTTTCTTAGCTTTATGATTGTTCCTTGAACGTTCCAATGTAACCTTCCGAACGTTCAGGGAAGGTATTGTGCTATGGGGTTACTTACGTCTGTTTTTATCTTCTCTACTATTTCTCAAATCCTGAAATCAAAATTTTATATATTTTGGACACAAACATATAAAAATCTAAAATCAATAAAGCTAATTTGGTTAATTTCCTAAGTATCATATGCCCTTAATATTTCAAACTCAATAACCATATAATTCAAGACAAAAATTTTGGACATTTTTTTTTTTATGCAAGATGCTGTAATTGTTTGACGCAAGGAAGTATATAACTATGTTCCAAGACCCATTCGTGATTTAATCAATTAATTTAGTCTATTGAACGTAAAGATTAAGTTAATCGAGTTGGTCTCGCAGTGCTTGAATCAATATAACGGTAAATATAATAATATACATCGGAATTCTCAGTACGATCCATTCAGTATGTTATTATTAGTATGTTATTCTCAAAACAAATAATGTGTCGTATAAAATATTCTTAAAGCATCTTTAAGACATTGTAATATTGCGAAGATATACGTCTTAATTATATCATCTTGATTACATGACATCGGAAGCCTTTTGCGACGCGCTGAAGTAAAAACATCATGAATGTCCACTGGAAAATCACAATCAATATACAGTATAACCCCGTTTATCGCAACCAGGCCGTGTTCGCGAGCAGGCCATGCCCGCGTAATGCTTTAGTTGTGGCCCAACATAGATTTCGTCAGAGCCATCTGGCGTAAGCTCAAAACACTAAAAGAAGATAATAGATGACTATTCAGATCATGTTCAGATAATTCAGGAAATAATGAAATCGGAATAAACTTTGAGGTTAAATAAAATTATTTAAGTAATTATTATCGAGTAATTATTCGAATCGTATTGATAATCTTGCTTTTTGTGATTGCAGTTTCCTCATGAGTGGATCCTCCCATACATGGAGTTTTAATTGTGTATCGCAGAGTACTGTCAGGCTAAACATAAATAGAGATGATCACCCAAGCGTCCCAAATTACAAATATATACATTGAAATAATAATACTCCATGTATGTAAGGATGCACTTATCAGAAAACTGCAATCACAAAAAGCAAGTTTATCAATGCGATTCGAATACTTACTCAATAATAATTACTTGAATAGTTTTATTAAACCTCCAAGTTTATTCCTATTCGTTAGAATCTTAGCACATTTTAGTGACCATTAGCAGCCATTAGTGATGCAACTAGGGTTACTAGGGTGCGGTGGTCAGCGGGGTGAGGTTTAAGAAATTATACTTCGGCGCCATCTGGCAATATATACATAAACGATAGTTTCATATCATATAAACGATATATTTCATATCTCCCTAATATACGAAAATTCATATAAATATATGCATCACAAATTTAAAAGTGAGGGGTATTCCCGCCTATCCTTAAGAATCACGTGACCACTCCTGCTACTAATAAGAGGGAGAAAAAAATGGTAAATTTTATTGCGATAAACGGGAGAGACAAGTTGCAATAAACGGGAGTTGCGATAAACGGGTGTTGCGATAAATGGGGTTTTATTGTACGTGTATAAAGTATCCGGATTCGGAAAATTGGATCAATAAAATATCTTATATCCGTTACAATGATTTTCTATATATGAAGCGTCACGAAGAAAAGGGGTTTAGGCTTCAGGATACACTCTAAAAACAAGTGTGTAGTGAAATGTGTAATTTTTAAACACTACACACGTCAAGTGTGTAATTGAGCGAATAAGTGTGTACTTACTAAACATTGCCAACTCAATTTTTCGGGTACAAAACGTTAGAGTGTTTGAAAATTAAACGTTACGTTTAACACACTTGTTCTTAGAGTGTAAGCGGTCTAAAAGCCCCTTTTTTCTTGGTGGGGCGTCGTTACATATCTACAATTTGGACACACTAATATGATTTATCCCATACACTACACTAACTTCTCAAATTCAAGTCTCTAAAATTAAACAAGTTTCATATTGTATAATAACGTGATAATACCTATCTGTCTATTCAAATAAAAAATAAAATTATATTTTTCTTGCAATTTTTTATTTAAATATTATTTTGTTAATTTTTGAATTATGTATACAAATTTTCCGTCATGAATTTATCTTGTGAATTACTTTAGATAATAAATGAGTCGTGAATCGTGATGAATTCGAAACAAAACCTTGGGTCTAGGATCTTCTGGAATCTTCACCACCCCGACGACAGCTTTGACATTTTTTTGCATAAGTCCAAGATGAAAGCAAGTATATAGCAAACGAAGAACCAACTTTGTGATTCTGGTCTATCGTTAGATTCGCTGACATCTTAAATTCTACTCTGACAATGCGATAAAAAAGTTAGACCTTGAACATTTAACATCAAGAAAAAAAATTAGTTAAATCTTGTGTAACATTATATCCCTTTTAAGTTTCTATGATTTACTCAATTTATACATTTTTCGCAGCTTTCTACTTCTTATTAAATTTTAAATAACAGATTAATTTCAATTCAATTTATTCATAATAATTTCGTGAAAAATATATCAGGTCTATATACAAGATAAAATATATATATATATACCAAAAGGCACATCGATTCTTACTTTGATTCACTTTCAATGATCCCAATCTTCTCCAAATGGGTTAAATTAGTATTGCCTATTAATTCTATAAAAGTCGATGACGATTCGTAGTAGACTGGAGTGATTTTAGTCATTCGAAGAACACATATACTTTCATTTAACCTATACGTATTTATTCTAGGTATTTTCCATTACCTTAACGTTATTCACACCAAGTATATCTATTATCATATCTGGATCATCAAATGTTCAATTAATTATTGCAAAAATACATTTTTCAAAATAATTTTCTATACTATTTTATGAAAAATATTTTATCGAATGGAAATTAAAAAATTTTAAAGTTATACAGTATAGGTATATATATACCTGGTATCTACATTGTAATTCGTGTGATATACTTAAGATTTTAACTAAAAGTCGTTTAACTAATGATTATTTATTTAATAATGATAATTAGTTCAGTGCTTGCTTAATTAATCTAGTTTAGAACGAAATAATTATTCATCCTGTCCCCCCTCCCCTATACACATTTTATGTACACAAGTCTCATATAAGATCTCCATAATCCTCTCAATTTATTATTCAAGAGGAGAAAGACTTTTTCATTCCAAAACTTCATTTAAATTATATTTATTTCACAATAAAATAAAAAATTTTATTTTATTTCAAATTCTAAAATTGTCACTTGTAATAGTGAATATTACTAAAGAGAAATTGAAGCAAGTAAATTAATTGAAAATTAAAAAAATTGAAATAACTCTCTCGAGATCTCGTAAAGGAGCGATGAGCTCACTCGATAGTTAAGCTCACAGTCAAAACACTCAACATGTGCACAAAAGTCTATTCGATAATCTGACATAACACATAACAATCAAAGAGACTAACGAGGAATACGGACATTTCCTTACCCCTGGGCACTTACTCGAAACCGGCTCCCATGAATCGCTGATCATGAATCGAACATGGACAAGTCTCGTGAACTCGATCAAATTTCATGACCGGATTCTAACAAGTTCCAGAGCTTTTTGCGACAACTTTTTTTTTCTGTCGCACCCTTTTGCTTTCAGCACGAAACCTATTTTCTGCATGATACATATTTTGATGCGATAAAAAATAATAATAATGAATAACTAATAAAATTAAAATCTGCCTTGGGGAAAAAATTGTACTTACGAAATGTGAAAGATTCAATGATAATTTTTGTAAATTCTGAGACTTTTAAAATTAGACGCCTGCTTATCACGTATATTGGAGAATGTTGAAAACTTGATAAAAAAAAGGATATTTCTTAACTTGCATTATTAAAATTATGGAGTCCGTAGGTTTCTTTGCCTTTTGCTAGAGTTTTTGTTTTTCTTCGCAAGGTTAAACTTAGTTGAAAGTTTTTTGGTTTTATAAATTAATTTAAAAGTTGGGTGCAACTGGAGGATCAGTGACAGCATTAGCGGAGTTTTTGGGCTTGCAAACACAGCCGCTTTCAACCAGGACGTAATCCTGTCCAGTAAGAGTTACAGGACCCAAAGGGATCACCAGAAACAGATAGGGTACGTACGTTTGCGTGCACTCCCCACGCATTACATCGCAATCTTTTGATCTAAAAAAGAAGAATAAATTATCCACATTTTATACAAATTTTAAATGATAAATCATCGCTCTTTATTACAAGTAACGTTATTCTATATAATTTTCTTGATGTCGTTTATCACTAGCAATACATTTTTTAAATGTAAACAAATAAAAAATTAATTTTATTTAATATAAAAAACTTTTTGATTTTCAGCATAGTGCTGAAAAAGTAATACTCACTCGCAGACCTCGAAAACTACTTGTTGGAGTAGATCAGGAAATTGTTGGACGATTGTGACAGGCTGACCGCTAGTCAAACTCACACCATACATGGGAGCAGTTGTATTATATCTAGTTTTACACAATCTAGCAGGAGATCCACAGGTTTCCTTTGTTGAAAATCCTCGAGCTGTAATAAATTGAAATTATATTATAATAAATTATAAAATTATAAATAAATTAAATTTATTGTTAGTAATACAACATCTGAAAAGCTAGTTTAGACGTGATAGTGGGATGAATTTTAAGTTGCAAGATTTCTGTGATTGAAAATCTAAATTCGGTTTCACTTTAACATAAAATATGTCATATTGAAAGATATTATTTCATACTGGCAAGATGCTTTCGTAAATTGTGTTTTGCAGTAATCTTGTATCGGATCACGAGCCAATATGATTCAATCTCAGTCAAGAAATAGGATTTCGCAACTTGAAATTCTGCTTTTTGAATGCGAAAGCAATCACGATGAGATAAATGAATCTCTTTCTAATGCGAGGGGAGTTCGCATTCATTTCAATAATCTCGAATGCGATTGGATATAAGAAACAGACAATATCTGATTGCAGAGAAATTAAATTGCATTCACAAGTTATAATATCGTAAAATTTACTTTACAACACTTTCGCATTAAAAATTCTATAAAATTCAATATTATATATTAGGGTGTTATTTAATTTGGCAAATAATTTTTTACGGATTCCTTAAAATTGTAAAACATGAACACGTTTTCATAAATTACTGATGAATCCTCAAGAATGCCTTCCATATTTCATTCCGTTACGAGTATAACAGAGGATTCATAACTGTATTGACTGTCTGTAAGTAAAAGGGTGCCGTTTAGTAATGTGACAAGCAGGATCGGATTTACGAGTTTCGAGCTCTGGAGTTGAAAATAAATCAAAAGAGTCTCACGGAAAAATTCTTCTGAATGAATTTTTTTTTAAATTTCTAATTTATTTTTCCACAATAACTCAAGTAGAAGTAGGGTATATTGTACGACTGAAATCACAGTTTTCTATGATTATGTTACCATGTTATTTATCACGTCATATTTCCGACGTCTTGAACTCTGCATGTATAATTATTCCCATTGGAAAAAATACCTTAAGGTATTAATCATCGAAAACTTATTGTAAATGTTTTGTTGTTTCTTTAGTTTTGCACATAGACGAATCTTCCAGATGAGGTTACCACATGGGATATAGTGGATGGCTAAATCAGGTTTACGTGCCATAAGGTCAACTGCATAAACAAGGATTGCGATTGCGGTATGAGGAAAAGGAATGCTAGTAAACGGTAAGTTATCTGCTTTTTTTAAATAGCGAGACACTCGACTAAACCTTTTCCCTTCATTCTATATTATTTTTTAATCCTTTATTCAAATAACCTAACTTAAAACTCGATTGTTATTGGAAAATATATTGTATCGAATGTAATTTATTAGAACTAAGAAATTATTATTTACCAGATCTTGAAGTTCCAGCAATACTATAATCTCCCTGGGCAATTTTGTAATTTTTTAAAAGTGCTTGTCTTGTTAATTCAGGATCAATTGTTCGAGACTGATACGATCTTCCTGTTCTGCTATTTCCAGTCCAGAGATTTTTGTAGTTTCGTGAAATAGCTGCCCTAAAAAATAAATAGAATAGGGTTTTTATTAAAATTTTAAACTCGGCCTTTTAATTATTTATAATCAAATTAAATTTTACAAATACTCACGAGGGATATTGCTGATTATTTGGTCCTATGCAATCACTTGAGTCAGTGAGGGCGTCTCCCCATACATATTTTAATCCGAGACCATTACCTTCGCATTTTTTAGAAGCGTACACGTGGTTGCTTCCAATCACAAGAAAGATTAATCCGAAGTAGCTGATCATCTGAAAGCATTTTCTCATTTCATTTAATGTTTTATTTTAGTCTCATATACTTTAGATTTTTACCAATCGTTTATTGATGGCGAATTTTTGAAAAATTATACCAAAAAAAATTTCAAGCTTTTTGTTGGAATAATATTTTGATTTTTATTGGATAAATAAATATATAAAACTAGCTTACAAATTGATGAAATATGCAAGGTTTTTAGGAGATGGTAAAAAATTGGAAAAAGATTTATGCGTAACGTGTCGCTAAATATTTTTAGATGTAGTCCCCATTATCAGTTTTAGGTCATACACATGTACTTGTCATCTAATAATAGCCATTATTGGTATTTTTTTCTACATTCTCAGTCATATTCTGCATCATCCATATATCCACCTGACCTCTAAAAATTCAAAGCTAGTACTCATTCAATGAGTGAGCAGACTCCAGGCTTTTCAGAGGTCAAGTGTAAGGTGTAAGAGTCAACCGCCGAGCTATTTCAGCAAAGTAATAAAACAAATAAATGCTGGGAATATTTAAAATTATTATGATTATTAAATTGTCAAATACTTGTGTTACTTGCTGATAGTGATCCGTTATATATGTTAAGCTGGATAAGTGAATAATAGATTGTATATTGATGCGCGAGCATCGCTCGCCAATTATACGCTGCATCGCTCAAGATTAGCGCACCGTGAACGTGAACGTGAACCGTGACAAACTTATGTGCGAATACCTTTGAACGTCAAGTTTTTGTTTGAGATTAGCACAGTCAGCACAGCTTTCGCAGAAGCTATATATGGAAAATGGTTTTTTCTTCGCCATACTCCCTTGAACGTCGATTAGATGTTATAATTAGACAAATTTATGTCATATTCCATTTCGGCCATTTTTAGACAATGTTTATAAGTTATTAGGAGCATGTGTAACAAAACCAAGTCCTTTAAACGAAATACAATTTAAAAAGATTCGATCTCATTCGTTGAGAGTTTCTTGCTATTTTAATTGTTTTGCATGAAATGTACTTTTTAAAATTTTTCAACAAGGAATTAAGTAGTTTATCACTACCAGATATAAATATATTGAGGATTGCAAAAATGGCTGATATATTCCTTCACCTATTTTATATTGGCTGGCAGCCCTATTGAAAATTCCTGTATAGAATCCATCATCAGGATCCCTGAATAGGTTCCTGAAAGGATCCGGGGAGGCGCCTATGAAGGAAATTGTACAGGTTCCTGTGTAACATAAGAACGGTTAGCACAGGATCCTCTAAGATGAGGGTACAGTATATAGATGGAAGGTTACTTGATAGAATCCTTTATGTCGTTAGATGAAAAATCTAATACTGTACATGATCGTATGTGTGTTCCTTTACGGAAGAAGTAAAACGAAGACAAATATTTCTGTATGCAGGATCCCATAGAGGAAAACTTCAAAGGATCCTGACTGATTTTGAACCACGAAATTATTCCTTTATAGGTTCTCGTAGAGTAACCTGCAAAAGATATGTATATATATATATATATATATATATATATTTATATATTTTTTTTCATCAAGAAAAAAATAGGTAAATTAAACTCGAAACATTGGAAAAATAAAAAATATTTGAAAAATTTATTTTATTTTTTTTAATTATGAGTCCGGTATTTTTCCTATGTTTGCACCGATCGAATCACTTTTGTATGAATGCCGCGAAATATCAAATATACAATATGCTTCTCTATGTTTGATATTAATTTGTGTTGCCCGATACTATCACATGTATAATCATACAAATTAGGAAAAAATTTGCTTGGTATATAAAAAAAAACATTTTTCCTGTCGAAAGATTAATTTATTATTATTAAAATGTGACATGTTTGAGAACATTTCTGCTATTATATTGACCCAAAATTCACAGAATTTTTATTCATTTTTTGTTATTTTGGCATAGGGTCAGTTTATTTTTATTTTATCCCATTAACATTATGTCTTGTACGCTAGACTGATCGACTAACACTCATACTTGTACACTGATATCTTGAAACTGGTCCAGAACAAGAAGGAAGGATGAAGGCAGTTACTAAAGTAAAATATAGTGGGGGTTTCGCAAGTCGATTGGTCCGCCACGACCCACGACACGACGACACCTGATGTCTTACGGTCAACGACCAACCTTGCAAAACTATTTATCAACGCACATTATACATATATTTCAACAAAAACTTTACCTACCATCTACCTAATAGTATTATATAGTATTGTATCTATCTATCATTTTTTTTACAAAAGCTTAAAAAACCTTCATTTATTCATTTACTTTGGGGAACTTTCATCAAATTTTTATCGCACCATATATTGTTTACCGTTTGCGGCATCGTATTTCAGTTAATTTTAAGGATTATAAATTATTTTAAAAATTTTGAATTACAAGTTTCAGATTTCACTTGAAATTTAAGAAACATCTGGTATGAGTAAAATTTAGCTTATTACTTATGAATTTACAATATAATCGTAAATAATTTTCCAGCACGAAAGATATAATATTTATACTAGACTTCTAGCAAATCGATTGTATGTAATCAAAAATCACTGCATACACATATATTTTTGCTCTTTGCAAAATGTATTTGTCTGTCAAAAATGTGGAGTTAAAAGTGTTCAACTCTAGTAAAATCTTCTGGCAGTTTTGAGAAGCCGACTTGGCCAAATTTATAACGGGGGGTGCGGAAATGATAAACGAAGTAAAGTTGCAGTTAAATAATAAACAAAGCAAAAAGACAGTGAATAAGAAATCGTGTTCGCCAAAGGAATTAAGACTACTGGTGAGAATGAGCTGAACTTGAGATAGTTATTCCGATAGTATTTAAAGAATAACAATAATTACGTGACTTGAGGTACGAAGTTATTCTCACGTATAAGTAACCACTATCGTTAGAAACGATCATTTTGAAGGTCGTGCTCGAGATATATCCTTATTTTAATACGAAATCTACCATTCCGATTTTACGGTTGTTGAACCGGTAAACTTAATAGATATAATCGTTCTTTTATGTAAGTTTAATAAAACAACCAATCAGTATAGTTACATCTAAAATCAATTTTAAATACATATTACATATTTTTTAATCAATTATTTTTATAGTGTAGAAAAAACAATTATTTACTCAATTATGATAATGAATTTATTAAACTATTGATTAAAAATTAAAACCTATTGAAATTATAATTAATTAAAAACAATTATAATTATTTAGGGTTGAAATATTTTTAGCGAATAAATAGATCTCTGTGTGACGAAAGTTAATTGGAGGAAACTTTCGAGAGACACTTTTGGGTTTACTAATAATGGGTCACATGATGGGTAATATAATCAAAACTCATTTAGGCAGTTCAAGGTTTCTAGGTTACGAGTCACATAACTTCCGTCATGAATCTGCATTCATTCCATAGGAATTCTGACACAGAACGCACAGAAACAGAACTCGTTCAAGCACATTGAGAGAGACGTACGCGAATATATGTATGTACGTATAGACGTATGTCTGGAAGTCTTGAGTGAAAACAATTTAGTTTCCTGACTCCAAAACCAACTATTACGGACAGACGAGTTCAAAATTCGTAACGTTCCAACACTCTCATGGTACCGTCAAAAGAACTAAAAACAGTTAGCACTTTAGTTATGAAATTGGCAGATTTCAGCCAAATTTATTCGTTTTCACAAAATTTTTTTTAATTTGTGCGAAAACGAATAAATTTTTCATCCCTGTATTTTTCTACAGTCTATAAATTTTAAAAATTGAGAAATAATTATCAATTTTTGAGACTATTGAGGCATAGCTAAACCTCAACTCTGAATAAGATATAATAGAAATTTAAGATTGTGTGATTTATATATGCCATACGCGTAAGAACGTCGTCATACTTATGATAATTTATTCTTGAAACGAACAACCAAAATGCTCGTACCGTTATTGCACATGGATAAGTTAATACACTCGATACGATACAGAACAGACTACGTTTACGGTTTCAAGAGGCTGTTCTGTGTAATGTGTGTGAATCATTCTTACCGTTAGGATTTACTTGGGATGAAATGATCCCTGGACCATTTAAATTTTTGTTAGCAAAATTCTTAATTTTCACCCTTATTTTTGAAGATTAAAAACAAATAGCTTTTCATGCTAATTGTAAAAATATTTTTTTACATATTTTAACGCAACGCGTTATTTTTCTAAAAAGTTTGATTCAATTGTTTTCGTTTTAGAAAATAACGATTATTTCGCTGTGCCAGACTGTACCAGTATGGTACAGAATCCTGAAAAATTGTATTCATTACTCACTCTACTAAAAAAATATTATAAACCAATTTGCATTCTGAAAATATTTAAAATCAAGTTTTGCCTATCCTTATGAAAAAGTTTCAATTTAATTAAACGCCAGTTTTTTAAGAAAAATTATCAATAAAATTATTTTTAATGAATATATTTGCATCCACATTGAGGACATTCTGGTTTTATGAAATAGCATTGGATTACTTAATTATCTCTAAAGACAATTGTGTGTAAAGCTTTCTTTGAATTTTTCTTCGTCACAAAAGAGTGGGTTTTTAGTTATTGAGTGATGAGGGTAAAGAAAAATTGCTGATCACCGCATACCTGAAGAGAAAAAGAGGTTCGACTTGTGACTGCTTGTTATATGTATGCATTGTATACCTAACGTCACATATTTGCCCTGAATACTATGTATTATAGTTAGACTTGGATAAACCCAAGTTTCTTCTGACTCTTAGTAATTTTATGAAATCCTTTAAAACCGTTGAGTGTGTCCGCATACCTGAGATCCCACAAATGCCTTTCCTAGAGCAGCAATCATTAGCCTCAAGATCATTTTAAGCTTCAATGCCAAGAACAACTTTTTTGCAAACTCATAAAATGATCTTTCGCTTTAAAACAATAACATAATAATTGAAAAATCCTAAAAGCGACAGTAGACAATTAAGAAAAGTTCATTCAAGATTAATCATATGAGAATAATAAAATCTCTTTATCTAAAATAAAAAATTTCTCTCAAAATCTTTCGATTTTAAATTACTATTTTTTTAACAATCATTTTATTAGATCAAATGAAATACTGGAGAAGAAAAATTAATTAGCAAATTTCTGGCGAAAAACTGGACCAGAATAATTATATTTAAAATATTTAACCTAAATTTTAAACAAAGGGCAATAAATTGGTATCAGGTATATTTATCCGAAAACTAGAAAGTTTTTAAAAAGCAGTAATTATGAAATAAAATATTTTTTGAAGTGGGAATTTAGTGGATTTTACAAGTATTTAAAATATTCGTACTGGATGGTTTCTAATTTTCTTCTTTTGACTAATTATAAGCTTCTAAAATAAAATTCTATTCCTTTCTTGTTCAAAGCTAAAACAGTGAATGATAAATATCTACCATCTGAAACTTCTTCCTTTCATTTATGTTTTTTATTAATGAAAATTTATATTCAATTGTAAAAAATAGAACTATTAATGAAATTAGAACTTACCATGAAAATTACTCGTCTGGCTTTTACAATTCCTAGAATTTTGAAAAGATGTTTTTCACTAAAAAATTGTAATCCTTATGCCCGCTGGGAATTGTTATAACGATATAGTGCGAATAGTCGCATTAATAAAAGGAAAAAGTAGAAAATAAAGGGAAAATAAGAAAAAGGAATGAATCTAAAAAGGTAAAAACGAGGCGGTGAACTAGGTCACGCGAGTTTTATCAGTCGGCGCTCATGTCACTACACCGGCTGTTCAAGTTGTCGAGGGGTCGAGTACCTCCGTACTCACAGGTGGATGCCCAGAGGTTGACTGTGGACAACTGTGGAATCGCAAGTAACACCTTTATGCTCGAGGCCCAGGGCTCAGGTGGAGCAAAGGGAATGGGAACGCAGTTAGAGACTTGCCCGGTGAAGAACACAGATGAGGAAAGGGAGAGGGAGAGATTGGCCTCTTTATGCACTTTCAAGTATTTATCCTCTTCAGTTTCTTACCTCAAGGTCCCCCAGAAAAAGGTAGAAAAGGGGTTGATAATCTGAATTTAAAAAATAATAAAATATATTAATCTATAAGATTTTATTGTTAAACTTATAATCTAAAAAGGACAATATAATATTATTTATTTTACATTATTTAATAAAATAGAAAAACTCTTATTGAAATGCATTTGTAAAAATTTCACTTTTTAAAAGTAAAGAATAGTAAATGCTCAAAAATGTTTTCATAAATTATTGCATAGAAATTCTATAAATTAATGCCATCTCTTCAAATTACTAAGTAACACTACAAAATGGAATGAGATTAGAAATTAAAAACATCATTCTGTCTAATACGTTTATATTCTTCCATATACACGGAGAATCAATTGACATATAATTTAAGATTTTGACTTAGACAAATAAATCTGATTCTTCTTCCGATAAAAATTGGTGATAATTTGCATCGCAACAAGTCAGTATATGTCCTTTTTTCACTGCGAGTTAATATGTATTCACAATTAAAGAGATGTGCAGTACAGCACATTATTGTATTTTATTATTTCTACTTTATTAAGTAATTGTATTCTTATTAAAAAAAAAAAAAAAAAAAAAAAAAAAAAAAAGTATATCGAGTGATTTTATAAAGGAACAAACATCTGCTAACGTCTAAACTTTAAAATAAAGATATTACAGCACTCCTTTTTCAAATTTTAAATTATTTCTCATCAAACTTTTATTTTTTGAGATTTTGTTTTAAAAAGAAGTGCTCTAACATTTTCTTTAACTTACATTTTATCGATGAAGGCGTCGTATGAAAAATAGAAAAACAAGTCAAAATAAAATTATTTTTTTTTTAAAGAGGAATTATTAACAATGTGAAAAAGACTTGAATAATTGAGTGAGTGAAAGACTGAATAACAATATGTGAAAAACTATGTACCTACTTATTATTAATCTCTAATTATAAATAGATTATCCTTCATAATCTGTTAATAACGAAAGATTATGATTAATAATAATAATCTTTCGTTTTTCTTCCACTTTAGAGAGCAAAATGTAAAAATACATTCCGAAAATCATTCGGAAAAATGTCTTGCTCTCTAAAGGGAAGGTCATTTTGCTGTAACTAACTAAATTTAACATTTTATACTTAAAATTCCTGTTAATGATATCGATACAATTTTCCACGGTTTAAAGGAACTTGCAACGTCATTAAGTGAGATTTTTAAATACCAATAATAAATCTTAATAGTCAAACTTGATCGAATTCACGCTCATGTCTATTTGTCCTCCTCGATAACTTCCTCGCTTTTTTTTGGTCTTCTCATGCCGGAAAGACTTTCCTCTCGTGTGTTTCAAGTCTAGATTTGCCTTCTCGCCCCAGGATCCCCTTGCACCTTTCTAAACAACAAAAAACGATATTAATAAAGTGAGCTAGGAGAATATTGCCATTAATTTTTTAATCATAAAATTTTCTCATATAAACCTACTGTATAAGGAGCTTACCTTTAATTATTTTTCTTAACATTAGTCGAAAGTAATCTTTTTATTTTGCGTTGGAGCTTCAACCCCGAAAGACTTTCGGTTATTGAAATTTCCCTGTCCGCCTCTAAAACCTCCGCCTCCGCCTCTCCCCCCCCTTCCACCATCACCACCCCACGATTTTCGAGGACCATCCCCGCCATCTCTACCACCTTCATCATTTCCACCCCAAGATCTTCTGCCGTCAAAACCGCCTCCACCCCCTCGACCTCTTCCACCTCTAAAACCTCCACGGCCACCCCGATCACCACCCCTATCGCCACCTCTATCTCCACCTCTACCACCCCTAAAACCACCTCTAAATCCTCCGCGATCTCCACCACGGCCTCCACGAAAACCACCCCTTCCACCCCGGAATCCACCTCTGCCTTCATGATTTTTGAAACCGTTGGTGGCGGGACTTTCATCCTAAAACAGAAGGAAATTAGGTCAGCTGCCTCGTCCACGATACTCCTGGTGATTTTGTTCTGAAAACGTGGTTAATGCACGGAAACTAGCAAAACAGGAATTGTTTAACCCGTTCAGACTTTTATTTAAATAAATATATATCAAGCTGAACGGTTTTTTTTTAAATTCGGAGTTGGTTTGGGCCGGCAAGTGACCTGAATTTCCTGATAGTTTCCAAGCATTTACCTTCGCCTCGAACGAATTGTTTGATAATTTCGGGTCCAGAATGAACTCCTCGTCTTTCACTCGACGAAAAGGGGTGTTTTTCTGTGATAAATGACAGAGGAATTGTCAATTAATTAATTAATTAGGTGAATTACAACTAGTGACTTAAAAAAATGATCTCACCTTTTCATTACTATTTTGTCCAGCTTTAACAAAATTGCTATAATTATTTTTCGGAGTTTTCGGTTGTTGCGTTTCCTCATCACCCTGCTCGTGCCTTCTTTTGTGTCCTTTTTTCTGAACCGTTATCGGTACCTCTTCTTCTTTATCTTCCTCTTCATCATCTGAATCTACCTTCTTGACATTAATTTTTTTTTCAGATTTTTCCTCTTCAGAATCATCAGAATCCTCACTGGACGATTCTTTCTTCGCTTTGCCCTTCTTTACTTCTGACACCTTAGCTATCGTCTTCTTTACCGGAGGTTCTTCATCTTCACTACTATCTTCATCTGACGATTCCTTTTTCACTGCAACTTTGCCTACTACCTTAGCTACGGGTTTTGCTACCTTAGTTTCCTCCTCACTACTATCTACACTCGACGATGATTCCTTTGGCTTTGCAACCTTCGCTGGACTAGATTTTATAACTGGAATTGATTTTGCAGATACTGATTTGGAAACTTTAAGAGGTTCATCTTCTGATGAACTGTCAGAGTCAGAACTTGATTCCTGGGCTTTTTTACCTAGAGTTGGTTTTGCCGGAGTCGCAGCTTTAGTTTGAGTTTTAGATAATGCCACACTGGGTTTCGATTTTTTATCATCCTCAGAAGAATCGTCAGAATCATCGCTGGAGGATTTATTTAAGGGGATCTTTACAGGAGCGATACTTTTCTTTGGAGGAGCCTTTGTTTGTTTTTCATCCTCGCTATCACTAGATGACTCTTCTTTCTTCATCACTGGTCTTTGAACCTTAGGGGTTACTGGTGCTGATTTCTGAGGTTTTGGAGCTTCTTCTTCATCAGAACTATCATCGGAACTTGATTCCTCTTTTTTCTTCGCTACTACTTTAGCTGGAGTTTGTTTGTTTGGGATTTGCTTCACTGGCGAGGCTTTTGTTGGAACTTTAGGTGTTTCTTCTTCGGAAGAATCTGAAGTGGAGTCAGATTTAACTGGAGGTTTCGTTGTGGATTTAACAAAAGGTTTTGAATTCTGGACTGGCTTTGTTACTTTTTTTGGAGGTTCTTCTTCGGATGAACTATCAGAACTAGATTCTGCTTTCTTAATTTGGGATGCTACTTTTTGAGGTGGAGGAGCTAATTTTTTAATTTGTTTTGGTTTTGGAGTCTGCTCTTCTTCTGAAGATGATCCATCGGAGCTGGATTCTTTTTGTTTTTTTGCGATAGCTACTGGTGTTGGTTTAGGCTTAACTTTTAGTTTTTGAGGTTGTGTTTTTGCTGGAGAGATTTCGTCAGTTGAGTCTTCCTCAGAGGAAGATTCTTCTTTTCTATCGGGGACTTTTGCTGGTGCTTTGCCATTTAATTGACAAGTTTTTGCTTTTGGAGTTTCATCCTCGCTTTCAGAACTTGAATCTGAACTACTATCTTTTTTCTTTGATTTAATGATTAACTTCTTAGGAGAAAATTTCTGAAAGTACTGGACAATCTCTGCTATGGAGGGAGATCCTTTTGGCAGTGGAGGCTAAAAGAATTATTGTATTTTAAGTATACGTACATCAATTTCCTGAGTTTTGTTTTTAGATATAAATAATAAAATTTCATTAATTTGCCTTCAAAAGTAATTTTTAAACTCTGAAAAACATCTGCAACGTGTTATTAAAGAAACTTATAAAATCAATATTTAAAAGTAAGGTTATGTTACACACGTTAACGTTTTTTTATGAAACATGCTAAAAAATAACTATTTTAACGCACTAAAAATGTATAGGCAATAAAAGTCATAAAGAAACATAATTTTTCATTTTATTTTCAACACAAAATTCACAAAAAAAATCATGTTCCTTGTGAAAAATAGTTTTAAAAAAATCAATAGTAACTTCTAAAATCTTCTGAAAGCAAGAATTCAAATAATTTTTTAAGCTCAAAAATACTTTTAGGCTCAAATTGTAATATTATATTCTCAAAAGCGTAGCTAAGAAAACCGACAAATCATCCACGTGGTGTTAGGAATGGAGGCGCAGATAAAATTTATTGCATGGGAAAAGAAAAATTTACGTAAAAATGATGGATTATTGAGTTTTTCTTACCGCTTTTGTTTTCTGTTGAAAAATATTCGCCAAAGATGCATCTTTTTTGAGTAAATAGTCGTAAACGAGGGCAGAAACGCCAAGTTCCACCGAAGATGCCATGACGGGGACGCGTGAAGTGGAAAATCTATCAGAAAATTGAACGAATGACAAAACCGGATGTACATGTGCCGACATCTTGATTCTCAATATATTAAATAAAGCAATATATTTTTTAATTTTCAAAGCGCATATCGATAAAACTTACAAAAAATTATTTTCTTGATTTAATCAGCAAAGAAAGTAAACTAATAATATAATAAATAAGGAATTTAAATGTGAATGAAAAAAGAACATTCAGAAACAAATTTAAATTTCGTACCAAGAGGCGTTTACATCCAGGGGTACGTTTAGAGCTACTCGGTACATTCTGGTTTTTCTGTCCTTTTCTTATACAAGTGTTACTTCTATAAGAAGAAAAAGGATGCAATACTTTAACAATACTAAAGGAGGTATTACACCTCTGCATGCAGGAATTATGCATGCAGGTTACCATGGTAACATACAAGAGAGAAAGAGACGGACAATTTTCCTATTTCTTTCCCACTAATATGTTACCATGGTAATCTGCATGCATAATTCCTGCATGTAGAGGTGTAATTCCTCCTTTAGAATACACCCAGGGGCTTGACCGAATTGGCGAAGTACATTACGAAGTAAATACTTCCACCATAGGATAAAAAGAATCAGTTGTTACGTCAACAAACGTCGGCCTCTTTTCATCCTATGGTGGAAGTATTTGCTTCGTAATGTACTTCGCCAATTCGGACACAGTCACGCTGTTCCTCTCAGGGTGCTATCCCATTCCCATGTGGGCGCAAAATGTAAAGCAGAAAACGAATAGCCAATTACAGAATTCCTTGAAGAAGAAATAAATCTAAAGCATTTCAGTAATTGGCTACTTTTTTTCTGCTTTGCATTTTGAGCCCACATGGGACACCACCATCAAATGCACGCTAGGGGTATAGGCACCGTGCGAAGTCATGGTAGGGAGAGTTAAATCGACGCCAGCGCACGAAGTGGATAATTTTGGCGTTAAAGGAGGCTGTTTTATATTTCCGAGCAATCAAAATACATGTGCAAATCTAAATTTTGTTTTAATTAAAAAAATATAGCTGAAATGAGCCACCGAAGTTGTTGTGTTGTGAATTGTAAAAATACAAGCAGGAAAAGTGAGTGTAAATTTTATAAATTTCCAACGTCTAAATGGAAAATCAATCAAAGGAATAAGTAAGTGGGTAGCTGCAGTAAGAAGGCTTGTGGTTGAAATTCTATTGTATGTTTAATTGATTGAAAACCTGTTTTAATAATTATATCCATGATGAATTTGAATCTGAAAATAAACAATTAATATTTATTTACTCAACAAGTACCTAAAAGTGTCATCATGAAATTACAATTTAATTCTTTATTATTTTTCTAGTCTGTTTTGATCTGTCATTAACTTAAGGTAGTCGTCATGCCAAAAAACAGTCTCTGGAAATAGAAGTTTTTCTATGATTTCAAGATTGAGAATTATATTATCAGCCATGTCATATGTAAGAAAAGACACTCTTTTTAATGAAAAAATTTAAAAATTACGAAAAATAATATTTTAATAATGTTTTTTATAATAGGATATTTCTTTACTATCGCTTCTTACCAATTTTTTGAAAATGATTGAAGTTTCTTAAATCATAGCTTATTTTTTTGGGGGAAATATTCTCTACAACTTAACCGTTTCCAATTTTTGAAAATAAATCAATTATTATCAAATACAGCAATTTGTTTATAAAAATTTTGTTTTGGAAAATTGATTTTTAATTATTTCAGCCATTAAAGAATTTATTTTCAAAAATTGGAAACGGTGAAGTTGTAGAGAATATTTTCCCCGAAAAAATAAGCAATGATTTAAGAAACTTCAATCATTTTTAAAAAATTGGTAAGAAGCGATAGTAAGGAAAAATCCTATTACAAAAAACATTATTAAAAAAGTATTTTTCGTAATTTTTAAATTTTTTCATTAAAAAGAGTGTCTTTCCTTACATATGACACGGCTGATAATATAATTTCCAGTCTTGAAATCATAGAAAAACTTCTTTTTCCAAAGACTGATTTTCGGCACGACAACTACCTTAACCATATATTTACAGGTTTCTATATCATTTTTATTATGGAAGCTCTGATGGAAGATACTTGCTTTTTACTGCTGATTTCACACAAATACTTCACAAGGAAAAACAATCGAATTTTAAAGTCAATCAAATTGTTTTTTTGTTTGTTTTTTTATTGATAATAAACATTTTTATAACGAAGTCCCATTATAATACATTGTAAAAGTTCTCTAACAGCCTCCTTTAGTTCACTCATGCTATGGCGCTGCAGTCACGCACGGTGCCTATAACCATCAAGGAGTAAAATATTTCCTGTGGGCATTCGCGTTAGGAATGATCAAAGTTTTTCAGAATTATGAATTAGGAATAATAAATACTTTATACAGTTTGAAATATTAATGTA
Source organism: Diplolepis rosae (assembly GCA_030998225.1). Lineage (NCBI taxonomy): Eukaryota > Metazoa > Arthropoda > Insecta > Hymenoptera > Diplolepididae > Diplolepis > Diplolepis rosae. The sequence continues at coordinate 3,095,108 of JAPYXD010000716.1, forward strand.
TATGATTTGATTAATTACAACTCTCATCTCCGGCTGCGTGACGAGAATTCATTTACAATACTTCATTGGTTCATTCCGTTGCTTAGTGAACAGGATGGAACGGAATTCGTCATGTTAAAGGCATTTGATACTTGAGGAAAGTGACTAATTCATGTGAACATTTGGTCCAGTTTCTACATGTTTATATCCAAAATACATGAGCTTTTGTTTTTAAAATTTGTGAAATGGTAGAGAAGATAGAAACGGACGAAAATAGACTACTTTTGGTTTTGAAAATGAACAAAAATTTCGGATACATTTTGATAAAATTGAACTTTTTTTCAATTATATAATATAATATACATAGTAACTTAGATGTGGCAAGAGATTACTTGTGCCACATATCGCTATATTCGGGTACAAAAATGGCTTCGAAATGTGAACAGTAGTTACGGAAATGTAAATAGTTGCCATGAAAACAGCTAAAAGTTATAAATCTCAGCACCAACATTTGGCGTTGTCTTTATGTATTGGCTGGTATTGGCCGTCGTCACCACAGCCACAGATGCATACGTAATTTAATCTAGGTAATTTACTTAGTTTTTTTACAGTATTTTACCGGGTATGTTACGTCTTAGTTTTCGTCACAATGTTTACTTCGAGATGTAGGGTAAAATACGTATTTTACTTGATGTGAACAACTTTGAGTTATGCGTTACGACACAACCTTGACTACAGCCCCTTGCCGCATCCAGGCCCACCAAGCTCCAATGTATTTGACTGTGACCAGGCCGTGTTCGCGAGCATAGGCGATAGCGGCCACTATACTTTGATCCTGTTTTGAGCTTACGCCAGATGGCGCCGAAGTATAATTTCTTAAACCTCACCCCGCTGACCACCGCATCCTAGTTGCATCACTAATGGCTGCTAATGGTCACTAAAATGTGCTAAGATGCTAACGAATAGGAATAAACTTGGAGGTTTAATAAAACTATTTAAGTAATTATTATTGAGTAAGTATTCGAATCGCATTGATAAACTTGCTTTTTGTGATTGCAGTTTTCTGATAAGTGCATCCTTACATACATGGAGTATTATTATTTCAATGTATATATTTGTAATTTGGGACTCTTGGGTGATCATCTCTATTTGTGTTTAGCCTGACAGTACTCTGCGATACACAATTAAAACTCCATGTATGTGAGGATAAACTCATGAGGAAACTGCAATCACAAAAAGCAAGATTATCAATACGATTCGAATAATTACTCGATAATAATTACTTAAATAATTTTATTTAACCTCAAAGTTTATTCCGATTTCATTATTTCCTGAATTATCTGAACATGATCTGAATATGATCTGAACATGATCTGAACAGTCATCTATTATCTTCTTTTAGGGTTTTGAGCTTACGCCAGATGGCTCTGACGAAATCTATGTTGGGCCACCACTAAAGCATTACGCGGGCATGGCCTGACTGTGACAAAGTTCTGGTTACGTAGTACCACGGAACATCTGCATACACGAATCAACACAAATGCACTGACATATATCGGTGACGGGAAGGCTTAACAACGTTAGTGGCGGAGGTGGCGCCATCGAACTTCACGATTTGAACTACGTAGCCAGAACTTTGTCACAGTGAAATACATTGGAGCTTGGAGGGCCTGCCCACATCTAGGTAAAATATTTTTGCATCCACATTCATGTGCGAAGAATACAACTAATAAAATTGTGATGAAATTAACAAAAGAAAAGAAAAATGAGAAATAAAAGAAAATTATATTCGAATTAATTCCAATTTTCTCTCGCAAATAAGTGAATTTTCTCGATTAAAATATCGATTAGTTAATACGGTCTGCCGTCACCTTCACGCTTGTCCAAGTTCTGGTTTTCACAATGACTGGCTCGTGTCGCGATCGTGAATTTTTCCAGAGTTACTCTATTTTTCTTTCAACTCTAAAGGTTCCTAACGAATCGCCTTGAAAGCTTTGATTTTGTTTAAGAATTTCTCTCTGGAAGAACCTCAAAAATCCCAGTGAAAATCGGCAAAGTTTGATTGTTTCGCAGGGTACGAGTGTCTTCTGTCGCAGGGAAAAGAAAGCAAAGTGGTAGTGGACTTGATTGCGTGAATCGCGGCTGTCAAGTTCATAATAAAGAGGTGTTTTCATTAATTCGTGGAATTCAATATTTCTGAATTATCAAAATCCTGGGAATACTGATGGCGAAACTTTCCGTGAATTAAGAAAAAAAGTGAAAACGAGGTACGCCCTTTTCCGCCAATTTGTTTTTACCATGCTTAAAGCAAATCCCCCCTCTTTTTTCACATCGCTTCTCGTAACCCTAATCCTTCGTTTTAGTTCTCACAAAGGATAATTGAGGTTGGAATTTTAATTGCGTTATTTTTTAAGTTTTGCATGTCAAGAGATAATAAAAAAAATTTGAGAAATATAGTTGGTGGAGAAATTGAAGAGACAGAGTATAGTTAAAATCGATACTGTCAGGTTTGCACGAATTTCACCACTCAGTGCGGCAAACGGTCAGTAAATTGTTGATAAAAATAGATAGACGGCCCTTGCCACCGGATTTTAAAAAAATTCCCGGCTTTTTTATATGAGTTGGGAGGTTTGAACTTTGATTATTGAAGGATGATTAGTTTTTTTTAGAATGAGGGGGTGGAGGTTCATGTTTTAGCTTTGGGGGTTATTCTTTAATTTTATTGTTCCAAACTTGGTTTTTTTTTCGTTAATCATATTACATCCCTTTAATATTTATCTCAAGATGTGCAACATAACAACTTTTATATCTCTCAGATAGAAAGTATAAAGATTAATTATCTTAAAGACAGCATGGAAGACTATTTTTTGTGGTTAAGACAAACTTGAGGAATGATTTGGTGTGAATGAATATTAGTTGGAGGTGGTGTTCAGATGTGATCGTTGAATGTGGTGTGCGATTTCGCGCCTTTTGGGCAAGAGCAAATCAGAGGACAACAGTCCCACTCCTGAAGATCAGATCAGCATCAAGAACGTGCCAGTGGCCAACAAAGCTGTCCATGTTTTCGATAAAATGGATCGAAATACGGCCGATGAGCGACGAAAGGGCCTTGGTGAACATCAAGCTGGAGGAGGGGACTTTGAACACCATCCAGATTCCTACGACTCTAGACAGGTAACTCAATTTTATTTTTCTTCATTTATTCCTTTAAAAATATTACTCTATAATTTTATTTAATCACCCTTTAAGTCAATCTTTAGGTCGATTACTCGTTTTACATGATTCTTTAATTCAGATTTACATTATAAATTAGTTCAGAAATTCTAATCATTCCTATTATTATTCGTTTTGTAAGCGTTTAAATAAGAAAAATTTGCGCTGACTTGTTATTATTACTAAAAAAAAACTTGTAACTTGAGGAGTTATGCTGCATCAATAGTTATATTCAATGCATTTAACTTGAATTTCAAGGGCGTTGACTTGAAGTAAAGGAAATTCTCATCCATCTTTTACGTTTATATAAAACAAATATTCTGTTAAATTTTTCTTACCTTATACCTTTTTTTATGTTCTTATATTTTACTTATTCAACATTTTGAATATGAACATTGAATATTGTTAACGCATTTTATTAAGGACTGTTTAAATTAAATAAAAGACAAATAATGAATTGATCGTATGCTATAAGGACACTTAAAATCCTAAACTCGTTTAGCACTAGATATTGAATACTCTTCCGTTAAAGAATCTAGGCTTTTCCGGAACAGTCACATTTATCCAGATAACCTCGCGTTCCCTTATCAGACGAATGCGCTTACGGTTGTTTAGATTCCGTATATATGACAAGCTTAATCGATTCTTTGTTCAGAAAATCGTTTGAAAATTTTTAGAAATCAATGTAATATTTAAAGAATAGTTTGAAATGTAATTAGTTCTTCATTTACTTTAATTATTTTGATTTTCCATTGATAACTTAGAAGTTTTCATATTCAATAATACCTTATTTAGAAAGTCTTGAGTAATTCTGTAGAAAAGTTTAATGACATTTCAGGAATTAAAATGTGACCACTTAAAGACAGAGTCTAGAAATGATAATAATCTTGTCTGTTATGTGCATTTTTTTCATTCCTTTAATTATTATCTTGGGTTGATGGATAAGCATGGCATGTTTTTGTCATTTTGCAAACACTTATCACTCCAGTGATTACCAAATCAGTGTAGGGAATCTGAAAAGAAGTTTAGTTTGGGTTCCAAAGCCTTTTTGATAATTTTTTGAAAACACATTTACATAGTGAATCATCAGAAAACCGTAAATTGTACGAATTTAGGGAGATGTGAATAATTAGTTATTTTTATTTCTTTCACTATTTGTTAATCATTCTTAAATCTAATTATCGAAACCAGAAAAATGAAATTTTTTTTCCAGACTTAAAAGTGTCGCTAGATTGAAAGAAATTGACATTTTTTTAGAGATCCGCTAAATACCTATTTGTTTAAATGGAAATTTGAACTTATTTGAAGTAAAAATGTAAAATGGAAAGAAACTTTTGTTAAATCTTAAACTAAATATATAACTTTTAAAGTGACATGTTTGGTAACCATTTTGAGAAATGATTTCCAGAAGAAAGAGGTGTACAGTGATAAGTATAGCAAACGTGACTCGACATCGTGCACGTGTTCGTTTAGTAAGTTTAGTTTACTGTGTTCGTAAAACTATAAGTAAATTCTTCTTCCGGTTGGAGCTCTTGTTCTACCGGTGTCTCAAATTTACAAATTTAATTAATCAGTTAAATTCAATTTTACCTAGAAAATTATAATTAAATCTACATAAAAACAATGATTTTAGAAAGTTGGAAAATTTTAGTTATAATCAGTTTTGATTTTGTAATTACACTTTTTACAATAACCTCTAATTATCTAATACGAGTAATTATAAGGAACTGTTACCCACCCAAGTTGATTTCTGTTTGAAGGACGAAATAGATTGCTCCCGACTTTGTTAGGACGTAGGTGTCAATACATAACTCACATAACAAATATTAGGTGCAGAAGATTAGCCATTTGGTCTAGGTGTGTTTGTTATTAAAAACACTTTGAATTAAATCTTTTAATTTACAATAGAATAAGGAAATGAATACAGAAAGAGTTTAAAAACGAAATAATTAAAATCAATTTTGATCTTTAAGGCAGTTTTTGTGTGATTCAACTTTTTACGAGAGAACTTTTTGCGAGATTTGAGTGAATGTGTAGGAAATATTATTATCTAATGCATACCATTCTTAACTTAATTTTCTGTTCCTAAAGACATCAGTTATTATATTAACTACAATATTGTATACTGTAAAATATAGTGGGGATATTGTAAAAAAAAAAATATATATATGGAATTAGTGTGAGTTTAGCATTAAAAATAAATATATTTATTATGTATATACTAAACTAATAAAAATTGTGAATTTTTAAAAATGATATTCGCATCATGTTTTTTTTATATATCTGTACTTTTTTAGTTCATTGTTAATATCCTTTTTCATACTAGAATTTAAATATATCAATTGCTTTCGAAACTGTGGGAGACATATGTAAAAAGTGCTATTAATAATTAATAATAATTGTCTTTAGGAACAGACAATTAAATTTTAGCCAATTCGTGAGAAACGTGCAGTTTTACAAGAATTAGCATAAATTTTCAAATGCATAATAATCCCTTGCTTAACACAATGCAGGGAGTGATCTTCAAGATCGTCTAATTATTATTGTGATACAATGTTTAATCTATTAGGTGACCATCAATGGAATTTCGACATCTGAATGCTCAAGGCATTGCACTAGTATAACACTAGTACTCTTTCTCTTTTCTTTTATGCAGAAGGAGAGGCTCAATCCTTTGATGGCATCTAATATTTAATATTCGACTAGCTTCGCCGATTATTCGCTCACAATCAGTTTTATTATTTTCCTATTTTTCTCATGTATACGTATAATACCATACAATTCAGGATTGATTCCATAATATAAAGCAGAGAAACGATAAAATGGGCGTCTAGAAAACTACTCTCGACAAGTGCAATGCACCACCTTCTTTGAAATACCATTAGTGAAAGTCACGTGGTCCAGCCGAGCTTTCTCATTCAGCGATTTTTAAAATATGGAAGACTCTCCCAATCCCCTTCCGTTCTTCTTAAATTACTTACCTGCTAATAAATTGTAGCTTTGTTAAACAAACTCGAATTTTAAAAGCTTTGTTTATCAAGTATGATTTTTAAAAAAATCCTTTAGACAATTTTTAAAAATAATTTCCAATTTTTCTAATGCATTTATTTACGCGTTTGAATTAACTTGTTTTATAGCATTTAAAATCTAAATTGTTAAAATTGAAATTATAAATGCCGTATGATCTTATATTTGAGTTGATTTTTCGGGCATGTCTTTTTGATGTGGGCTCTTGAGAAAATAGTAAGTACAAACTTAGTTGGTGCCTGAAACAACCTGAGGGAAAGTGACCTTCCGTCCTACGCAATGAACGGCATTGCAGAATGCCACGTGCGTAAAAGGCAACCTAATACACACGCATCAATACGATTTGCAAATTAGCATTCTATACTCTACAAAGTATCCTCCATACATTCAAGAGCCACATTTTAGAAGGTGGATTAGCGTTTTAAATATTATACCTACTTTCATCTTTCATCCTGTTCATTCAGTTTAAACATTTTCAATTTTTCAATATTCCCAATTAAAATTTTAAAAGATCATTTTAAAAGCATTTTTTCTATTTTTAAATAAAATGTTTGAAATCATGTTTTACTTTTGGCAAATATGAGTAGGTGACTTATAAAAAGAAATAAATTACTCATTTAAAGTTGAGAATTGATTAAAGGATTCGTGGACCTTCTACAAAGCTTCGAGATCGGATTTTTTCCCCAGCAATGAACCAGCAGCAGCAGCAGCAGTAGTAGCAGCAGCAGCAGCAGCAGCAGCTCCTTCCCAAGTTATAATGCTGGATATAGTTTCTCTCCACTATCGGCTCTCGTCTCGCAGTTTCTTCCGTTCCTCCTCACCTTCCGCGTCGGCTTCAGCTCTCTCGTCGTGTGTTTATGTGACTAAAAAAAGTGCCTTTTTTCTTTTATTTAAAAAAATAATTTATTTTCTTTCATTGCGATTTTTAACTTTCTACATATATTCATTTTTATTTGGTATTTTTTTAGTTATATCTATTTCCTTTGTATTAATTTTTTTATTTCTTTTTATTTGAATTTTTTAAAAATTTGTCAAGTTTATGATTATTCCTCTTTAAAATAGTATATTGTGCAACTAGGGAAAATAAATGTTTGTTCCGTGCTGCATATGATTTTTTTTACTGGGGGGTCAAAAATGGATTTGTTTGCCCCGCAGAGGGGCAATAAAATGCATCTTATAACCCGCTAGTAGAAAAATGTTTTTAAAGTTATATATTTCTGATCAATTTTTCTTGTACCCAGGACATTGAATTTTTTGGTGTTTAAGTGATTTGCTCTTCAAATTTGAATAGTTTTTTGGCTGCTGAAAAGTGAAGAAAGTTAAGTGGTAATTCTCATTAGAGGAAAGTGTGGAAGGGTTTTGAATATGAAGTTGTTGTATATGTGATTTTATGAATTACTAATGAAGGATAATTCAATGGTTGGCAAAGTCATGTTGACACTAACTACGACTCATCGGCCAATCAGGCTCGAAATGGACGATGTCAGGAATATGGTCAGAAATGCCAATGTCACTACTATTTATGTGAGTTTTACCAATCTCAAAAATCATCTTTTTAAATAAAGAATAAAATAAATAAAAGACAAATTTCGTTTGTTTAAAAAAAATAGGTTAAAAAATTGTATAATGGGATGTAAAGATAATTTTGAATTTGATTTAGATTTAATACATCACTGGTCTATCCTTTAATTTCCGCTTGAAAGAATTTCTATGAATGGTTTTGCTACCGTCTCGGTTCAAGACTACTCAGCACGAGACGTTTCGTTTCGTCTCGTCTCGTCTCGTCTCGTCTCGTCTCGTCGTTGCAACTAATATACTACCTAAAGTTAACATTGGCTGTGCGATGGTGGCGGCAGTCAAACCCGTTGTACAACTAATTAGTAGGTTAATCACACATGTTAGAGCGTTCACATGAAGCATAAGCATGCTTTTAAGCGCGAATTATATTCCTCACAAGACAATAATCAAGAATCTTTTATATAGATCTATCAGCTTGATGAATATTATATTACTGATTACATATTTACAGTTTTTAAATTTCAAAAATGTGTTATTATGCCTTACATACTGTCAAGCTTTTATATGCTTTCATGTGAAAATAATAAAGTTTATGGATATTTTTAAAAATATGTATGTGATAATAAATACTATTTTTCTACTAATTTATAAATATATTGTATTTATTTCTGAATTTTAAAAATAGTTCTCAATTTTTTTTTAATATTTTCAAATATCTATTATTTAAAAAATGGATAAAAATCGCTAATGATTAGATGTAGGAGACATCGGAGAGTCTTATATCGATTTTTTTGTTCAAAAAATTTTCCTTTCTTACATATTTACCATTACCTTTTACCAATGATTAGCTATTTTCATGACACTCTTTAAGTCAGCAATAATTACTGAATTCAATTAGTCATTGACACGTGAGATTAAACTCTCTTCTGTTTTTTGAAGAATGCGTTTGGAAAAACCAACCGTAAAATTTTTTTACAGAAATTTTAGCAATCAATCCCGATTTTCTTACCTTCATTTTTTCTACGTGCAAATTAATTGTTTTAAAGATTTTGAATTGGAGATAAAGTTTATTATTTTCAGTTTAATCTTACACTTAAAAAAATATTTGTTTGAATCAACAAAATTTTGGTTTTAGAATTCTGTTATTATACAGACAACAAAATGTTTAGTTGACCCAACACAATTTTTGGTTAACAATTTTTGTTTGATTCTAACAAATATTTATCCTGATCTTACCAAACATGTGTTTGGTATCTGTCAAATAATCTTGTTGATACAACCAAAAAATTTTCTATATCTGATGAAAAAATATTTGCAATAATAGTTGTCTATTCAGTAAACCCATAGGATAATGAAAAATATAGGTGCATATTTCAATACTGTATCTTATAATATTTAAAGAATTTGAAAATCTTTCTGTGGAAAAAAAGACGCTTTCGACTGCGCTGGGATTCGAGCCCAGGTCTTTCGATTGCCGGTCGACTGTATCTTATAATATTGATCTATTTAAATAAAAAAATTTTAGCATAATTTATTTTTAAAAATCGGGGATTAAACAGTTCAAACAATATTTTTATTCTAAATACCTATTACACAAAAAATTGAAGGAAATAGCATTCAACTTTAGATACTCTGAAAATTAAATGACTGAAGTTCGCAATGTTTATTTTCTTAAACGAAAATCAAATCAAAATCGACTATAGTTTAGCTAGATAACAAAATAATAATCAAAAACAATTGAAATTGATTAAAAATGTAAAGTTTGTTGTTGGTTTTTCTTATCTAAAACTTTTTGTTGAAAATAAATCAAACATTAAATATTTTGTTGAAGGAAAACGTTTCTGTTAACCAAAATCACCCAAGCTTTTGTAGTTTAATATGGGGTCTATGGGAAATTTTATTGTACGCATTCATAACAGTAGTGGAAATTACTTTCTCGCACCTACCTGAAATCGCTAAATTCCGGTACGCTCTATACACACAAAAAAGTACTTCATTCCATGCATGTGTTGTAAAAAAATTTACTTGATTTAATATTTTTATCAAGATTTTAAATGAAAATCAATTAATAATGTAGATAATTGATTTTTGTTGACCTAGACCTGCTCACACCTTGTTCTCACACTGCGTATTGCATAGACATACATCTCATTCGATTTATCCTCACTTACTAACTTGAATTCAGGAAATTCAAGTTACACAAGTTGAGTACTTGATTTCAATAATAATAATAATAATAATAATAATAATAATAATAATAATAATAATAATAATAATATTTAAAGAATTTGAAAATCTTTCTGTGGAAAAAATGACGCTTTCGACTGCGCTGGGATTCGAGCCCAGGTCTTTCGATTTCTCGAAAGACCTGGGCTCGAATCCCAGCGCAGTCGAAAGCGTCATTTTTTCCACAGAAAGATTTTCAAATTCTTTAAATATTGAATTTATTTGCATTATTTGCGATATAAGAGTTTGAAATTGTCTACGAGGACACCTGTCGACAACGTATCCTATCTGATACGCGACTAGTGATCCTCCGATAATGTAGGCAGTGACAAAAATTTCAAACTCAACTAATTAATTTGAAATAATAATAATAATAATAATAATAATAATAATAATAATAATAATAATAATCTGCATAACGTACTGGAAAAATCACTTAAAATATATTCCGGATACGTTAGAGTTGCTTGAGTACTACACGTATATTTTATAAAGCGGTTAATGTATCCAATTCGCATAATGAGGTTACATGATTATGAATGGAACTATAAAGCTGGTGTTTTACTATATCGCCATTATTCTCAATAAAAAGCATTAAAAAGTATAAATATTTTTAAAAAATTTGAAAAATAACCCATTTTTTACCTACATTTACGCAATATTAACCCTTTGCGGTCTTATTAACTTTATACATAACATGTTTTGGTGGCTGAGAATAGACATACGACGACCACAAAGGGTTAAAAGTTATGAATTTTTATGTATCTGGTTATTTTCAAGAGAGAGTGACATCACTTGTCAACGATTACTAAAATTCAGTAATCATTGTATCAAGCGGTGTAACATTCTTTTCTGTTTTTCTAGGAATCAGCTAGAAAAAACCGTATGTCAATTTTCATTGAAATGCAATAACGAAATTGGTAGGATTTCATTCATCAGACTTGATTTGTCCACAATAATAAAACAATAGCAACGACGTTTTAATATTTTCTTAACTAGTCCCCATTCAATTTAGGGAAGCTATTGTTTTTACATTTCGAACAAATAATAAGTCTGATAAATTAAATCCTGATAAAAATAAAATTTCCAACAAATGAAGAGTAATTAATTAAATCCTAGGACAAAAATCTCCTTTCTTGTTTTAGAGGTTATAATTTTAAAGTTTTCTATTGTCTAATGTAAATTTGATAAAAATTGTTTATTAATGGGTTCGGTGCTAATTGATAGCTAAGAGAATGGGATGTTTGACCGCGGGAAGTAAGAATCCCGCGTTAACAGTTAAGGCGATCATCGGTGCGTGCATCGCGATCCAGATATGAAACAGTGCGAGTTTCTTGAACACGAGCTACGTCTTCTTTCTACAGTTGGTAATATATAGTGCACTTCAGACTCATCTCCAAGTGTCTCGCGTCTTCGTTTTCCCTTAAGTTTCACGATGATTGACAATCATCGACAAAAATCGACAAAAATCGATTGCCCTTCGTGACGACGTGATTTTAAGTACATTCTTGGAAATCATCAAAGTACAATATTTCTGCTTCTGAATGATTTGGATACTTAAAGTAGTATTGGTAAAGAAACACATTTTTCGTTCTTTTCTATTCCTTTTTTCTCCATATTAGAATGAATATATCTTTTTTAAACTGGATTATAATTTTGAGCTAATTTTTCCTCGATTTACATTCAAGAGAACTTTTTAATTTCAATGACATTTATTGAAATTTACTAGATTTTCATTGAATAGCGTAAAGATACATTTAATTACCCGGTATATGTACATATAATGCTGTATTGTCAACTTTGAATTTGTTCTACTATAAATACGGAGTTATGTGAGATTGCGTAGACTCTATTAGATGTGTTTAGAAGGAGGATATTAAAAAATGAGTGGAGTACGTAGACAGGGAAAAAAGGTGAAAGAGTAATTCTTTCGATTAAATTATTCTCATCGGTTGCTCGCCCACTTATTTCGCTCCCACAACCTGGCTATTATACATTTGTATTTGTAGTGGTGTCACTGTGTTGTATGTACTATATGAGCATAAAAGGAGAGATATAAGAAGGGAAATGAAGAACGAAATTCGTGTTTCTTCATTTCTTAGTCAACGTTCGAAAACTCCTCGAGATAACAAGGTGATGTTTTTGGGCAACATTGCAACACACAATCGAAAATCGAAAGTCAGGGACGACAAGATTTGCATCAAACAAGTTTTCATTTAAATCAGAATTCGATTTGGATTTGTTTCTAATTGTAGATTTTTTAATTTTTATTTGAAATTGAAAGGCTCTCAAAGCTTTTTTTTTTTTTTGTTTCATTTATATTCTGAAATTTAACAATTTTTAATAATATTTTTAGGTTACAAAATCTGATCCGATGAAGTTTTAAAGATGCACGTGGTCTACTGTGTAGTTCCTTTTGGCTGATTCCATTTTCCAACGATCCAGTTTTACTAGGAATAACTTAGATTCATAATAATAATTGTCGTAGACTGCACGAACAAACTTCTTTTCGTCCATTTTCATGTAACTTAGCTTCTCTAATATTTTTAGTAGGACTTCATTTATCCTACTTTTCATTTCTCCAAAAGAACATTAGATTACTCTAGATTAATAGGGAACGGCGTGCGACAACGTTCTAATGTTTTCCTAACCAGTCATCAATAAATCTAGGGAAGCTATTTTTTTCGGATAAATCAAAAGTCGGATAAATGAAATCCTACTAAATTTTTATATGATAATTTTAATTAATTCAAACATAAACGTAGAAACTGAATCTAGTTCCTCACATAAAGTTATAATTCTAATTTTCTGAATATCTAATTCACTTAATACTGTTTTTATTTTTAAGTTAAAACTTCCGAACTATGATTCTTTTATGTTTATTCAGGATCTTATATAAAAAATGTCACTAATAATTAAGAGCTATTATACATATTAATTCTGATTATGTGTTTGAAATAAACAAATTTATATATGTATAAACTTTCGTTGTGTGGGCAAACTGCATTCGGGGTGTAGGAAGAAGTTGTAGTCCACCGTGAGTTTCGCCTACGCAAAATTTGCTATAGTTTCAAGTTGAAGAAAAAAGGCGAAAATATCGACTAGGTAGGCACATACTTCTTGGATTACAATCATAAACGTTTGTGAAAATTTTTTTAATTTCTAGAAAATCTTGATAAAAGAAAAAACTCTTCAGTTAAACATTTTAAATTAAACGTTTTTGAAATTTAGTAAAATTCAAATTTAGAAACTTTGAGTTTAGAAAATTTCACCTAAATTTAGGGACAAATAAAGACAGATTTATCGGAACTTACAAAAAAATATATAAATTTCTCGAATACAGAGAAATTGTATTCAAAGTCGTCTACTTTGCAGAAAATGCAAGGTAAAGAAGGGAGCAAAAAGAAGAACGGCTTTTGAGTCTTGAAATGCTTTTTCTAGGCAAAGCCATGTATTTCAGTCGATTCAGACTCCGATGAGTAGGTCGCTGGGTTGGCTAGGATGCTCGATGATTAAACAGAGGAAAAAAAAAGAGGACTCATCAATTATAAAGATTATGCTAAATTCATTTAAAAACACTTGTATTTATACTTTTTATCATATTAAGCCAAAAATAAATAATGTTAAATTAAATAAAAATTTTAATAAGAATAATAATTTTTTAATAAGAAAAATATTATTATTTATCTAATGTATATGAAATGATTAATTGGAATTTTCAAGTTCGGTGCTTTGCCCCTCATGAGACGAAACAAAATTCAAAATAATCGATCTGCTTTACTTGCATATTGACTATTTAATCAATTATTTATCATTTACTCCATCTTGAATACACAACTTTTTTTTCATCTTTTGAACATAATGTTATTAAGAGCATGTGATAAATCGTTGCTTACCGCAATAACTATTTTCTAAAATTAACTTTATTATATTCTTTTTTTAAAAAAGAGACATTTCTCAAAAGCGTGATAAAATAATTGAAAATAGGTAAATATAATTATTTGATTGAAGACAAGTGTTTTTAAAGCAATAAGATTGAAACAAAAATTTGTTATTTCAATTTCGAGATACCAATAGGTATCTTAACTACTTTAGTCATACGTATCGTTTCTTGAAGACTTGATTTTTTTTTAGTGCTTAATTTTATATGAAATATTCCAAGTTTCAGAAAATTCTGTTGTTGATATGATTGTGCATGACGTGTATTTTTGAGTAGGTGTGCCGACCGTGGCCGAAATCCATTTTAAATGTTTCTCCTATTGGAAAGTCTGACCCTTTTTTTCCTCGTGAGGTTTTTTTATATTTTCAAAAAACTTTATTTTCTTACCATGATTCGCTTAATTGCAAAAATATAATGAATTTTAGATTTTTAAAATCTTAGTCTTAAAAAATCTAATTTAATCACTTTGGCTTAGATATTTTTAGCTTAAATGAAATAATTGCATTTATATCTCCTAAGTACGAGATCGTAAGTGAGACTAAAGTTACGATGACTCTTATTGGCTTTAAATATGACAGTTTGTCTTAAAGAACTTATCTGCGTTCTCTGAACCGAAGCTTTTCGTTTATTGACGATGAATGAGTTTGCAAAATCATCCGACTGAAACTATAAAAGATCAACGAGAATACTAGATCGTTCGTGTCTCGATTACTTATGTGGAATAATAACATTGAAACAATACCGTCTGATATCTAGATTTAAGTCTGCACATATATGCATGTGTATATGTATAAGCACGAATACAACGTACAATTAGCTCTAACGTTTCTATGACACGAGGTCTTTTTATAGATTCTATTACGTTACACACACGTTATATTGTGCTTGAAGTACAGACAGTCTCGAAATTTTATTACATTTTAATTAATTCAATCTTGATTCAAGATTTATTTAACATTCTTTGCTTTCAATATAAATTTATATATATTGAAGTGAGTAATTTATCTGGAATATAAGAAATTGGGAAAATGGAAAACGGAGAAAAAAACCATTAGTTTGAAATGTCATTATTAGAAAAACTTAACGTAGTATAAAGTCTTCTCACTTTTTTCTCTTCTACACAGAAAAAAAGTGTTTAATTTGCTACATCTTGAAGTTAGCCGATTTTCCGACTTGAATTAAAACTTTTTTTTACAGTGTATTTTTGTATGTAATTGCGTAAATTTTTATTGAAAACTCAAAATGATAACTAAATTTAAATGTTTAAATATGCTTGTTTTTAATTTCGAGTTTAAAACACCTTTTTCATCTAGTATACAGATATTTTCAAAGTATATTCGTGACCCCCCCTCACGCGCAGGGGGTTATGTACTTTTTTCCTATTTCTTGTAGAACTAAAATAAAACAACAAATTTTCAGATTTAAAAATCTTTTTAAACACTTTAGTATAAAACCACGTGGTTTGGACCCCCCCCCCCCCACCCCAAGAAACCACGTGGTTTCATAACCAACCTTAGGGTTGGTTATGGGTGGATCAGAAAAGTAAAACATCTACTTAGATTTCGCTTTATAAACTCGAAAAAGACCATAAAAAATCTATGGAAATTTTTCCTTTTGAATAAAAATAATGAATCTATTCTTTTTTCAGGCCAAACAACGTGCCTCCGTAAAATGGCTCCTATCAAAGGCGTACAATAATCGAATCCCCGATAAACTTAAGGAACCTTATTATCGGGATCATGAGGTAAGATTTGAAACTTCTGTGTAAAAAAATTACTTTCTTTTTCATTTCAGTCATTAAAAAAAAAATTTCTTGCTCGTTGACCTTTTTTATTAAACTTGGTTTTTGTTATTTGAGAAATACAACGTTTATTTAGTATCTGAGTAATATTTAAATCAAATAAAAAATAAAGATTAATTATCAAAAACTACGTCAATTAAAATATTTTATAATTTATTTTATTAATAATATTATTATTCAATAATTTAAATTCATATTAAAGTGGAAAATTGAAAGAGATTGCATCGAAATTTGAGATTCTCAATTTTTAGCCTACAATTAGTTTGAGAAACTGAAAATTGTGCAGTGGGTCGCGTCCTTGTTTCTCACTAGTCAGAATTGAGATCGTGAAAGTCACAAAGAAGGCAAAGTATTAAACGCATTGCAAAATTTCTCACGCGTCTTTCGATTAATTTGTGAACTGACAACTTTTCAAATTCACCTTACAGCACAATTTGTTCATAAAAAATAAATTTCTAAGAAAATGTATAGTCTAATAAAACATTAAATTATCAATTAACTGAGATTGAAATTGTAATTTCATTATTTTTGGAAAGAATAATTTCCTTAAAAAGATTTGATCAATAAATAATTTAAGCCATATCATTTTATGAATAATGTAATGTATGAATTGGAAACGAATAATCTGTAATTATAATTTATCAGTTTCGTGTAAAGTAATCCATTGAACAAAATTTAGAAGCAGGAACTGCCAGTTCTAACTACAAATAATGTTCGTAGGGTCTTGCCATGACGTGTCTTAATTATTATTAGCTCCTTTGCTCGACCAGTCTAAAATCTAAATTATAAACAGCTTTACTTACATTTTAAGCTCAGTCTTATTAAACATCTCTTAATCCACGGAATATAAAAAGAGAAAATTAAAAGTATGAATTTGTTCAATTTTCTTGAGTTTAATGATTTGATAAACAACTCTCCGTTCTCAAAGTGGATCCATTCTTCAAATTTTAAACTCCATTCTTGATAATTTAATATAAACTATGAACTGAAGGCGAATTCTTTTTTTTTTTAATTCTCTATTAATTAATTAATTTCATTTGATTTAGGATCAAGAACACCTGAAACCGCAGATCGTCCATTCTCTTTCCAATGCAGAGTTCTACTGTATGGCGTTGGCCAACATTTATTCTGACCCCAATTACCACAATCAAAATCATTCGGGTATTCTGCAAGCCTTGGCTAGAAAAGGCGTCTATGTCGCTGAAGCAAATAACACTCAACTCACTGAAACGATCCTCATACAAAATTCACCGCTGAAAATGGTAATTGCTTCCTCTTTTTTTTTTTACAATAATCTGAGTCAAAACGTTTGAAAATATGAAACTAGGATTTACATTTTTTCTGGACCCTAAAGCCAACTAAGAACATCAAGAATAAATATTTGAATACAAACTTTATATTTATATGAAAATTTGAATGTACAACCAGTTAATATAATCTCGTGATTAAAGAAAATAAGAAAATTGTAAGATTTCATGAAGTTAATTGATAAAGACATACTTTAATTTTCAGTCAGCGCATATGGCTGTGATAGAAGGATTGATGGTCCTTTACGCAAAAGAAGTAGTGACAGGAGATCGAGTAGTATCCGCGATCAAGCGTTTCGATCCTCAGGCCAAAGTGGACGTTCCAGCTGATCACGAGAAGGGACTTTTGTTCTGGATAAGCCACGCATCGAATGCCCTGATCACCAAAATTCAAACCGAGGAGGGTGCTGGAGACAAAACGCGACTGCCAGAGCTTCCAGCAGCCAGAGAGTTCCAATCGCTGTGCGATGGCATTGGTTTGGCTGCAGTGGTGGCATTTTACTGTCCTGAGGAACTTAACTGGATGGATATTCGAGTTTCTAAAAGGCCATCGATAGCTGATGCTCTTCACAATCTGTCACTGGTGTACAACTTTTGCACCAGGTGTTTGCCTTATTCAATTTTTCACATGCAACCTGAAGACGTCACCTACATGAGAGGGTAACTCATTTTCTATTTCTCATTAAATGGCAAAGATCTCAAAATAAATTTGAAATGTATTATATTTCAGATCGATGAAACAAAATTTGGTCGTTTTCCTTGCGGATATGTACAATGTCTTGGAAATTCATCCTGCCAAGTGTGTACGATATCCTGGAGAAGATAGAGCGCAACAATTTTTAGATGGTAAGTACAATTCGGAAACTGGATGGTAATTAAAAAGTGATTCAGGAATTATTATCAAAGATTAAACAGTAATTATTGACAATAATGTTGGT
The DNA here is from genome assembly GCA_030998225.1 of Diplolepis rosae. NCBI lineage: Eukaryota > Metazoa > Arthropoda > Insecta > Hymenoptera > Diplolepididae > Diplolepis > Diplolepis rosae. The sequence goes on from JAPYXD010000716.1 coordinate 3,113,057, forward strand.
GACGGGATCTGATTGGTGAAGGCTATCAAATATTAAACTAGAGACTCACCTATTCTCATTTCTATAACTTATTTCCCTTTTTTTTATGATTTCATTCTTGAAATCCCGTTTTGATAGCAGAATAATCTATCGATAAATCCCATTTTCTAAAGATTTTCTGCAGTTAAAATGGTATCATGCTTCTTATCAGTATTGATATGCACAATCTTCAATCATTAAATACATTTTCACAAGAAATGTCGATCCTCAAATTTTCTATAAAAATGATAACATCTTAAGGGCATGTCATTGACATGACTTTATCCAATACTGTTCGTCCTTCCAATCCTTAAATTAATAACTCAAATTAATTTTCCATAGCAGATAAACATACCTTGATCTTTTTTTTTTACGTTTAACTGCTATACAAATTCCAATTTAGTTATGGACGAAAAATATTGGATACAGTCAAATCAATGACATGACCTTAAGGGCACGTAATACTTGAGAAAAATAGCAATTTTATGTGAACAATTTGATCCAGTTTCTACATGTTTGTGTCCAAAAAATACATAAAATTTTGTTTTCAAAATTTGGGAAATGGTAAAGAAGATGAAAACGGACATAGATAGGTTATTTTTGGATTTGATAATAAAAAAAAAATTTCAAATTATTTTGTGAAATGGAACTTTTTTTAATTTTCGAAACCAAAAGTAGTTTATCTACGTTCGTTCTTATCTTCTCTGTCATTTCACAAATTTTGAAAACAAAACTTTATGTATTTTAGACATAAACATGTAGGAACGTAAAATCAATAAAATTTGCTAATTTCCGAAATATCACATGCCCTTAATTTACATTTTTGAAAAACATTCATTCGAAATGCCTTTGAGAAGTAAATCAAGTTTAAAAAGCCAACGTTTTTTAAACTTTATTTGAATTGAAAGAGATTTAGAATGTGGTAAAAAATTAATTTGAGGGTTGATACACAAACAAGACAACATTGCACACCGTAAAAAATTCTACCGAAAGAGCAAAGGATGAAAACGTAGAAATAGAAACTGGGCTCACTGGAGAAAAATATGGTGTCCATTTTTTAATATTTGCGTGTATATTTTTATGGCATAACCTTCTTGATGCTTACCAACAACGCTATCCTCGCATCCTTCTTTCTTCAACTTCTGACACGGTGCGGGTGATATTTTGACGTGACTGGTGCAGCCTGCCCACGTAATAGTCACGGCGTAGCTCATAAAAGAAGCCTACCGCAGTCTGTCACTCCGATTCCTGATCTGAGAAGCAACCTCTCCGTATCCGCACCAGGTTTCACAGGTACCCACGCCAATACGAAAGCACTCCTCAACATTTTTTTTTTTTACAAACCTTCTATGATTGCTGAAAAGAAAATCCTTCCTTTCTTCACTTTCAAATTTATTAGCCTCTAACTTCGGCATTTTCAAAGAATACTTTGTAAAATCCTAATTTTTGTCTTTTGCCTTTTAAAAGCTAGTATCGTGCCCTAAAATTGGTTAAAATACAGTATATTGTTATATTATTTTATATTATAGCATAATATATGTTAATAGTCAAATCATTCTAATTGGCACCAGTAAAATTTTCAATTTAAAATTGCTCAATTTCAATTATCACAAACCTCAATTCTTTTCTATTTGATGGCGAAGATTTTTCAGGTAGTTTTTGAACTTTGCTACTCATTAAAGGTATATTGGGAAGTGATTTCGGTTGGACTGCATGCGTTTCTCCCACTTTTCCTAGGAATCTAAACACACTGAAAAAGCATTGCTTTTATCGCTGGTTTGCTAATTTTTTTTTTCTTTTAAATTTGGGCATGCTTTCATTTTAGCAGAAAAGCTCAAAAGCATGAGTCGAAACGAAGGAATTTCGCATTCGACGAAAAGTACACTTCAATTTGAGTTTTTTTTTTTCCTTTGCGATGTATTCCCTTTCGTATGGTAGTTTCCTTCAGTTGATTGGTTTTTTTCTCCCTCTTACTCATCTTTAAATTAAAATTTTAAACTTCTAATTTCTTATTATTGGTTTAATTTAGTTGTACAATTTTTAAGTAGACTGGAAATTGCCTAAAAATTATTAACTACTAATGAAATTTATCCTATAATAAAATTTTTGCAATTAGGCATTTTTATTGGATAATAAGTTAGGCAGGTGTATACAAAATTTTTCGTAAAAAAGTAAATACTATTTTTTTTTTAAACAAGAGTTTTCCTTGAAAATTTTAGTAGCCTGGATAGACCTCCTGTAGACAGTAGCAGTTTTTTTTTCGCCACAAGTTTTGCAATAATTTATTTTATTATTTAATCATATTTATAAATTAATTTCTAGTTGCAAAACCAGTGTCATCTGCTTCAGTGAAAAAATCTCAATCTTTACAACAAACTACTGAGAGCCATTACACTGAAGACAGGTTTGTATTTTCATTTCTAATCTTCTGATAAATATTACGTGCTAAAAGCTGACTAAATTTTTCCTTGTTAAGTAATTAAGAGATTATAATTTTAGGAGAGCAAGCAATGAAGATAGTTTTGTGGTACATCGAGGCAAGGGTGTCTCTACCTTGAGCTCCGTTGTTGACGAAAAATCCGCAGTCAGAGCAGGAGCCGCTGGCCGGCCTAGTAATTGGGAAGATCAGCGACGAAGTTCCTATGGAGGCAGAAGATCCAGGAGAAATAGCATTTCTGACGACTCTCAGCTTACTATTGAAAATTTTGGCGGTTCACAGGTATGTTTTCTCAGTTATGAACGCTTCATTGTTTCTAACTTTTTATAATAATACTTCTATAATAAAATGAAAATGCAATTTCTCAGGATAATTTACACAATTTTGGAAGAAATCCGGATAAAGAAGTGGGAGTTCACGTAGGGAAGCGAAATTTGACAGAACCAACGCTTCCAGCCCGTTCGAGTGTCCAGGATGTATATGGAAGTGGTGTACAGCTAATTTTAGCCGATAACGGTTACAGTAACAACGATCCACCGCCAAGGCTTAAAAGACATGCTTCGAATTCACGTTTGGACAATACGATGCTCAAGATGAGTCAACATTCGAGCGGAAACGATAAAACTGATGGAGAAATCATGAAACTAGCGAGTTTTGCGAACCTTAGCCTTCAAAGCTCTGAGAAGGGCATTAATTTCACCTACACGGAACAGGAAAGAGAAGAAGCGCTTGCAAAGTCAAACCTTGCGAACAAAAAACATGGTCAGAGTAATGGAAACGGTCTCGCGGAAAAGAAAACTACTTTTGCTACTTTGCCTAACACCACAACCTGGCAACAGCAGAGCAATCAGCAAAATCAGCAAAGCGAACATCAGCCTGTTGGTAAGGTTTTTATTGTTTTTATTCGTAATTTGTTATTCATTATTCACATTTTTATAAAAATAAAAATTGATTTTACAGATGAAATTAGCAATAACACGGTGATGGCTTCGCAATTAAACAATATTAGATTGAAATTGGAGGAAAAGCGACGGCACATAGAAAGCGAGAAAAGAAGAATGGAGATCGTTATGTCAAAACAAAGACAAAAAGTTGGGAAAGCTGCTTTCCTTCAAGCTGTGACTAAGGTAGGTTTAAATTCAATAAACTTCCTTGTGTGATATCTATTAAATAATTATTAATGTTCGTCTTGATTTATATTACAAAATAAATAATATGCTATATAATGCCTTGCATGTTACATGTGTGATTTATGTAATATATATTTTTCGAATTTATATAAACGCACCTAATTTCACGAAGCACACTGCATGCAACTTGCTTTTCAGTTTTGCACAATTTTTAAAGCCTTTTTGTTTTATGAATAAAAAGATACTAGACTTAAATGTTAAATTCATATGTTATTAACTCTTTTTGTGGATTTTAGTGTTCAGCTTTATTTAATGTTTTTTTTACTTATATTATAGGGTCAGAGTTACACAGTTGTTAAAATATCAAAATTTTAGTGATTAGCCGTGAGTTGAAAAAGAGTAATTATAACAAGTCCATTAATCAACGAACTAAAGTTATGAACATTTTGATATTTCAATCTAAAATGAACAGTTGATAACAGCTATACCTCTTACCCTAGAAGGTTCAATTTTTTAATTGAAATTTATGGAATAGACTTACTGAGATTTTTAAAATAAAAATTTGTGATATGAATTTTTATTTGGGAAATGACATTGTTATTGGTGGTGGATTGTGAGTTCTTAACAAAGGCACGCCGGTTGGGATGGTTACAGGGTAAAGTTAAGTCTCCTTCATCGGCATCTGGAAGAGATAGTCCTGTGGAGGTGGGTCCCCCCAATACCCTGAACTCCGGATCTACCGGGGATTCTCCAATAGACAATGCTGAGACATCCTGCGCGCCCCAACAAATCTCTCAAGAAAAACCACAACGCCCCTTTTCACTTAAGGTAAAGTAAGCTGAAAACATTAAATTGTCAGGGTCAAACTCACATATAATAAATTCCAAAATTTAGAAATCGATCGTTATATTATATTAATCTTATTCACGTAGAATCGGTGTTATAATTTCGCTTTATTAAATAGAATGGACTAGTTCTTGCTTTTGAATGAATTTGCGAGTTTCTTTAATATAAATGGTAGTTTGTTTTTATAATCCATTCTTGAAGATGAAATATTTAAGGTGTGAGATTATTTATTGAGAGTTTTAGACAAACTTCATTTTCTTTTATAAATTTCTGTAGATTTGAAAAGCATTTGTGATGATTTAAAAGTCAGGGGTTTTAGTTTAGTATGTAACTTTGAGTGTTATTAACTGTAGTAACACATTTTACATATTTAACCCTCTAACGCTCATATATTGATTCCAGTTTCAAAAAAATTGGAATTTCAAGGGGATGTTTTATTTTATCATTCTAAGAGAAAAAATAGCGATTTTCAAAGTTGACGTTCCACCTGTGTAACATTCAGTGCTAGAGGGTCAAGTAAAATCAAATTTAATTGCAAGTGAAACTCATCTACAAGAAAATTAAAATTTCCAATTTTTTTGTAATTGATCTGTAATCTTTAATTTCAGTTTTCTCACCTATTTCCATTTCATTTTTAAAATGTATGATTTATTTAAAAAAATTATATATCTGTCTTATTAGATATATAAGAGTTTATAGAAACCTTGGCATAAATCATAACTACTTAAAATGTTCTATTGATCAAACATAGAGATAGATATGATTGCATTTTTGGTGTCTTTTTAACTTCGTATTTTTCTTTCTCGTCTCTTAATATTTACTTCACCACAGTAAATATTCTCGATTTTTTAATTCCAAACAAAAATAATTGTAAACGTGTATTTATCATAATTTATTTAAAAAATTATATTTATTTTAGTGTATTGAAATTTTTTTTTGCTGAAATATCGGTTCAAAAACAGGTAATTGTTCTTTTATCTTATTATATTTTTATAAGTTGGAATTGTAAAATTTGTAAATTTAATTTATTTATATTTTGATAATTTTAAATTCTATGACTTTGCAATCTTAAAGTTTTAAAGTTTTCATAAACAAAATAAACATTTTATAATCTTGTATTAAAGATTCATAATAAAAAAATGTATAATTAAGTTATTTTGATATTTTTTGCCTGCAGGAAATTAGCGAAGATGTTAGGGATGTGGAGCATAAGTGGTTGGAACAAGATGGATGTGCACCTTTTGTCGAAACTCGACGTACGCCTGACATCGAAAATATGGATCTTGACCAATACCATCAGTCTATATCACAGTAAGTATAATAACAAGAAAAAATATTTTTTCCTATCTTAATATAACAAAAAAATAGTATTTTTTTAAATTGAAAAATGCAAATAATTTTTCATTCTTACGTTTTTTTCGTATTTCACATATTGTGGTTAAAAATTTGAATTGAATGTTATAAAAAAATATTACAAATAAATTTTGAGACCTTTTTGTATTAAACAATTTTGTATTATAACGTTTTTTTCGTACCTCCTATATTTTAACTAGAAAATGAAATTTTTATATTGACTTTTTTCAAGATTTAACATACTGTAACTTTTAAAATTTTGTTTCCATCGAAAAATTGGTAGAGAGAGATTTATGAGTATTATGAGAAACCAATATTACAATTTTTTGTTTTTTCAAAAATACGAAAAATGTTCTTATTTTTAAAATTTTGCTCGGATGTGGCTGGTTAACGAACTTGTCCTTACTTTTTGGGCTCTGTTAAAGTATACCAAAGCTCAATTCAATCCGATAATTCTGTCGAGAGTTATCGTGCTTACGACCTACTACTACAGACAGACAGACACTTTTCGTAAAAACTGTTCTTCTGACTCAGGGGGTCTCAAAACATAAAAATTTGATGAAAATTTCGAATGTGATTTTTCACATAAAACAAAATATCTTCTCATTGATGATCAGAATGTAGTATTTCATAAACAATTCCTAATTTTTTTTATCATAGAATGAATACTAGTCTAAGCGAAATTCAAGCTGATATACAGCGTCTCGCAAGTCAACAGAATCAAATTCAGCAGCAACATTTAATGACACAACATCAGCATCAGATGCAGCAGCAATTACAACAACTGCAAAGTCTTAGTCAACAACATGTACAGGTAATTATAAACTTATTAACAGTTCAGTTTCAATATTTCGAGTTAGAAGTTGTAAAATTTGTTCCTACAGTAATTCACTTCAAAGGGAGTTCAAATTCAAAACTCCTGGACGCATAAAAAATATAGTTTTAAAAATATTGAAGCTTCTGATTTGTTAATATCTTAATAAATTTAATATATTTTCAGCAAGGTTACGGTGTTCAATCTTCGAATTCAATGACTGCGCGAATTCAAGATTCTCAGCAGTCACAATTCTATCTTCATGATCAACCTCAACAGCCCAGACGAACGTGGGGTTCACCATTACCGGCTCAGAATTTAGCAAACGAAATGGCTGCCGTTGGTTATCAACCCCCTGTCGATTCTCGATTCAATACTCAACCAGTCGGTAATAAATGACGAAATTAGAAGATAGAGTTTCAAAATTATTGACTTATATTTAATAAGTTTAATTATTATTATTTATATATTTTATTAACGTTGAAGTTGAAATATTAAATTATTAGTTTATCAACAAGATCCTCGCCTTTATCAAGATACAAGATCTTGGGGTGTGCATCACCCACCTCAGCTAAAAGGATTCATTCTGCACGACACATCTCAGGAGCAGCGATATCTCAACGGCGGAGATCATAGTCTTTGTAATAATCAAATTAATCATCCGGCTCCTGTGTATCCCACATCCACGTCGCTTTTCAATCAAACACCGCCTTCCTCTGCTAGTCCCCAACATCGAAACGCAGTAAGTTTTTATTTTTTACATCGAAACATTAAAATTATAAGGTTTAGGAATTTTAGTCTTGAATAATAAAGAAATTTAAATGTCAGGATTTTTAAAAATTTGTATGTGTCGTATGTACAAATCTTCGATTTTATAAATTTTCAAATTATTTAATTTAGGTTCATTATCTCCTAATTTAAAAATGTTCATGCTTGAAAATATTTCAGCTTCTTCAATGTTTAAAAGATTTTACCTTTTAAATTTCCCAATTGAGGGTCCAGACTTAAGAACTCGCTCATCATTTGAAAATGCGTAAAAGTACTCATTCGTATTGTTCAAAAGTCTCGAAACAAAACTTTTAAAAGTAGCAAAATTCATTTTTCATTATAACAGACTTATGGAGGCTAAAGAGATTGAATTTTTTCCTAATCGCAGTTTTATCGACGGATGATTATTATTTTTCTAATAATGAAAGTATATGAAAGTTTTTTCTCCAAAATTAATAAGTTTTCAAGGTACTAATTGTCGTAAGTTAATCAAATTTTGGTGTAAGCATTTGTAATTTTGTACACACGTGCAGTATAGCCTACCGATGCCTACAAAATATTAAAATTGCTGAAAATTCCCTGTTGTTCAATAATATTCAATTGCATATTGAGGTTAGTTTGTTACCACGTTTTTTAGTTTCGTCGACAAAAAATATCGAAGAATTTCCGAATTTGAAATAACCTTCAGTGAGAAATTTATTTTTTACTTTTAAAGAAAGATTTCTGAATTTTTAAAAATAAATTCATTGAAATTTAATAGAAATATGCATTTTATAAGAAATCATTTAAGGTTTTTGGGAATGCACGCTTCTTGATACAATTCTCTCACTATACTTACTGAGTTACCTATACGACGTCGCATACTTTTTCATAAAATGCATATTTTTGCCAAATAATTTCGGCATATAGAAATCTGCAACTTTTTACCAATCCAATTTTCAATATATAATTTGATTGTCAATTAAATTTTGATTTGATTGAATTTCTTGTTCCTCTAACGTCATTATTTGAAATCTGTCAGATACACATTGGTCCCATGCTTTTATTATACATTGGCGCAAGTATTAATGTATATGTTCGCGTGAATGAAACCAGTTGGTGATGTAATGCAACACTTATAGACAGTCGTTACAGTCACCCAACATGGCAGTGACTTCCCACACTAGTTTCCTAACACCTGAACGTCTACTGTTCAGTTCAGGTGCGATTGACGTTTGCGTACCATAATTCGTGTCTTCAATTATTTAAATAAAATGTATCTATTCTATTCCTCTACTGCCTCTCGTAGCAACCATGGCTACTATAATACGCAGGTTTGTTTTCTTTGATTTTAGAATTTAATAAAATTTGTTTGAATTTTGTAAACCTAGATTCCAGAAGTTGATTCCAGGTTGAGAAATCAACTGGTATTGTTGAGTTTAGAGGAAAATAATTTTCTTTTAATTTCAATATTATTTCAATAGTGAACTTGAATTTTAATTGATCAAAATATTGAAGTTGTAACTATAATTTCAAATTAGGTTAAAAGATAATTTAAATTATGACTTATGGAAGAGAAAGTATTTTTTTAAATCAGTTTATCGAAAACCTAAATTGAAACGCTCTTATTTGAAAAAAATTACATTTTTTAAGGACCTTGACTTATTTAGAAGTTTAAAAGTGATTGAAAAAACAAAAACGAATTAGAAAGCCTCGAATCTTAAAAGGCAAATTTGATTATATTTTAGAAATTGTTATTATTTTAGGTACATCGGATCAGTCAGTTGATGAGCGAATCCTCGGAAATTAAAAGGCCTACAGTCCATCATGTTCCTATTACTTGCGAAAGTCCAACAGAAAAAAGGCAAAATTCTAAAATACACATACCAGTTCCAGCGCCTCCAGTTGATGATATGGAACCCCAAAATATTTCTTTCATTGGTAGGATTATAAATTTTTTTAAATTTATTAATCAGTTTATGTATCATTCATGTTACTTATATGTCAATTCGTGTGGTATATAAGATATTTTATTTTATAGGAAACGAAGATGATCTCTCACAGGATATACGAAAGCACATCACATCAGGTAGTCGAACTTACAGGATACCATCACCAACGAGGCCCTCGATATCGAGAAATTCGTTTCAGCCTCACCCTTCCTTGAGAGAAACTACACCATCGCCTTCTTCCACGTCTGAAGTCATGCGGAATGAATCTAGTGAAATGGCTGAAAAAGGATTCTATATTTCGTTTGATAATGACGCACCTAAGAAACCAAAACCAACCTTACGACAAAAAAAGGCATCTCCGAAAAAGGTAAAGTAATTTTTAAGTATTTATTTAAAAAAATGAATAATTGTCTAGGGCTGTATTTTAAAATTGTTCTAAAAACATATTGATTTATATTTTAGGAAAGAAGCATTTCTTCTTACATTGAGCAAGAAGACATTTCTTCTCGAGCAGAATCTCCTCAATTAAGTTCGACTGAAAGACAAAGACAAACAGAGTCTCAGAAAGATGTGGAGAGAGAAAGACAAAGACAAGCTGCGGAACGGGAGTTCCAACGTCAGGAGATGAGGGATAGAGAACTGCAGAGGGACATCGAGAGGGAACGTCAAAGAGAGAGAAAACAAGACAGCAGCGCCGATGATCGACAAGGCAGTGGAGTTGGATTGATCATAGGGAATCAATTAGCAAATCCCGATCCCGTTAGTCGCTTTTTATTTTACGTCTAATCACTTTTTCAATTGTTGCTTCTTTGTCATGTAGGTGAATGTTTTTTATAATAAATATTCCCTTTTCTCAGAACTCTCTGGATGAAATGGAACGCAAAAAGGAGAGAATAATGTTGCTTTCACTTCAACGAAGGCAACAGCAAGAAGAATTAAAAGAACGAAAAGAGGCTGAAGCCCAAGCTCGCAGGGAACAAGAGAAGTTGAAGGAGGAAGAAAGAGCGAGAAAAAAGGATGATGAACGACAGAGAAGAGCTGCGATTTTAGAGCAATATAAACTAAAGAAAGCAATTGAAGAAGCTGAAAGAGAAGTATGTGGTTTTGATCAATATTAATAAGTAATGTAATATATAATAATAAATATGTATCGTACGTTAGTCACCTATCTCACGATTGTAAGACGTAGTTATGGATGTATTTTCACCCTTATTTCGTTGCGAGAGGGTTTTCATTTTCTAAATGGCACCTGCTTTCAGCGGAACCCCGCGGTGGTTGATGAACCAATCTTTAATTATATATATATATATATAAATTTTTTACAGGGAAAGGTCATTGATAAAGAGTTACTCAATGCAATAAAACCAACGAAGCTGCGAAATAAAGTGACGACGAGTCGTCCTCGTCCAAAAACTATTCATGTCGACGCTGGCGCAGAATTAGATTCTGGAGTTCTTACCCCCAGTAGAGGAAAGAAAGGTTCTTCCTCGAACCTCAGCACTGGTAAATCTCAAAATTTTACCTTTCAATCCTACAAAGCAGTCCTCTTTATCAGAGATTAACATTTAAGTATTAAGAGTATCAAGTTATGCAGTTGTAAAATTATATAAACTTAAATTCTTAATAATGATATTATCTCTAGAAAGACTATCATTTTCAACTTTATCGAGTTTCTACAACTTTTTAAAATTATTCAGTTATTTAAGATTCCCTTTATATGTTGCATGGTAATTTTTAACTACATGTAATTTTTATTGTTTTTTAAAAAGAGCCTATTATTATATTTTTAAGCTTTGATGTTTCACCGAAATTTACACCACACAGTTTGAAGGCTCTACAATTTCTTTCCTTCTCGTTTAGAAGTCGTTTGCATTAATTAGATAATTTAATTAGGTTCTTTGATAAGTCAAAGTCTTCGAATCTTGGAACTCAAATTACAAATTAGAATAGGATGGAAATTTAGAGCTGCCTGATTTTTGCACTTAACACACTTACTCTAGCGTCGCTGACAACCCCAACGATGAGACGAGATTACTACCGAGGTTCGCAAGACAGTCTTACTGCTGCGCATCTCGACGACAGGCGATCTGGCCCACTTTATCGAGGGGGCAGCCTCAGGGGTATGCAACACACACACATTTTTTTTATTTACATTTAATTATTTTATTCAGGAATTTTCGAATGCTTTTGAATTTTCGTGTTTTCAACGCATAAATATGAAACGCGGAAATTAATTTTAAAAAAAGGCAGCACAATTTATTTTATCCTTCAGTATTGAAATAAAAAATTAATTGATTGAGAGTATATAATAACTAGGAAGATACATTTTTTAAATGATTTTAGTTATCAATAGGTTTGTGTAAGATAAAAAAACTATGTTTTTTTATTTTGGAAATGATAGAGAACATGGAAATAGAAGTAGCTTGCCTATTTTTTGTTTAGTCAAGAAAAATTTAAATTGAAAAAAAATCTTAAGTAAAACCTTTTTTCATCGTCTAAACTAAAAATAGGCTATCCACGTCTGGTTCGGATGTATCTTAGTTTTTTCATAATCTTTTTTACTTGATAATTTAAATTGTTTTTGGCATAAAATTATAGAAATCGAACCTTTTTGAAACTGTGATACGAGGTATCACATGCCCTTACATACATTACACTTTCACAATAAGCACTTGTACCTTTATATAGTGTTTTGCTCATTTCTCCTCGGCATGTTTCATTAACCCCAGTATATGCTTGAATTAGAAGAGGACAATCGTGCCCAATCGCGTTTACTAACAAATTATAACAGTCATTATCCTATTTTAGTATCTTCCGTAGATTCACCTGACGATGGTCGAGGATCATCACCAAGTCGAAGTAATAATCAACTCGGACGTCGTGGTTCCTACAAAACTTCCCGAGGTAAGTTTTTTATATTTTTCTATTTTAATTAACTGAATGCTGCATTTTGCTATTCGACGTTTTAGCTGAGTAAACTCATTAAGGCCGTGGTGTAGGGTCTGATGTCATCAATTATATTCGAAGGCTTTATCGATAAATCGATAATTTCAAACAATTTTCCAGAGATGACAGCAATCCAATAAATACAAAGCATTGCCATATTCTCTGAAAAATTATTAATTTATCGATAAAGCCGTTGAATGTCACTGGTGACGTCAGATCCTACAACACAGCATTCGAAAATTTAATTATCCATTGTAGAAGCAACTTACACTAGCCTGTATGTTATACATACATATACAGTGTGTCTCCTCGACTCAAAATAGAATTTTCATAAAATTTAGTTATTATGCTATTAAATGACGAAACTGTTCCATTTCTTGAGGCACGTTAATTGTAATAATAGAATACGTTCATTTCGCTTATGTGTAATGTTAAAATATTATTTATTAGTTGTTTTAAAACCATTAAGGCCATGTCATGGATGTGACTTAATCCAATACTTTTCGCTCTTCTCAATCTTAAATTAATAACTCAAATGGATTTTTCATAGCAAATAAACGTAAAAGAAAGATCAAAGAATGTTTATTTGATAATAAAAAACCATTTGAATTATTAAATTAAGGATGAGAAGGACCAAAAGAATTGGCTGAAGTTACGTCTAGGACATGGCCTTGAAACTATTAATGGATTTAAATATCTTGAAGAAACAAAGTTTGGAAGAAATTGCCGAAAAAATGTCTTATGTTGTTTTAATCGAGTCTACACTAGTGTATAATTATTGAGCTTTTGAATAGAGCATCCTACTGATTAACATGATGTTAAAAGTGACAGATTAAATATTCAATACCTAAATAACTATACCTAAAGATAAAAAGCTTTTTCATATAAAACGCTTGACTTGATTTTCTGCATACTGTACTAAAGACCTGAATTAGACATTTATTTTTGATCCTCGTATATATACATTCTATTTATTGATTGATTTATTTCTTAATTTATTAGATATATTCAATTTCGATGTTTTGTAATCTTTATCATCTTAAGAATCTGTCCATCATACCAAGATTGTTCTTTCACAAATTAGTGACCCTTTCAAGCAGTTAGCTTTTATTATTTTAACAAAAAACTTTTCAGTTGGAACAAAAGTTTTCTGCATTCGATGTTCCCAGCGGACTTAGCTCGTAGTTAGACTCGTACCAATGCAATGAGAATCTCAGAACAAACATCATTTTTAAGTTTTAGATGTTCTTCAAAGTAATGACATAATTTAAAAATTTCATTGGCAAAATTTCGTCATTTTATTCAGTACTTTACTATTATATACCTATATTAATTGATTATATTTATAAATACTAATTTCGATGTGAGATTCTCATCAGCGTACGATTCAAGAATCTGTATATTCCAAAAATAAAATAAATAAATAAATTGATCGTACATGGCGTGCGAGTGTAACAACGCAAACGTTGCATTATTGCAGATACGCAGGAGCCTCAGCAACAGGTTAGAGGCAGGCCTAAATACCCGACTTACCAAAACTTTAAGGGGAGAAAGTCTAATTCTTTGATGAATTTGTGCGGTAAGAAGCACCTGTGACTTGGAATACGTTTACCCCTTTTTCTCTTTATATATATATATATATATATATATATATATATATATATATCGTGGTATCAATTTATGTGTCCCATAAAACATCCAGTATACTTATTTAATTATCTTCTAGGCATTATTAGCGTACACTTAGTCGCATGGTGCAGGTCTCAGAACAGGTGGCAGTTAACAAGTACAACACCTACATATTCTAAACAAAACCACACAAATCCCTTTGTAAAGTCTCACCGGGAAATTAATTTCTTAATTTTACATCTCAAAATGCAACTAGTTTTATACTGTTTTTGATGAATACTATATATGCTTTGAACTAACTTTGAAATCAGCCTAAAAAATATTTCACTTATTTCAACCAGGGTCAATTTGCTTTTAAGAAATCAAATGCAAATCAAACTAGTTTTTATAACTAATTTTAACTAGTTTCTTACAGTTCTAAAAATGTATGAAATTCAAATAGGTTTCAAATTTTTTTAAACTTATCTGAAGAGTATTAAGCTCTTAGCCAGTTTCGATCTTCTTTCAAATAGTTTGATACACATTTTTATTTAGTTTGGTGAATATTTTGTTCAAAATGATGCAGAATTTAGGTGAGACTTGGACATTTTAAATACTCCATTTGCTATGTTAAGGCATTATAAGTTTTTTGGTTAATGCTTGTTCGGCTTATCATTGTATAGCGCTAACTATGGGTCCTGATTCCTGGTTCCTGTAAAATGTCTTTCAGATATATCTCAGTGGTTCCAGCATTTTTTAAACCATTAATTTAGATTTATTAATTATTATCATTGCACTGTTTGTATTTGTTATGATCTACATATCTTGTAGGTTCCGTAAATTAAAATATATTTTTTATCTACACATAATGTGTTTAAAAATCACAATTGAAAATTTAATTGCAAGAACAACTTTTGTGATTAGTGTTACTTAATTTCATAATATTTTTAAAAAGTGGGAACAAGTGTGAAGAAGTATGAAAAGTATCTGATAATTAATTAGTATTTGGAACTTTTTAAAGATAATTTCGTGAAAAAAATTCAGTTTTATTTGAGTTGTACTTGTTTCTAGACATTAATTATTATATTATGGAGCTAAATTTGATCTCATGGGAAATCATTAGCCTTTATTTTACTTATTTATATATTTTTTATATTTATTCGAATAAAAAATCTTTTACGTTTGCAGAAACTATCCTTTAACTTGACGCTTTTTCCTTGTTTTTTTTGTAATTTGTTCTTTGCAATCATAAAAATTGAAAAATCTTGTTAGAATTCTCCAAAGAATTCTTTATGTCACAGTTACAATAAATGACTAACGTCACTTTCCTGAACTAAATACCTGGTGAATTGTCTTTCCATTTATTTCCAAATATTTTTATCATGTAACTAATCTTTATTATATCAATATCATAATTATTAATTAAATTATTGTTATTTTTTTTTAATATATATTATTTATCATTGTTTCAACATCTCAGTTCTGAAAATAACAATCGTCACTCTAATTAGTGGTTTAAAGGGAAACTGTATAACGTACTTAATGTCGTTTGGGATATGGGTTATAGAGTGTATTATAGGTAGTTTTCCCTACAAATACCAGTTTGAAATCAAGTAACTAAAATTATTAGTCAAGAAACTCTTTATTCTACAGATACAGACAGCGGTCTGGGTCGAGCAACACCTCCTAGACGTGCACCAAGTCCTGGAATGGGCAGCATGAGGCATTTACCATCACCTTCTGGTCCAGGCTCACTTCCACCTGGTCTCATGACCAAGAGAAGGGCTTTCGACGATGGAAGTAGTGATATTAGCAGTACTCCTAGTTCCATGATGGATTACAATGGTTAGATTTGAATAATTTCTAATCTATTTTTAACTATTCCAAGCATTTTAATTTTATTCAGAAAAAAAATCTTAAATTCTATTACTTTAAATATTGGGCTTTCAAAAATGATAATTCTTTTTTTTTCTAGGACCCCGACTTTATAAGCAACCTACCACTAAATCAAACCGTGGTATTATGTTAAATGCTGTGGAATATTGTGTTTTTCCTGGGACGGTAAATAGAGATGCGAAAAGAAGAGTTCTCGATGAAATTGCCAGATCCGAGAGTAAACATTTCCTTATTCTTTTCCGAGACGCTGGTTGTCAATTTCGAGCTCTCTATTCTTACTGTCCAGACAGAGAAGAAATCACGAAGCTTTACGGCACTGGACCTAAACAGGTCATTGACAAAATGTTCGACAGATTTTTCAAGTGAGTTCCAATTTTGAGATTGATAACAATTTATTATATAATAAACTGATACACTGTTATTTATATCAGTTAATATTTGTCTAGGAAATGTTTATTCTTAATTATTTTTTTCAAGTTAGAACCTTTCAAATATTCTAGTTGGTAAAAATATTTTACTTTAGATACAATTCGGGCGGAAAGTGCTTCTCACAAGTTCACACGAAGCACCTGACTGTAACCATAGACGCCTTCACGATACACAACAGTCTCTGGCAAGGGAAAAAAGTGAATCTACCCAATAAAAAAGATATGGCTCTCGTCATATAGTTTTTAGGCAAGTGTCATCTTTAACAAATACGCTACTGTGCCCTCTGTTGTTGATAGTTACTATTTTAATACAGGTCCATATTTAAATTAACGCCAAGCGCCGCTACGTTAATTAGTCAGTTTTATAAGAAAAACAGTCGAACGGTGCTGACTTACATTTTTTCAAAATATGCGTATTACTTTTAAGTCATTGTTACAAAAGTTTGTTATGTTTTCCATTCTATACAGTTCTTTGCCATATTTTTCCTTATTATTTGAAAAAAATATTGTTTGAATCATTATTATTTTTTAGTGCCGTCAGCACCGATCGAAAATTGGTATTTCTATTGTTAGAAAATCAATCGCAACTTTGTACTAATGACGTGCAGCGAACGATCATATGACTGACAAATGTACTATATTTAACTTTTAAATATTACTTCTGATCCACAAAAAGAAAGTAATTCAAGTGGCGTTCGCACCGATTTTCTGACTTAGGTTATAAAAGTAAAAATATTTGTGAAAATTGGATGCTAAGTAAAAGAAAAAAGAGAATTATCAAGTGGAAAATTGGTTTTAATCACTGTTTACTTGAATTTGGCCTTTTGTACATTAAATGCGAATTGATAATTAAAAGTAAATATTTTGTACCCAGTGAGCATAAATTTTGAAAATGAGTAGTAGTCATTTCTTTAAAAAATTCGTTCTATTTCTACCAAATCGGCCTTTAAACTTTGGTCACAATCTGTTTTGTATTAGACAAGAATAGTGATTTTTTTCCTAACCTGACAACTTGGATTATTTATTCTAATTCTAGGAAAAAAAAAACTGCGAAGAATAATCGTTTACGTTAGAGTCTCAAATATTTGTTAGTTCTTACAAATAGGTAGAAAATGTGTCTGAAATTTATTTATAATCCCATTCAGTGATGGAATGAAAATTAAATTTTTTAAACGTTTTTCTCATGACACACTCATTTTGAAAATCTTTGACTCGTCGTTGTAATTTTATCCAGTGATAAACAGAGTTTCTTTTCGACTCAAATTTTTCGATTAATAAGGTCTACAAAAACATGTCTTTTTCGAATTTGAGTTTAACGAATCACTCGGTGCATTTCTGAAAGACTTTATGTAGAAAATGTTCATGGCATGAAAGATGTATGTATGCTTGATGTCTTTTTTATTTACGTAAATTCAAAAAAATTGATAATTTGTCAAACATTCCTTTCTATTAAAAAAAAAAGCGCAGTAGCTCCAGAAACTTTAATCGTGCCATAAGTCAAACTTTGACCTCGGCTTTTTATTGAAATTGTAATGGAAAATTTAAACAATCAGGAGGACTCGTTTGTCTTAAATTAAAAAATTTCCAAATTCATTTTTACTGATCGGAATTTAACTCAATTGTTGCAAGCTTGTAAATAAATGAAAGTCATATTTTTGAATGTAAAATGAAAAATAGTCACATAGATAAAAATTGTCTTTTAATTAAAGTTAGAGGAATTGAATATGAATATTTTAGAATCGGGTTCTCCTTCTTAATAGAAACGGCGGTGATCAACATATCGATTCTCACATTTCACGAACATCACGGCGAACGTACTTGGATAAATTTCTGAATTACGAAAGTTAGTTTTTTTTTCATAAAAGATTTTTTCGATATTTCCACAAAGAGAGTAGGCATGACAATATATATATATCGAACAAAAAAAAAATATATATATACGTATACAAGCGCCATAAATGATTTTGATTTCTTTTGTTATTTTAAGAAGCGGTATGCAAGTGATGAGATTAATTATCAATGGGATGAATAATGCTGATTAATAATAATAATTTAGTCACTAATCTTAAGTCAGTGGGAAAAATCGATTAGAAAGAAGTTTCGAAAAAAAAGTAGGAAGTAAAAAGGAAAAAGGCTACTGCTTATGCTTGATATTTATATTTTTTAAAATGCGTTATTAGCAAAGCGTTCGAACTGACGTTTGTGAAATATTAATTGATTATTGATAGAAGTGAAAAGATAAATAAAAAAGAAAAGCAAGAGGCGGCAAGAATTCGCAAATCAGATTTGCAGAGGCACGATTGTAGTGCAACGCGTTCGTTGTATGTTGCAGTAAATTGCGCTTATCGATAATAATAAATATTAATCTTTACGTATTTCTTTTTGTTATTAAAAAAGAGATTAACGTCGTCGATTTAGCGAAATCATTTTTCCAATATTTCATCCATGTCTGTAAATATTATGTTTTTATATATGCATATACATATTACATAAAGAAAAAAAAAACTAATACTTGGTACTATATTTATTAAGGACAAGTGAAGTCTGGGTCATATATTTAATACCTAATAATTTTAATAACACTTTTAATTTATAGGAAAAGGAAATTCTTTTTTCCATTAACAAGCCATGAGTTAGAAATTATAGTGAAATATTTATTTATTAAAGGCAATGTACGTCAATATTCTAGAAAATAAAAACGACGAGCCCTTCAAGATTTGTAGATACGGCTATCGTAGTCTTTAATTTCTCCAGAAGGGATCATTCTTACACGCAATCGATTCGTTAGTCGATATTGTACGATAGCGCTGCGACACTAATTACGTTATTGCCAAGTCCCTTATTAAAAATTGGTCTAAGCTTTTTATCGAGTACGCCGAGACAATACTTCATCATATAGTTTACATATTTTATGTTCCTAAACTTTAACATAAAAATGCGAATAAATATTTTCGTCTTTTGAAGGTCTATAAATTTAGAAAGCGCGTGTTTGTTCTGGAATTCGAGCGAATAAAATTTCAGCAATCACTTACATAATCTAGAGTTTTGTTCTCCGTAAAAAAGAATTAGTTTTATTTAGAAAAAGAATATTCTTTATTTTAAATAATATTTTCTATTTAATCTATATATACATTTCTAGGTAGAAACTTGAAAATTTTTACTTACAATTTTTCCTTTAATTTTTTTTTTTTTTTTTTTTTTTTTCACTGAAAAACTAATTCCCTTTACACTTTAGGTGACAAAGGTTGAATTCCGCTCCTACCATACCTTCGTTTGATTAATCCCCTTTTAATATACGACTCTTTTTTTTTAAATATAAAATATGGAACAACTTTACAAAGACAGGAACATTATAATACTATGATATGTTCTGTTGAGCCGATATAAATTAATCTAGTTTTTAACTCTGAAAAAGAAATCCTGCCTTAATAAAGTCTTTCTAATTTAGTTAATTCCAGAATATTTTATTTTATTCTAGAATTTATTATAAAGTTGAAAATCAGTTTCCAAAGATTCTTTACAGATTCAATTTTGATTTAACAAAACTGAAATAGTGAAAATACATTTTTTTTTTTCTATTGAATAAGAATCTCTAATTTTAAGATCTCAGAGAGCAAATTAATCATAAGTACGATTATGATTATGATTATGATAAAGAGATTAATGGCATGTGTATTTCTACTTAGATCCACCAAAAACGATCAACTTCTCGAATTAAACTTTTTCTTCTAACTAATCATTAAATATCGGCGTACTCGACTCGACGAAGGAAGCTAATGAGAAAGATATTCGTTCGTTTAAACTTCTGATTTTTGATTTCGTTTGTTGGTGGGTCCTACTCTCTTCTTTTCTTTCCAATGTCTCTCCTCATTCATGGGTGTCGATTTCGTTATCTATACGGCTGCTACGGATTCCGGTTTTACCCGTCCAAGGATAAATATCCGGACAGGCTTGGCACGTTTTCATATATCTCACACCACTCTTGTGCCAAAGGTTACAGACCTTAGCATTATTGCACTTCTTCGGCCTGTCCTATAAATTGCAAATAAAAATTAGGATCTTATTCTTTACATTTCAGATATCGAAAATAATGCAGTTTTAGACTGTTAGGTTTCTAGTTTCATGGTTTTGGTTATAAATATTAGAGATCATCTTACCGGATAGTTACATCCGAAGGGCTCAAAATTGTCGAGAAGACCGAGTGGGGTGGGATTTCTTACCCACTGGAGAGCTTGCCAATTCGTTACTACCCACACATCGTCCATAGCAACGATCGTGTCAAGGAAGGAAATAAAACCTTCTTTATGATGTGCTTGTGTAAACCAGGCTGCGTGGTAGAAAAGACCAAATGGTGCTCTGCAAATTTTTTATAACACTTTTTTTGTCTCAATTTTTAACAGTTACCACTCTATTGGTATAATTATTATATGTATATAATTATAATAATACTTTCAATTCATTTTACAACACCTATAAAGATACATATATTTTTCGAATTCGTTTAAAATTTTTTTTCAACTAATTAGAAATATAAGTTAAGGATTATCTCCAATATAATGAATATAATTGTCAGATATTTTTTTGAACTTTATAATTATAATTATTTTAATTTTGGGAATCTTTGTATTTGACTTTTTCCAAATATGTAGTATTTTTCAACTTTATTAAAATGCAAAACGTATAAAATTCGAATACAGATACATATGTATAGATAATATACTCGTACGTATATATTGAGGCGAATATGTGAAAAATATAAAAGTTGAAAAGGAAATTGAAGCTTAAAGCTCAAATTGAAATATAATAAATGCATGTAAAATGATTTTTCGTGAATTCTTAACAAGAATCTTCTAAGAGTAGAATTAGAATATATAATAATCGCTAGCCGGCAATCCCAACGAAGGTATGATAAATTCACCAACCTGTTAGTCGTGTAATGCCTCTCAAAGTTCTTTATGAGCATCTTGTAAACACCATCAGATGTTGGAGGATTGCTACAGGCGTCTCCCATCGAACATCTACCACCATTAAGGTCTTGCCACATTACCATGGGAACTTCCCATAATCCTGGATACGACCTCGTTGGACAGGGTGGAATCATGCAGTCATGGAAAAGTTTGTAATCCAAAGTGTAGGGCCAGCTGGGTGGTCGATTCTCGTAGATTGGCATCGACGAATCGTAAGTAAAGTTTAAATCCCAAAGCATTTTAAACATATTGTTTCCACCAACCTAGAAAAGGATATAACTATTCAAAAAAAATAACTATTGTTTTTTTAGTTATTAACTTAATGTTTTTTAAAATACCTAACATTTTTAAATCAAATTAGTTCCAAAATTCGATGCTTTCATGCTATCAAGAAAAATTGGTTATATATATATATATGTTTATTCTTGTACTGTTATTCTCACAAGAAATGATTGGTTTGTCCAAATCCCCCCCCCCCTCCCCATTCCCCCTCTCTGAAGTTTCTCCTGATTTTTTAAAGTAATGGAAAGGTAACTTAATCGGATTACGATCTAAGCGTTTTTTCTTGATTTTTATGGTAAATCAAATTGATTTTCAAAAACCACTAGATTTTCCCTTTCGAAATAATTACATCGCCATTTTAAAAGATCATTCTTATTTTTTCTTCTTTCTTTATGTCACGAGTTGATCTTTTCACCGCTTAGATATACTCATAGTTAATTAAACGTAATTACTTTATCTACATATTTCCTTGGTATCGACGAGCTTGCTTATTATAATTTTTTAAGTATTTCCTAACAAGTGTGACTTTTTTTCTTTCAAAGATATTTCACGAAGTATAAGAATTAATTTAAATTTAAAGTCCAATGATAAATCTAAAACAGTAATTTGAGAGAAAAAGAATAAACTTTAGGATAGAAATTGTATTTACCGACAGAAAAGGTGCTCTCATTCCTCGTACATCTTCCAGTTTGACTCCTCCATATGCTGATAAAATTTCTCGTTGCCCGGCAACTTCTCTGGCCCATTTTCTTGCTGAGAATTGCTCCCCAAAACTGTGTCTGATTATTCATAAAAGAAAAAACAATGAGAAAATTGTAAATTGTAATTTTATCTAAGCAAACGATGAATCTTTAGTGGTCGTTTGAAAATTGAAAATTTTTAGATTTATTTGTTTTAAAAAGTTATAAGAAGTTGAATAATACGTTATTTGAACTGGCTTAAAAGCTTTCCAATCTGCGAGAATTTTTTAAAGATTCCTCTCTAGTTGGAGTGTTGCAATAAATTTTTACTCTTTCAGACCATTAAAGATTAAGTAAAAAAAAAAAAAAAAATAGATAGCAAGTGTAATAACAGTTAATTTAAAAATAAAGAATTCATATGATTATTAAATACCATGCCAATAATTACATGTAATAACTATAAAAAAGATGTTTCGTTCGCAAGCTAATGCAGGTTAATCGTCTAATTTGTTAAAATCTACTGGTTACATCTACTACATGAACTGATAAATGATAGAAGCTAAATAAAAGAGTAAGCAGTTATTAGTTTCTATTTGTGATTGAACCGAAGAAGAGCAGAGTAGAGTAAAAAATGTGTGTCGACATACAGTGACAGTTTAAGTGTTAAGACACACATACACAAATACATTCTGTATTTTTTTCTATAATTACGTGCTGTTACATTTGATGAGTGCTCTCGATGATACACGAGTGATTGTAGATTGACGAAACTTTGTCTATACTCAAATAACAAGATTTAATATTACAAACGTTTTTAAAATTAAAAAAACTTAGTAATTTCTGTTAGGACATTATTTAAAATTCATTGGTAAAATCCTAAATACATATATAATAGATTGGTTCAGCGTAAAAATTTAGATATAATACTAATACACATGCATGATGCAAAATAGGGAATACTTCCAGGTTATCTTTTACTTTTTTTTTAATTATTCATTCTAATTTTCAACTAATATTTACCAAAATATTAATAATTGCAATTCGTTAAATATATTCGTTACCAAAAAAAGTATTAGATTAAGAATTGGCAAATCCAATTTTACACGCGCAAAATGTACGATAAGTATTGGAGGAAAAGTATTGTGGGAAAAATACTAAAAACACCTAAATTCAGTTCTTCAATGTGATTTTTTCATATTTCTACTTAATTATAACAATTAAATTGTTGAAATAACAAAACGAAGACATTTTTTTTATCACTGAACTGTTAAAAAATCATCTTTAAATCGAACTTATTTACAATAGTTTTATAGGAACTTTGAAGCTATTTTAAAATAGTATAAGCCCAGAAATAGGTAAGTACTTGAAGGAATGTATAATACTTAGCAAACTATCAAATTTTATGGCCTTTAAGTTTCTACATGTTTATATGTTTAGTTCATAAAGAAAAATAATTTTGTTTGCAAAATTTAGGAAATCGTATAAAAGATGAAAGAGATATAAATAGACTACATTTTTGATATCGAAATTAAAAAAAAAAAAAATTTTAGCTGTATCTAACGCAAAACTTGTTTTTATTATAAAAACTAAAAATACACTATCTATATGTCCGTTTGCACGTATTATATTTAATCTAAAATTTTGATATGTTTATTGGTATTATTTTGAAGGTAAACATGTAGAAATGAAAGTTAGTTGTTGACATGAAGCTATTAATTTTTCTCAGTATCGCATACTCTTAATAATATTTTTGGAAAATAGGCTTAATAGAAGAGAAATATGAAAAAGATGAAGGGTGTATTATATCGATGTAATGAGAAGGATATAGATATATGTACTAGGGTCTTTAAAAATGAGTGAAGAACAGGGGGAGGAAAGAAAAAGGGAAAAGGGTAAAAGGGGAAAAAGAAGAAAAAATATAATAAATATTATAATGGTCCTCGTGGTACTTACGAGACCGTATGGGAGGCAATCTCGTGACCGGAGGCGTACAGGTTTTGGACCTGGCTGTAGTCAGTCCATTCGTGGGATACGTAGAAAGTCGCAGAGATGGGACAACCATTGGGGTTCTTTCTTCCCTTTTCAAATAGATCCGCATAAAGACCTTTGTTAAGATCGTTAACGGAATCGTCGAAGGTGAGAAGCACGATTTGCGGGATCTCCTCGGGTAAGTAGTCTCCTGTTTCAGTTACAAGGAACGTAGGATGCGGATGGGATTCATTGTTCGTAATATGATGCAGTTTATGTATTTGTTTATGAATTTAAAATTCAAATGTTTGCGAATAAATGATGAATGATGATTAAGTAAGATTGTGATTGACGTGTTTAATGTTTTGTTGTGAAGTATACCATGGAGAAAGAAGAAGGGCGGAAGAGAAAGAAAAGAAGAAACTTTGTTAGTATGCGTAATTACGGTTTTGAGCAAAATCACCCATTGAGGAAAACAACATTTATAAATAAACAATACGATATACAATTTATTAAATTCATTTTATTTTTAATATTTCATTTCGATCTCTTAAAACGGATATTTTTAAAAATGTCGTTTTCCGCAATCAAGCTCGTATTTTAAAGAGAAAATTTCAACCTAGAGGAAAGTGAATTGCTAGTTTTTGTTCTCACGCAAAGAGACAATTTTTAGCTTTCCTGAATGTCGAGACTTCCTTTGCATTTTCCCAAGGAAGAAATCAAAGGCGGAGCGATAGTGAAATCCGGAAAAAAGTAATATAGTAGGTTCTAGTCAGGATAAATTGATGATACACGTGACTTCCGGTGGCACCCATGATAACTTGATGGCACACGATATGCGATCGACGACTAAGAAATTTAACCTATCTTCAATAAGTTCAAATTAATTGATATTTTTCTGGAAATTTTCTATAAAATATGAACCATCAATTTCAAAAACATTAAGTATAGTATTGCAAGTACTTTTATACTTGTTTTACGTTTTCACTTTTAGACTATTTTAAACGTATTGCCTTCAAGCAACTTTCAATTTATTATAAATTTGTTTAAAATAGTTTATAATAATCCTGAGGATTAAAATACAATTATTTTTGTTACTTTTTCATTGTCGTCTTAATAACTAGTCTTAGCCGTCGATTGTGATACTATAGCTTGCGAAGGAAAAAAAAAGTTTGTGTTTTAGCGTAAAAGCCCTTAATAAAGAGCGGGACTTACGAGACTGTGTGAGATGCCAACTCGTGGCCATCTGCGTATAGATTTTGCACCTGACTATAATCAGTCCATTCGTGTGAAACGTAGAAGGAGGCTGATATCGGGCAACCGTTCGGATTTTTTCGCCCGTTTTCAAACAAATCGGCATAAAGACCCTTGTTAAGATCGTTCACGGCATCGTCGAATGTTAGAAGTACAATCTGTGGCGTCTCTTTTGCCGATAGTTCACCTATATGATCAATTTCATTCGATTCTTTTCAACATTTTTCAATAATATTTCAATAATTTTGCAATAATTTTTCAATTAGGAAGGTAGAGTTGAAATGCATTAAAACTTTTCAATATTTTTCATTATTTTTTTTTTCTCTTTCTCTTAATACAGAGAAGTAGAATTTTTCCGATATAACATTTTATTTGCTGACAAAATAAACTATAGAAAATAATGTTAATACAAAAAAATTATTTTAATTTTGTAAATAAGTATATAGAGAATACTGGAAGAGGTTTTTCTGGAAGGCATTAGAAGCAGAAAGTGAAAATTTGTCCGAGCAACAGTTACTTCCTTATAGAAGATTTCTTCCTTGGTTATTGATATTGTTCGATGTGACAATACATATACATGCACGCATGTTCAATGAAAGTAATTACGGGTCCATTACGGGTCTGGATGAAGGCCGTTGAAGCATTGCGAAAGAATACGCAGAGAGCTAGGCGGAGTTATTAAAGTGCACACGTATCTATTTCACTTTCGAACGTACTGAGTAATGAGTATATAACTTTAGAATCGGAGAAAGTCTCGCCGCTGCTAAATCGATCGTCAAAATCAACATTCAGAACAGAACGCGAACGCTTGCGTCATTCGTCTCCGTTAATCAGCCATGCTCAACAAATACTCCGTGCCGCACCGCACCGCACCGCACCGCACCGCACCGCGCCACCGTATGTCTTTCTTAGTCTTTGTTCATTTGGAAATTGGAAATTGCTTCCTAATCGCATCAAAATCAAATCCTTGACCCGAAATCTCATATTTCAACGATTATCGTTCAAAGAATAAACAATCGGGTTTTTCACGAGCGAACAAATTTCATTTTCTATAAACAAATTCGATGGACGCAAAAAGAATGACTCGAGTAACTTGCGAGATACGAATTAAACTTAAGTAACTCATACTCATACGTATATAGTACATGTATCATTCGTTTTTAATATATGTCTGAGTTACTCGAATCTTTTTTCTGATAAATCGTATACAACACGTTAAAATAAGACCTTTCCTCGGTTTTATTCGTAGAGAGTTTTCAATAAACAAACTTTTATCGTAACTGTTAATAGTAGGTCGCTTTACAAATTACTCGGATGTCAAGTATATGTATATAATAATAGGGTGTAAGAAATTGAGACGAGATTAATTAATTATATATAGAGTGATTCAATCATTTTTTTCATCTTCCGACAGTTGAATCGGCAAAGCCACTTTTTAATATATTAAAAGCTTATAACGAACACGAGATTGGTGTTTAATTAATTATTCCTATAATTTGATTATTGTTTTAAAGAGTGACATACCTGGAATATCGGCTCCACCACAAGCGCAATCCGGTAGTAAACAGACATCCTTTCGGCATCTGGCGGCAGGTTTGTCTACCTGAGGAGTTGGATAAATTGGCGCCGGTCTCACCGGAGGGTATCTGTAGATATCTACAAATTCTTGGACCTTGGAAACTATTTCTGTTGAGGGCTTCAGTGTTGGTCGAGAACGTCTTAAAAACAATAATATAGTCAATCGGATTAGTATGCACTGATAAAAATGAGATTATGAAATTGAATATTCTGCTCGAGTATAGCTAATGTCCTCTATAACAGCGGTCAGCACGAGGATCGGCAACTGCTGCCCCGTGACGTAATTTTAATCGTTTCTCTTACCGTCAAATAAATGCAATTTAAATTATTAATATATCAATAAATATACAATATATGTATATCATATTTAATGCTGGTATTAATTTGTATCTTTAAAAATGATTATATGTTAGTGGTCCGGGAAAATTAAAATTGCGAATTTAGTGTTCCGTAATATAGTATTTAAAAGGCTGCCGACCGCTGCTCTATAGTATTCCATTCTTAGTTAAAAGTTATTATTTCTGGCTTTGTAATAGAAAAACATATAAATAAATAAAAGATATGGCTTGATTAACTGCATTTTTAGAGACGATTGAAAATGCAAAGCGGACCTCAACAGCAGTTTACTGCAAGTATAGAACAGTATTGTATTGCATTGTATTGTAGGTGTCACGATACACTACAGTACTATTTGAGCAATAGTTGGGCATAATGGAAAAAGGAATCGGCCGTTCTACTCATATATATTAGAAATTGTATATGTATGTGTATAACGGTTATATTTAGGATAGGAAGAATGGCAAACCCTATTACCCATTTTATATTGGCTGACAGTACATATACCTTCTATACTTCCGCATCATGAGCAGCAAGAGCTGTTCAGACAACTGCAAAAAACTGATCGCAGTCGGCCATATTTTTTGCATAACAAAAAATTACATACAATTTTTAAATTTAAATACATTTTTTTTCATTAATTTTAATTTGTTTTTTACTACCATAAACATTTTTTTATTACATAAACCGCAATTCAGCGCAATCAGATACACTTAAAAAACCGTTCTGTAAGATTCATTTGTTACAATAAAATAGTAGTGAACAGCAATGCAATTAGATAAAAATAAATAAATAATAATTGACAACGTAACTTTCGTAATCTGTAAAGTAATGAAATATTATTTTTAGCGCAATTTTCTCTGACAAATACATACAATCACATTTTTCTGCCAATTTTATTTACATATATTTCATTTATGCACTAAACGCCAACCATTCAGTGAAAAAGCAAGCCGACATTTTTTTCCAGATCATCATTATTAATTATAGCTCTGTTTAGAGTTTGAAAACATACACTTAGAAGAATATTTGGTTAAATCAGCAAAATCTATACAAGAGTAGGTTTTCTTGATCTCAGAAAAAGTATTCTCAGATAGAATAGTACATTCGATTAAATTTACACAAATAAATATAATGGAATAAATGAATACAAAATACTTATATGTTTCAAATTAACATGTTTCAAGTTAAAGAGGTCAAGTAATTACGGTTACTTGTTTGAATGCATATTTTTTCACATGTAATAAAATTTGGTTCATCAAACCAAATATTTTTCATTTATCGGTGAATTGAAGAAAACGATTTTGTTTAATGAACAATATTTTTTTCTAAGTGCATGCAATTTCCTAGCTCAATTTAGATTGAGTGTGTTTGACTATTTTTGTTTTAGAGTGATTACTGAGAAAATTGATACTTACGATGGTGCGGTACCACGGTTAACTTGTGGTCGACCCCGGCTGTAAAACAAATCAATGTTCATTAAAGACGCAAACTTACGCATGCATGCACCTGTCTGATGGCTACAATTCCAAATAAAAGCAAACTAGCGTTTATACTGGCATTCAAAGTAAGTAAAAAGGCGAATTCAGTACATTGTATGAAGAGATAATTTAGAAAACTTAAATATCCTACACATTTTAATTGATTTATTGTATATATTTACTTAATCTTGAAGAGTTTTAATTATAGCTGAAACTTGAGTTAATCGAGTAAGATATGTAATGGGAAATAGTATCTTGTGCAACTAGGGAAAGAAAAATGTATTTTGCGAGTGTGAAGTTTCATGCATATATATATGTGCTAGAGATTTGAAATCATTACAGGAATAAATGAAACCTTATGTTATTATTTCATACATATATTGCTATTAAATCTACACTCAGAAAAAATATTTGATTGAATCAAAAAACTTAATTTGATTCAAACAAATATTTATTTGGTTTAAAGATATTTTGTTCGAATTAAACAAATCATTTCTTTAAATCAAAGAAAGTCTTTCAAACAATTCATTTTCTTTGATTCAATCAAATCTTTTTTCTGAATGTATACAGCATATCGTTACCACCAAGCCAAAATCGCCCAAGTGCAATTTTCACCAGTTTCACTTGAGTGCATTATTGGTATCATCACTTTATCATTCACACTTATGATTATGGTTAAATTCGAAAAGTTGAAATAATGAATAAACGGTAGCATCAAATTTATTGGTCGATTTATACTGAATCATACTTTAAATGCTTTCTTCTCGAAACTAGGTAAAAGCACTTGAGCGGTTTAACCTGGTGGTCCACAGTGCCGGCTCGAATGATACCAGCATCCTGTTCAAGAATATTTTTTACCTCATTATCAGTGGAGTAATTTTAAAAAAACTCGATTTTTCATGAATTGAAAAAAAAATTTTATTGATCACTCTTAAATTGTGAGAAATCCTAACACTGATTTGCAGCACTTTTTATGCAATTAAACACACAATGATAATAAAAATCTCTGATTTCACTTACGAAATAAAATATCAATGCATGATAAGTGGTAAGAGGCTACACCTTGATTAATGAAAATTCTTCTTTAGATTATTAACAAGCGAAACACTAATTGGAGAAACCTCTGTGTTATAATGATTATGTTTTTCTCTTATCAAATGTCAAGTATAAAAAAATTGAGTAGTGTTTAGGTACAAAAAATTTTACGACAAAAATTATGAAGATTAAATAGAATTCTATAAAATGGAAATGTTCCTCCGTCTAGTAGGTATATAAATATGAAATGAGTGATATATGTCGCGTGTAGTTTTCTAGAGGTGTTATCTAACTTGAGATTGTTGTAATTTGTACATGTTGCCATGCTAAGGTGTTGTTACACCAATTCTATTGGTAAAATAACACCAGATCCATGATAAAAAAACACTTAATTTTTTCTCTGATTATTGTGTAAATCTCCTTTATGGCTTATTTTTGGAGAAAGTATAAATGAAAAATGAGAAAGTTTAATATCTCAGTGCTTTTGAGTTGTATTTGTATTTCTCTCAATAAAATTATACATATAATGTTCATACCTTGGAGCGCTGATTGAATATTGTCTAACGGTGGTTGGAGTTGGTTGAGTTGTAGTAGTCAAAGAGATGTATGAATCCACAATAGAGTTAGGAGTCGTAACGTGAACAACCGGGTGGCTAAGAACGTTAGTTCTATAAAAAAATGCAGAACGTAATTGAAAATATATACATTTTCCTCACTTTATATTATTATCATCAAGGAAAATAAAAGCTCTTAAAATTGATGAGGCTATAATTGTTTTAGTTATTAGAATTTTAATTATAGAAACAACATATATAATTTCAAATTAATTAGTTGAGTTTGAAATTTCTACAACTGCCTACTTTCAATAAATGCATCAACTTGAATAAAGATGATTGAACCCGCTATTATGAATTTTACGTTAAAAACTATAAAAAGGTGGTTTAATCATCAAAATGTCTCTATTTATATTTCCAACGGTGATTTTATTTAATTAAAAATTTACATCACGACAGGTTATGTAAGATAATTGCTCATCTTGGTGACGAATATTTGTCTCGACTGAAAAATTAATTTGTAATAAATTGGCGCTTTTTCACTCTACAATTACTCACATCTAATTTACTGTAAGATAAATGTGTATGCGGTTTTATTAATTTCATTATGCTGCAAAAAGGTGCAAGAAAGAATAGCCGTCGCTCACGTTTTGACTTACGAAAGTCCCCCTCTATTGTTTATCTATGCAAGTGCAATGCATGCATTTAATTGTTGAAATTCATATCCAATTATTCAGCAAACTGAATTTATAACACAATTATACACAATATTATATACTGCTTCGTTTCTGAATGTAATAAAGCTTTTTCAAAGATCATAGAATTCGTGAATCGTTTCGTTTTCACAATTAACTTTTATAAATATAAATAATTAGAAATATTCTTGAATTTCATATACCTACCAATTGTATATTAAATTGAATGTATCAAAATTAATTAATTTACGCAATTTGATTCAACGTAATTTCTAATTAATTTTTGCAATGAATTTAGATTGTAAATAATGAATTACATTATTTTCTTTTAAATCAATATATACATTGATTCTTAAATTATTTATAATATTTAAATTCTTGAAAAATTAGTTAGCTTAATCTTATGGACTTATACACGTTATGTAAATGTTTAATTTATGTTTATCCCTGTGCGGCGCATACTTCTCACATGATTAACAAGAAAGTTCTGTATTATTTATCATTGAACTTTCCTATCGATAGTTTGACGGGGTACTATTTCCATAATTGTGTATGTTAAATATTAAATTTTATATAGTGCATATAAAAATGACTTGATAATATCAAAATTTCTAGCAATAAATATTTATGAATTTAACAATTTGTTCTTCTGACTTGTGAATTTAAAATATATAAACTATATGGATTCTGATTAATTCTCACCTGATAGGTTGCTGGACATCAGTGAGCCGGAATTTGTTTTTGTTTAAGTGAGCCTGGAATCATGAAATACAATGGTATGACGCACACTCTGTCGTGATCCAAAGGTATAGTTGTGTTAATAAAGAAACGATTAAAGCGCACCTGATTATCGTAAATTTCGTAATCCTGTACTGTGACATCTCGATTCAGATTGTACTTGTCTGCATCGTTCACAGTGACCTTCTTCGGCTTCTGATGATACTGCTTTGAGTTCGACGACACGTCGCTCACCCTCGCGCTTTGATGTTGCACCGGTACTGTTTGGTTAACCGTGTACTGATTGTAATCTTCAAAAATAAAATAACACATTTTTATTATAATAATGTCTATTTTTAATTTAATTTT
This sequence comes from Diplolepis rosae, assembly GCA_030998225.1. Classification (NCBI taxonomy): domain Eukaryota; kingdom Metazoa; phylum Arthropoda; class Insecta; order Hymenoptera; family Diplolepididae; genus Diplolepis; species Diplolepis rosae. The sequence goes on from JAPYXD010000716.1 coordinate 3,145,148, forward strand.
AAGATAAGAGTCACGATTACGGATAGAAGTAGAAAATAGTATATTGCTTGATTAAATATCATCACTGACCATCGTCTTTGTAAATAGAAACATCATCGTCGTAGATAGTGTAGAAGGGGTAGCTCTGGTCTGGTTCGCTGTAATAGCTTTTTGAAAATGAAGTTGGTGTCGGGGCTACCGTTGACGCTGTCGTTTTTGTAACTCTTGGTGATTCTGAAGGGGCAGTCCTAAAATAAAATTACACATTGTTTTCAGCCTCCATAAAATTTAAAACAAAAAGGAAATAACCGATTATCTGACCTATAGTGGTTCTCGGCTTGGACTCTCGAGTTCACCAAGCTGTCTTTCTCTCTTTCCTATAATCAAAGAATTAATTTATTTAAAAATTATGACATTATTAATGCTTGCTTGACGTCAAAGACTTCCACTCACTTGTTATTATAATTTCTCATAATTGTGGATACGTACTAGGTATTGCATGTTAATTGTCAGAATAATTAATAACAGGTTGGTTTCATTCTATATACACTCTAAAAACAAGTGTGTTACTTCTACACATGAAATACGATAGTAACTTTTTAGGCATTTGAAGTGTGTATTTTTAATACACATTCAAACGTAATGTTTAATTTTCAAACACTTTAACGTTTTGTACCCAAAATGTGTGTTAAAAATACACACTTCAAATCCCTAAAAAGTTACTATCGTGATTCACGTGTAAAAGTAACACACTTGTTTTTAGAGTGTACACTCTAGGAACAAGTGTGTTACTTCTACACGTGAATCACGATGGTAACTTTTTAGGCATTTAAAGTGTGTATTTTCAATACACATTACAACTGTAACGTTTAATTTTCAAACACTTTAACGTTTTGTACCCGAAAAATTGAGTTGGCAATGTTTAGTAAGTACACACTTCGCTCGATTACACACTTGACAATGTGTTTAAATCAAATTCCTCTTTGAGTTTCCTCTTTAATTTACTTTTTTCAAGTAGGACAAAGATCAACTTAGTATAATTATTTCATTTAAAGATACTTTAACGGAATTTCGAGAATAAATTAATCTTTTCAATTATTTATTTACATTAATTGGTCACTTACGGAGATGATGTTTCGGCGAAGTCCATCACGATCTCGTTGAACTTGACCAATTGTGGAAGGTTGACCTCTATAAACCCTCTGTTGCCTGTCACTCTCGATTTCCGAAGCAGGTTCATATTCCTCATCATGATAAGTCCTCTGGTGTTGCCTTTGTCTAAATTGCCTCTCGGGAATAGTTGATGAAAGTTGCGAAGAGGCAGTTACAGGACTTTGCTGTTGCCTTTGAGTTTGGCGTTGTTGTTGCTGTTGCTGTTGCTGCTGCTGCTGTTGTTGTTGTTGCTTTTGTTGAATAGACTCGGCCTTCACAGCCCTGGAGAATTCGTTTGAGGACATTATAATTGAAAGTTGCTGCATGTGTCTATTTATATCAATGTACATATATATTGTACATATACATGCTTAATTATTTTTCTGGGGTGAAAGTACATATGCATATATACTTAAGGGGGGATATACACCTGGAAGCGCGAAAAAAAAAACGATTTTCGTGAATTTTCTTCAGGAAGCCTATACAAATAATTGAATTAATTCGTTCTTATTTTGTTGATAAAACAAAATCTAAGCTACTAAAAAAAAAGTCCTACGACAAAGACTAGATTATAGTCTCGACTTTAACAATCTTTTTGGTTTTTTTCATTCTGATGATTACAGATAAAATGAGAGTGGTCACCCCGAAGGACTTCTTTTTTGCGGCAGTTGAAAGAGGACGCGTATACTCAGCTAATATTGTAAATCAAATGAAAAAAAAAAAAAATTAAACATGTTCTCGAAAGTGAGTACTTTTATTCAGAAAAAAAATTAATTCAATTATTCGTATAGGCTTCCTGAAGAAAATTCATGAAAATCGTCTTTTTTCGCGCTTCCAGGTGTATATTCTCCCTTAAACGTGGATATAAATTGCATATGAATGTACCCAAGGTCTAATTCCAATCACTTCTACTGTGATTACGGAAACTTGATACCGTTTCACGTAAATTTGATTGAGCTCGATACGCATCACTCAAGTAGTGAGCTATTAGTAGATAGTGAACTATCGCCCTTCCGCGAACAGGTAAATTAGGTGAGAGTAGTGAGCCTCGCAATAAACTGTATGATTTCAAGTGATTTTCATTAGAGTGTATATATTTGATAAATTGATATTATTATTTTATAAAAAAAAAATTACTTTTTATATGATAAATAATCTTACTTTGTTCATTAAAGTTGTTTCAGATTATCTAAAATATCCTTATGTAGAGTAAAAACACTAATTATTATTATTATTATAATTAAACCTATTGTTGGTTTTAAAGATAGACGACTCAGTATTTTCACAATATTTGCATGTATGTTTAATTAATTGAAATTCAGAAACAAAATATCATATTAAAGAATTTGTTTCTTATATAATTTTTTTCATTCAAGATTAATCATAAAAAGAAGTATGCAAATTTAGATTACATAAATTGTTTTCAGGTGTGAAAGTAATTTACACCTTACTTGTCCTTTAATCATTGAATTACGTGCAGGAGATTTCAATTGAGGAAGTTATTATTAACAATTATGATTACTGTTGTTGCCAAGATATATCGTGAAAAGGGCACGTGCGGGGTCCAAATCTGGCCACAGTGCGAGTAGTTATGAAAGATGATTAGTCGTCCAGTAGAAAGTCCACATGTGAGTCAGACGAAGCTTTTTATTATACGTATATAATATATGCTATGTAAAGTAGTTCCATATGTCTCTAGTCTCACTTTGGTCGGCTGTTACTACTTAATTTAGCAACTCGAGGAACAGAGAAATGAGTCTGATTACTTTAAACGCTACAGGTACCAAAGACACTAATTTAGCCATTTAAAATAAATAAATTACAATCAGACAAAAATTTAGATATAAGGTAAATACTGAAAGTTTTAAAAAGGTAAGAATGTTAAATATTTTATATAAATCTAATACCTTCTCATAGAATGAACATTTTAAAATATCATTACTCAGAATAGACTCTATAAATGTGACACTGTCCATGAGTTAAATACTCTCTAAAATTTATTAGACTGTAATTTTCATTTTACTTGGAAATACCACTCTATTTGAGTGAATATTTACTTTTTTGAAGTGAAACTTTACTCAAAAAAATTTATAGAGTAGATTTTCAATATACAATTGAAAAAATTTAATTTAGATTCAAGCATTATTTTTCACTCTAAAATGACATCTTTTCATGCCAAAACGTTTTTTATTTGTACCAGAAGCTAGGTGAATAGATAACACCTGATTTTTTCTATACGTTTCTATTAATTTATTACTAAAAATAAAAATATTAATGTATTAGAAAATGAAACAATATAATATATATTTTTTAACCTTCAGTATTATAATTGCGAACATAAATTTTAAAGAAGAGTAAAAAAGGTAAGACATAAACGTTAGTTAAATCACGTATATAAATAATGCTCCTACCCAAAAACAATTTATGCCGCTCTAACTATTAGTAAAATGTACTTATTTTAGGCTAAAATCTCCGAGAAACAAGGAAATGAGACATTACTAACAATTGTTTTAGCTTTTAACGGCTAAAAAGATTTTGAATCGTCACTATTAGAAAATATATACACAGAAAAAATCAGAGTGTTATTTAGAACCGCTTTTTATAGTCTGATGGAACTGCAACAGAAAATAACTAAAGCAGTGTAAAATCCAGGTACTTAAAAAAATATTAAAAGGAACCAGATTCTTGCTGTCATAAAAATTATTTCTGTATATTAAAATGTCTCGAAAAGAACCATTTTGCATGATTTGCTACTATACGAAGTTATTGTTGCTTGATAACAAACCTTAACCGTAATAATGTATGTTTAAAAATGTAATGTAACAGAAATATTTGAGTGAAACGATTTGATTTGAAACAATATAATGACTTTTAATATATACATAATTTCCAGTTTATGAATTTATTTAAAGACATGAAGGCAAAGGCATATTTTTTTGCCATGAGACTTGATCTTGAGTGGCATTCAGACCGCCCACTATGTATAATCCAGAATTTACGAAATATTATTATGTATTGTTAAAGATAAAATATTTTAAGCTATAATTTTTCACTTGTAATTATTAAGTTTTCTTGAAAACACAGAAAAACTGGGTGTGGATGACACCAATGGTTTGACTTTTCTTTGCGGGTAAATACAACACCCAGTTTTTTTTGTGAAGATAATTAAAATTAAAATATTCCCTTAAATTGATGAATCTTTTGTTTTGATTGCAGCCGTTAATTTAGTTTGTCCTTGCATAGATCAAGGTGCATTCAATTATAAACAGGTGCAAGGCACTTACCGATTCCGCGATGTCCTTTCTCAGTCATGTAAATGAATAAGAAAACTATTTCTTTCTTTAAAAATGCCATTCATTATGTGTATTACCTTTTACAATTTTCATAAAAACTCACATTCTATTTTTTCCTAAACTAAGAAGAAAAATGCTATTGAATCTATTTACCAGAAATGTAATAGAATAAATAGCATTTTTTTCTCTCTGTATATTTATGAATTTTCAAATTATTCTTTTAATTGAAATAAATTACTGGTTTTGTTCAAAGCTAACGTGCCAATAAATTTATAATAGCTTGAAATATAACGAGAGCTATGGGTATACGGAGAAAAAAATAGGATATTGTAAGGATTAGTATCTAGATATTATTAAATAATATATATTAATATAATCTCCTAATGTTCAATCGTAATGTTATATAAAAAAATATCACATTTAAATATCTTACAGATACTAAACCTAATAATTCAAATGTATTAGATACATAGCAGTTATGTACGAAAGAAAATAAAATCTATGAATTTAAATAATGAATTGAGTTACTCACCTTTCCAAAAGGGGATCTTCAACATCGTCTTTTGATGGTGAATTGGAATCTGGACATTCTACGTTACGTGGCCAATCGCAAGTCTGAAGCTCGTGGCTGTCAAGAACAAACCACTTCAATGAACAAACGATAAATAATATATCGAACTTGTCAGTTTAACGATAGTGATTTACATTTCCAATTTTTATTTCTCTTAATCATGATTTATTGATCTATAAATTTCATATCTAATAACTCATCAGAATCTTTTTTCTCCAAATTATCTACCTCACCTCAAATTTTCATATAAAAATGATATCTCAAGGCATGAATGCTAATAATTGATTAGGGATTCATGCAACAATTGGTTTTCTAGGTTATAAAATGAAAAAAGACCTGAAAGGCAGGCCCTCAAAGCAGAACATCAAATTTGCCGAAATCTACTTGAGCGATTACGTTTTTGCCTGGTAAAGCCTCTTAAAAAGGTTCTACAGTTTACAATTATTTTCTCTCGTGTTGGGTATTCTCTGTGAGAAGGCAGGAGTAATCTGTTTTATTGTTAGTATAACTTATAACATCCATTTCAAGAATTATTGCTGCCAACTGCCGCTCTGACTTGCATTTAACGAGGCTTTAAGAGGTTATGTCAGGGGTATCTTTAGTCTCAAGTCGAAATAAATCAGTAGGGCGTATTTGGAGTCGTTTTTCAAGACATGGCACTTATTCTTAATTGGATCGCATTATCGTCGAGCACGGCGCAGCAATGAGTTTTGCTGACATGGATTTATCGAACTCGAACGTATATAGGTTTATAATAAATGTATATATTTATATACGGTGAGCAAGGTGTGGTCGATAGATTTTTAATTTTTATATAGCCCCGAGAGTATAACGTTCAACGTTCAACACCTAGGTCTTCAAACTAAACCGAGCATGGTCGCGTGCAGTCGTCGTGCTCAATCGCACCGTTATTCTAACTAAAAACACTGAAAACTTTCCAAGTGATCACAAACGTCCTACAACTTCGACTTTCAATCTCCCTCATCTTATGCAATAAGTGCATAAATATTATTCATAGACTATGAGACATTCGATCGATCGCGAACCAATAAAAGTACCTACACAAATTTTATTTGTTTTATAGCTGGTATCATTTTAAGAACTTAGTATTAATATTATTTGCAGTGTTTAGATATAAATGTATTATGCATAAATGAATTTTATGTAATAAAAATAATAGTTGGGAGCTGACATCTAATCATTTTATTGTTATAACTTATTGTTATAGTGACATTTAATCATTCTTTCCCAATCCTCAGGCACGACTTGTAAATAATTACTTAAATAATAATTGATCAGTTTTTTGACTTGTGCTTATAACTGCCGACCTCTTATAGCCAATCGCGTGATCAAGCTACCAAATCTGAAGAGCCCTAAAAAATCCATGAAACTTCATATACATGGGTTTCTGAGAAATCGGAATCCAATATGCACTCTAAAAATTTTGTTTGGAAACTCCCAATAAAGTATTGGAAGTAATTAACCAATATATATTTTTAAATTTTTATATAAAATCATGTTGGAAATATCCAATGACGTGTCGAATATTGCGTGTCTGACTTTGAAAAATTTCAATACTGGAAAAAAATCCAATAGAGATTCGAATATTTCTTGTAAATTATTGAAATAATTCGATAGAAGATTATTTTTTCAATTATTATTGAAAATTTTCATCACCTATGTATTAAAATTTACAATTTACAATTTTTTTTTACAGTGTGGTGATTGCAAAATGGCGGACAAAAATAGGGTTTTTCATTACTTCCAATCGAAAATTCTACAAAATCAAGAAACCTCAAAAATCCCTATATGGGAGTATATATGTTATATATTATAATTTTCAAACAATGATTTTGTATCGGCCATGAATAAAATTTTTAACTAGTGTAAAAAATAAAAAAATTACTTGTTTTACCTAGAATTATTTACAGTTGTGTAAAAAAAAACATGTATGCCATTCAAACAATATGTACTACCACTACTCAAATTTAACATATATTCTGACGGTATAATCTAGATTATACTGCCTATAATTTTAGAAAAATGCTAAGATAAAAGGTTGATAGTTATTAATCCAATTTGTTAGACTCTGATGGGGCGCAATCCAATTTATTGTTGGCACAATCAATTCTAGTCGAACACAACTATATACGAGTTGGTGGGTGTTACTGTTCAAGACAGTTACGCCGACTAACTGAATAGTAACACCAACCAACTCGTGAATGTGTTAACCAAGAATTGGTTGTCCCAACTAATAAATTGGACGGTGCCCCAGAGTTCAAAGAAATGCGGATAGAACAACCAAGCATTTTTTCTCAGTGTTTCTTTTCAAATAAAAGTAATCAGCATAATTATAAGTGTATGTGTAAAAAAATTTAATATTCACTTTTTAATTGCGATTTTATATTTAATGTACAAGTGTAAATTGAGATTGAAAATATTTTAGTAGTATTTAATATAATTACTATGTATATTCCTTAAAGTCTATAGTATCCCAGGGTCAAATATGGCAGGTTGTCGTTTTATTTTTGAATTATCTCTCAGATTTATAGAATTATATAATACTTATTTCATCATTTCATTATTAGTTATTAGCATACAGTTTTAGATAAGGATAAGAACTTGTAGTACTTAATTAGTCATAATGGTCGGTTTTCTTTTTATATAGACGCCTGTGTAGCAACAATAACGGCAAAAAGGTAAAATGGCAAGAATGCAGCTAAGCTTAAATATTATTATTGCGCCATATTAAAATAAAAGTTAGGATTGTTGCAGGATCGTATAAGAGTATATATATACAAATTTAAAATAAGATGCCTGAGTCGTCGCTGCGCTGGCGGTACAAAAATATCAAGGTTGCAACAGCAGTAAAATTGAAATTGAAATTGAAATTGAAAGATAGAAACAAAGCTATAATATATTAAAATTGTGGGATGAGACAAACCATGACTAGGTCAACGAGGCGGCACCGGCCAACGATCATTATGTTAATCTTAAAACGGATGATTTACATTTCTTCTCATCCTAACCGAGATTCCCATCTCAGAAAAACAACTGTCAAGGTCATGAGGTTATTACACTGCTTGAAATGAACTTTACTGGAATTTACAATATTATCTAGGTCTTCAATATTGCAAACAATTATTATAATAATCTAATTTTTCAGATTCTACAATGGAATTAAAAATTGCGGACATTTTAAAGAGATTAAAATCGTCAAACATGGCTGATATCAATTTAGAATTACTTTAACTTCAGATAATTTAAAAGTGGTTCTGGTACCATACCAAATATTTTCTGATTAAATTTATAATTAGGATAGTTTATTTTTTTTATTTGTCTCCTTGTGTAAATTATGCATCAATAATTATATTATTCTTGTTTGTCAGTTTAGAAAAGAGAATGTTATAAAATCGATAGATGGTCAATAAATAAATAAAATATTATTTTCACAAACCTATACATTAAACCACCAGTGCAAGACTCTAGCAAAGCTCCACCAAATACGCAGACATAATATTGTGTGCAGTCTCGAGGATGAGGATAATATCCAAATTCCTCTGGACATTCAAACTCGAGGCCTCCTTCAAGTCTGCTAGCACGAGGACTTCTCGGTGTATTTCTTTGACAATCTGGAATCAAATTAAATTCATTTAATAAAAGATAGAAAAGGATCTAATTGTAAATTATCAATAATAAATAAATGAACACAAGTGCATGATTATAATATACACAAGTATATAATAATAATAATAATAAAAATAATAATATAACATAAGTGACCAAAAATGATTTAAACCTTGTTTTCCAGTTTAAATAAAAAGCAAAAAAAATAAAAAATAAACCGACGAGCATCTTTAAAGTTGAACGTTTTTCAGTTAATATTTTATATTTTTGATGTTATATGTTTTATGTCAATAGATGTTCGTGGCTAGCCTTTCCCTATTTAAATGCACTCATGTATATGTATATAATGTAGCCAGGCAAACGTATATTCACAGGTTTTTTAGCTTGTGCGTGTGTATGACCGCGTGAGCAAGGCCGACCAAAAATCCGGTTACTTTTCAATTGCGCAACACTCTTGCATTAATTCGCCATTCGAGTTTCACTCTAATACGATTATCTTACCTGTCGAGAACGATCATGAAGGTAAACAAAAGAGAAAAAAGAAGCTGTATTGACCAATTTTAGCAAGACGAAATTAAAGTATCAAAGTTTTTTCTTTAATTTATGTTTTTATGGATCAAATATGTTTCCGAATTACCCAGAATCCAATATTGTAACAAACTCAAACTGGAAAAAAAATCAGGGTAAGATAAAGTTTAACGTATTTTAAAATCTTTAAATACATTTTTCATTCAATCAGAATGATAGTTTAATAAAAGATAATAGAAAAATATTTATGAGTATTTTAAAAAAATATTTTTAATGTCTTTGGTTATTCATTCCTACTAATCTTAATCCTAGACATGTTTTTGGTTAACCGCGTCGTGACCGCAGGTTCCATTCTCGAATGACACGGGGTCATGCGAGAGAAATTAAATTACGGTATAGGTACTGTAATTCCCAAGTATATATTTACGTGTTTGTCACGATAAGTTTGGCTCGTCAAGTTTGTCTCGTCAATTCTATTTTCTTTAAATTTAATTCAATCGGAGATAATAAGCTGTTGGCGGTTTCACTTAAATGAGAATTAACTGCATGCGCCGGGTTTACGTCGCGTCGCGTTGCCTCGTGTCGTGTCGCACCTGTTATTTCGCCTGCACCTGATCTGCACTGGTCCCTGATAGTTCACCTAATCTGAATATATGTGTAGGAGATAAACGTCTTGATTATTTTCAATTGTTCTCAACACGCGTGCCTAATATGTATATACTATACCCGCCGACCTTAGACAAAACGTTCAAAGTTGCTCCAAGTCTATATTAGTGTCTTTACCTTATCCACACTGTGGTAGGCGCTTGATTAAAAGTGGATTGTTTATTAAAAGTAATTAAAAACGCTTTTAACTTTCTGAGAAAAATATTTTGTTGCTTTCTTCCCTTGAGCAGTATCTTAACGACACATTTACTCATTGTCAGTTATACAATAACTGATAACTGTATACGCTGTAGGGTAAATCTCGATCTGATGTGTAATTTACAGCGGAAGAAAATTCTGCTATCAGTAACCACTTTCGTCGTTTAATTTGTCCTGAACAACACTTTTGAGGTTAGAGTAACCGGTAAAATGCTTAGTTTAATCAAATTTCTGGTTAATTTAACGAAAAACGTAGTTGAGGACAAAGTTAACCAAGATCATTTTTCTCAGTGCATGCGGATGCACAGTATGTTTCTATTTAATTTATAGAACTTTTAGAACTAATATAACACACATCTTACATAGACTACCTTCTGTATATCCTTATTTCGTTCGTCAATCTCACTTGTAAAAATCAACAAGTCCGAGACGTATGAGAATACAATAATAATTACGCTTGTAATATAATAAACCGCTTTTATTACCAGTGTAAAAGGCGTGGCGTGTTTGTTGCAATAAGCTTGACAGCTTGACCTTCAATACCTGAGAAAATATATTATAATAGAATCTCGTATCTCTATTATATACATATATATACGTATGCATTTAAATCTATCAAGTACTACAAAGTCGATAAAAGTGAACAATTAATGAGAATGTTTTATTTGAGACGAAAACCAAATATGACAACGATTATGGATATTGTCCAGTATTTAATGTTCGTTGAACGACATAATATGTATTGAGCACCAAGAGCGAAAACGGGCGTTTGCGCGTCGCGTATATTAGTCAACAAGTTCTCAACTTTATACAAGGCACAAACGCCCGTTATTTTTGCTCTCGGTGCACAATATATTATGTCTGGTAGAGGAGCGAAAGCAAATTTTCGCATTTTAAAATATAGGTACAAAGCGTGTTTAAAATAACTGATGTTCTCTTGGTTGCCATATGTTATATCTGTCATTTTTATCAGACAAATTGGGCTGCCTGAGTTTATAAAATTGATTAATTGTTATATTTGTTATTTTATAAATTCGGCCATGTTGACTCCGCTGATGGACAAAATTATTTTTTCAATGTCCTAACTATCTTCTAATGGGCGTCACTCAGTCGCGTCGCATGTCCAAGCTGATCGAAATTAAATAGGAACACGGTTAAAAGTAAAACACCTGATTTTCATTCAACGCTCAATTATAATGGAAAGAAATAGGGAATTAGATAAAAAATGTAAGGAATAAATTATTTTTAAAAAAGAAGAGATATAGAGAATGATAAAGAAAAATGAACATTAGATATTAAAAAGATGAAGCTGTTGAAGCTACTAACAATTACTAAAAGATTATTTTCCTGAATTGAGAAAAAAATCTTGTTTTACAATTTTTTTCAAAAATACATATGATACCAATAAAGAGAGGAAATTTGTTTTATAATCATAGTATATATGGATGTACTTACATGCGAGTGCAAATTCGCACGCTTTACTTCCCATGCTTGAAGGGATTTTGCGAATAGTAAGTCGTTACGTAATTATCATTAGACACGAGGCAGTTAATACCAGATATAACGGATTTAAGCAACGTTAGGGAGCGAAACGATATTAGCACCGTTATTGCATCAGTTGATTAGACTAATTGCAAAAATAGAAAGAAGATTATACATTCTCCGTCTTACTAATAAATCAATATTTTTCTCATTCAGTGTTTTTGCTTTAAGTTTTTTTTTCAAATTATACTATTAAATTAAACTTATTGTATATATGTATAGTTAAGAGAAAAAACCAGGTGTTATATACTTGCCTAGAATATAATATAACACTGAATTTTCATGTAGAATCTATTAATATTAATACTAATGCGTGCTAATACTTATTAGTTCAATTACCAAATTGCGGGGATATTACAGTTAATAGACTGCAGGTAAAGCTTATAGTACTGCATGTAGCTAATGGTTCTATACTGCTGAAGGAAATCAGTTACATATAGATTTTTACTTCTTTTATCACTAAAATAAACGCACGTAAATAAAACACATACTATAATATGAAAGTTGATCTATAAAAATAGGTAGTACAAAGAAAAATAAGTGCATACAGCTATAATGCATTTAAGATTGTTTATTGATTATTGGATCATCACACCGGGATCTATACACTGTAAAAAATTTTTCCGAAAATAGTCGGACAGCTTAAAATACAAATGGGTCGTAAATTTTTTCAATGATATAGTCGGAAATATTTCTGACATAAAACTGGAAATAGTTCCTACTGTTTGGTCCGAGAAATATCCAGTTTATTAGGAAAAATTGATAAATTTCATCATTTAAGTGGAAAAAGATCTAAAAAAGTGAAAAAATTTCCGTTTTTGTGGAATAATTTTCGCTTTTCATGGGAAAAATTTCCTACAACTTAGGAGATTTGTAAAATGTTCTCACTTTTTTTATATATTTCCTAATAGCTCGGAAATAAGTCCGAAAATTCGGTCAATTTTCCTCAAATCCGGTTAATTTTCCTCAAATCTATGAAATATTTCCACTTTCTGTAGGAAAATCTATGCTTCCTAAGGATTTAGGAAAAATTTCCTAATACATAGCAGGAAAATTTACCGATATTTTTTACAGTGTACGAGATTACGGATGTAAAGTTGTGAAAAGATAATGAAAGAAACAAAAAAAGCAAAGTAAGCTGTCTCGCAAGCGAACGACATCGCATTCTTGAATCGAAAGAGCAGAGGCGAAGGTTTCTGAACGGGATTTAATACCCGATGACAGGAAAACGGAAGTTCACGTCCTTGGAAGATCATGTTCGTGTAAGTTGGGTTCAATAGTCCCACAACTTATGGACGGAATTTCTTTAAAATTGGATCGGAATTAACAATGTCTCGACCTTAAGGTCTGTTGTGTCCTGGTATGAAGGTCAATGTTTTAATAAGAACAACGTGTCTCATTTAACTTGGTTTACTCAGATCGCCTTGATGAGTTTTGAAAGGGTGCTTGCACCTTTCACTTTTTCTCTCGCAGCGATAGCGCGAGTAGAATGTCATGATAATTTTAATAAGCGTATTCGATGAAGATAAAGAGGACGATGCTCTTCTTTTAAAAGTGTAATTGAAATTTATGAATTCACTTACCTGAACGCTAAAAATATATGAAATGCATGAAAATTTAATCACGCACCATCCTTGACAATACTTGAGAAAAATGATACGATAAATGAAATTTGTTATAAGTGACTTTGCATATATGAAAGGCGTTAAAATTTAATTGGTTGATAGAGGGGTGAGACGGACGATGTATTGGCACTACAAACCTTCTCTCACAACTCACATATCCTATATCTACTGCATTTGAATTCCGAGTCTCTGTTCAGGTCGACTGGGAACGAGTTTTATTAAGTTGTCACTCACCCATTATGCTCGGTGTAACCAGCAAGCCCTTAAACTAATAGGCAACAATGATGTGTATAATATTTTTTTTAAAATTATACTGCGTCTTCCGCTAGATCTTATATTTAAAAAAGTGTAATAGGAGTATAAAAGAAATATAAGGTATAAGACGAGGAAGGATGAAGTTATGATTTCGAGAAAAGTGAAAGTGATATGCGAATAAGAAAAAGAGAGACGTAATCGAGAATTTTAAACCTGGAATGAATCCATCTATGGAATTTTATACCTGAGTAAATAATTGAACAAAATGATAATTTTTTTGCATGATCCAAATATCAAAAATAAATATGTATATAGAAGACTATAAATGAGCTGACATTGAGAAAAGATAGGTGTATAAAAGAAAATGTTTACTTTGAAATAAAAAATCCGCTGCTTATTCTCCCCATATCCCAACATCTTGTTAATAAAAGCCCATATCTTGAAATTGTAGTTTGTGCTTCGCCATGCCGAGCCGAGCCGAGCCGAGCCGAGCCGAGCCGAGCCGAGCCGCGTCGGCTCTGCTCGTCACGGATAAAAGAGCCCAACGCAGCACAGCGCAGCGCCAGCGTCTGAATGAGTGAAAGTGAGTTGAAATACCAAAGCGGGGCTGTGAAACTGGAGCACAGAATGCCTTGCATAATACATATATACATGTATAAGAGTACTGACGAACAATATCAGAACAGCTGAAACAGTTTAAGTTTAAGGCGTTCCGTGTATATACGATTATTCACTGCTTACTGCTATATCCTTCACAAATATTTCATATATTAAATATTTAACTCCCAACTTAAAAGACCTTCCTTTATCCCTTTCTCTGACTTTATTATCAAAATATTAAGTATAATTTTTTTACTCTTTACAACTCACTATCTATTTTATCAAATTTCAACATTTTTTTGTTTCAATCAAGATATTTTAGACAATTTTTAGAGGAAATATAAATTCTCAAGAGATTTTGTTTTCTTATAAAAGTAAAAAGTTCAGGATATCATATCAGAAAAGATACTATTCCTGAATATTAACACTGAACAACTTGTGGTTGTGTTAATCAAGAATTAGTTATGCCAACCAATAAATTGGATGATTCCCCAGAATTCAACGAAATGAATGGAAGTACCCAATTTTTTTCTCAGTGCAATTAATTAAAACAACTACTCAACTTAAGGGTCATCAATTTATTATATCTAATAATTTTTCTTCCTTACGTCTTGTGTATATTTCAAATTCAAATTATTCTCAATATTCTTCTTAAATATGTGGCTATACTTTCTTCTTGCTTTGAATTCATGTAAATCATTGTTCGTGTGAGTTCACTCTAGCAGAAAAAGAGAGAAAGATTTTCTATTTTATTATTTGCATATAAATAGCTATTATTCACTTCCATTTTCCGCCCTTAACTCTTCCTCTTATTTGCCTCATTTCTATTAGAATATAATTTTCCGTCAACTGTAAACTCAATATTAATACTCTTTTTGTTTTTAAACCTCTTCTAGTATTAATTGGATCATCAAATCCACAAACTGACAACTTTGCTTGTACATCGAAAATAATTGTTATTTTATCCAATTACTTCGGTTTGTAAAATAGGTGCACCACTGCTACTTTATTGGATACTGATACAACTACTATTTTTGTTGATATTACCTCCAAATTGTTATTTCAAGAACTCAGGTAACATAATCAACTAGAAAATTAATTATACGAATCTGCAAACTAAAATAAAATTAACATAATCTAAAATTCGAAGTAAAGTCTGATTTAACTAATTATAATTTTCAGTGTCCGTAGTACAAAAATAAATAATAAAGACATCTTGGAGGATACAAATATTTATAAATCACATCAGAAATCGATTAAATTTTCCTTTAAACTTGAATTATTTATTAATTTTTCTTTTCTTACAAAAAAAGTTGCCCACCGATGCAAGGACGTTGGCAAGCGACGAGAATAACGCATGGGAATTCCTTTTACGTATTTTTCACAGCCTACAGTTATTCCTTTTTCTATGTGTATAATATTAACGTTGTTACATATACTTGTTACACAAGAGTGCGTATGTACCTTTTAGGAATTTTTGCTTGAGTCTTAAAAGCCTTGCTTATCTTTTAAATTACTGGACTAAAACCAGCACTAAATGCTCTTCATTACCTAATCACTATCTATTGTCATTCTAATTTAGTGAATGTATTTTTTTTGACTTTCTTGATACGTGTGAAACTAATTTTCACATCGTTTTATTATATTGTTATGCATTATTATAATTTTAAGTATACAAAAGATTTAAATAATTCTCAGAAATTTTCAAAAAACTCCAAATTCAAAAGATGAGAAAAAATTTTGTAAGGTTTTGAAACAATTAATTGAAACAAATATTTGAAAATAAGTTTTCAAATCTACATATCAAATCTACATATTAAAAAATCCAAAATCAATAAATCAATCAAATTGTTAAATAAAAATATTTTGATATCTACATTATATGAATCATTGAATAAATACAGTTATTATGTATGAAGAATTAATTGCAATAATAATAATTGTAATTTGTATAATTTTTTATTTGAAATATGTAATTTATTTGATTTTATTGAATATATAATAATGAAAAATTCTTAATTCCTTTGTGTGAATATACAATAAGTATAAAATTTAAATTACGATATGAAGGAGATGCAGTGAGATGCACATCTATTTAGCTTGAGTTAGGTTTGAGGTCCATATCATTAATCTGGACTCAAGAGCCTAGAATTGTTCAGATTTTGAAATATTCGTTTTGAAAGCCTTCATAGTCCAACGCTTGTGAACGGAAAGAAAGTATTCTAACATCAGTCAAAACCAAGGATAAGTGGAAACAATGAAAAACACAATTATAACGAAATATTCTGATGAACAATGAACGGATAAATCTTTTCTCATTTTTACATTCTTGCGATCCATCAACCAAGCCATCGAAAATATATACAATAAAATCTGATAAAGTTAGTTTTATTTAGCATTGTCCATTTGATTTTGATTTTTTGACTTGTTGAAAAGGAAGCCAAAAATAGAGTAATACGAAAATAAGGAACTGGTTTAGCCCGTTTCCGCCGAAAACGCCACTCGCGGTACATCGGTCTTCGGAAGCTCATAACTAATGCTGTAGGCTTCAAAAAAATTCAGAGAGACATATTTTTAAAGCTTAAGACCGGCCCTTTCCCATAGCGAACTCAAAATTGCTTCAACATATTATTAATTATGAAAAAGTTTTGTTTAAACCAAAAAAAGCATGATTTTTCCGCTCTCCTTTTTTTTTAAACTGAGTTTTCAAGAGTTTTCCTGTCAGCAATCAACCTGCAACCACTGCAATCGGTGGAATAAATGTGTGAGCTTTGAGAATCCATGGTTTGAAGTTCGATTTTAGGCCTTGGTATTTTCAAAATGGCGCCCTAACCGAAAATTTTTTTCAAATACATTTATGATTTTTTAAATCGAAAACTATGAACTTTCGGTGAAAACACCAAGAGTGAAACAGTCCTTAAAATTACTCAAAGAATGTACTTAAATTTTTCCAACTGGTTTCGAGAAATTTTTTTATTTTTTGTAAATGGTTAATTTTTGTAAAATCCAAAAATTGTTCAAAACGCTTCCAAAAAATTATCTTGTATTCTTCGGCTAATTCGTGAAACATTTTATGCTTTCCAGTTTTTGTTTTAAGTTTATTGCTGTCAAAAGAAATTCCTCATTTCAAAATACTATTGTCAAAAAACTCCTATCGTCTGTCTGCCATAAACAAAGTCTACGTTGCCCAACTATCATCATCGTAAAGGTTCACGAATATACATAGACTTTTTCGTTGTTTTCTTTAGATTTTTTTTATCACTTGAAAAATGATAACAATTTTTTTTTAAATGAACAAATATAAAAAAAATAAAATCACGATAGCCAAAGAATCCAAAATAATTTTTAGGAAGCGTTTTGAACAATTTTTGGATTTTGCAAAAATTAACCATTTACAAAAAATAAAAAAATTCCTCGAAAGCAGTTGGAAAAATTTAAGGGCATTCTTTGAGTAATTTCAAGAACTTTTTCACTCCTGGTGTTTTCACCGAAAGTTCATAGTTTTCAATTTAAAAAATCATGAATGTATTTGAAAAAATTTTGCGGTTAGGGCGCCATTTTGGAAATACCAAGGCCTAAAATCGAACTTTGAACCATGGGTTCTTAAAGTTCAGACATTTATTCCACCGACTGAAAAGGTCCCAGGTTGATTGCTAACAGGAAAGCTCTTGAAAACTCAGTTTTAAAAAAAAGAGAGCGGAAAAATCATGCTTTTTTTTTGTTTAAACAAAATTTGTTCATAATTAATAATATGTTGAAGCAATTTTGAGTTCGCTATGGGAAAGGGCCGGTCTTAAGCTTTAAAAATATGTCTCTCTGAATTTTTTTTTAAGCCTACAGCATTAGTTATGAGCTCCCGAAGACCAATGTACCGCGAGTGGCGTTTTCGGCGGAAACGGGTTAAGATAAAAATATTGTTAATTTTTTGTTCTGATGATAAATTATATAGTCTATTAATCTGAAACTATTTGGTATTGATAGTTATCGTGCATATTATATTATTCTAGCACATAACTTATCTTTTCAGTCTATCTCCATTCACATTTTTATGCATTCATTTTATGGCACAAAGTTCACGAAACGACGAAGGCTTTCCGAAATGGAAGTAGCATAAATCATTCTTTTATTGTTTCAAACATATCCATCCATCTTCTCACCAGCGAAAAATCAGACCTTACTAAATTTTCATCGAGAATTGACCAAAGTAGAATATAGGTAAAAGTGAAGAATTATTTTTTTAAAAATAATAAATACTATAGAAGAGTGTTGTTAATAATTACAGTTATCATACAATAATTGAGTCATGGGTGATTTAATTATCTCTCATTAATGAATTATCAATGCTGTTTTTTATATTTATTGATGTATTGAGATCTGACTTCCTACAGTAATCGACAAGCAACTTCTCCATACAGCACCTTCCCTTTTTCCATAGTTTGAGTTAATTGCGCGGCTTCTTCATACACAAAGTACATACTCTGTTATTTGCAACTTTAAATGTCACGCTCAATTTATGAGCAGATCCGTTTGAAAATGGATAGTAGTCACATCTTAAAAGCTGGTCATCATTCTCGCTTATCGATCTTTCGAGAAATGGACTTTTGCAATTGAGTTAAACTTTCAAGAACTTGTGAACAATATTTAAAAAAATTTTCTTTCTTTTATTTCAAGTCAGTGCGATTAAAAATATGTGTTTTTAGTTCTACATTACAGAAAAATTGTCGAGTATACGGCCTACTACCAGACAGACAGACAGACAGACAGACAGACAGACAGACAGGCAGACAGATACTCTCGTAAAAATCGTTTTTGCTGACTCAGGGGGGTCTCAAAACGTATAAAGATTTAATGAAAATTTTGAAAGTTGTTTTTCAAATAAAATTAATACCTTCTCATTCATAATGAGAATGTAAAAAATATTACTTGTAATAATTGCGTTACAAATGATGTGTATGAAACGCAAATCTGTCTGTTTGGTAGAAAATGAAGAAATTTTTAATAGGTTGGATTCAATATATGGTGCATGTGGTGAAAGATTGCAAAAATTAGTTTTTGACGCAATTGTTATTGCACTGGCACCTACAAGTTAAAGTTAAATATTGTTTATAAAAACGATACAGCTATTAGTTTAGTAAGAAGATCTATCCAGGCATAAAATACGAAAATGAATTTCTAAAACGGCCACTTTCTATATAAATATAAATTTAACTTGGAGATAATGAGCTCGATAAAAAATAGCTGCTACTTTTATGAGCAGGGCTCATATTATCATAGATATAATATTTTGCAGAATGAGAACGCTTTCGATATTCGAGGGAGACTCGTGACTTACGAGAATCTTACGTGTTACCTTCGAGGATATCGTGGGATAGAGTTTTGAATGCCAGGGAGGTCGAGGTGTCTGTGTAGTAATCCTCAGGGAGTAAGAAAGATCGTGAGTAGGCGTGTTCCCCACTGAACAGGGGGTGCATGACGAGAGGCGTTCACTCTAAACTCTAAATTCTAAACCGTAAAGAATATTCGATATTATACCTCGTGAAAAGAAAGGATCGTATCACACTAAATCCTAGTTGATCAATTTCATCCCAAAATTGGATCAAAATTATCTGCAACACTTTGATACAAATTTCAGGTTTTTTTTTTTTAATTCGGAATTGCGAATCAAAATGATCCGATTATCGGAATCAATTGCCACTTACCAAACTTCAAAAATTACATAAATGATCGTAGTGCAGGTATAAGGTTATACTCATGACCATATATATCTTCATGCACCGTGAAGCCTGCCTTTAAAAAATACATTTCATTTCAAAGCATACTTGAAAGTTTTAATAAAAATTTAAGATTTCCGGATGGTTTTTCAAAGATCTTGTCGTCTCGTCGTTTTAATAATTCAACATACAGTAAACCTTAACAGATCAAACTATTGCAGATCAAACTGACTACCAATTTGGGATCAAAATGATCCACTTTTGAAAGTCAAAAAATAAATAATGGTACAACTTGACTCGCATTTGTCAAGCGACAATTGTTACTTGTTTATTTATTTCTGAATTTTTTACTATCTGAAATAGCATTAAGTCGGTAAAGAAATTTTTACATTCTCATCATGGATGAGAAGGTATTGGTTTTATGTGAAAAATGACTTTTGAAATTTTTATCAAATCTTTACGTCTTGAGACCCCCTGAGTCAGAAAAAACGGTTTTTACGAAAGTGTCTGTCTGTCTGCCTGTCTGTCTGTAGGTCGTGTGCGGCATAACTCTCGATAGAATCATCAGATTGAATTGAGCTTTGGTACACTTTATCGGAGCCGAAAAAGTAAGGACAAGTTCGTTAACCAGCCACATCCAATCAAAATTGAGGGATTGAGCACTACTTTTGTGTTTTTGAAAATAACTTTTTGAAAAAATAAAAAATTTCAACCATTTATGATGGTGCTCATAAATCTCTACAAATTATCCTGATAACATTTTTTGATTAAATCAAAATTAGAAATGTTACAACATATTCAAATTCGAAAAAAGTCAATATCAAAATTCCATTTTCCAGTTAAATTATACGAGATACGAAAAAACGTTATGATACAATATTATTTTCTACATAAAGACCTACAAATTTGAATTGTAACATTTTTTCATAAGATGCATATTTTTCTTTATAATTAAAAAAAAAACTATTGAAAATCCAAAATTCAATTTTTTAACAATAATATGTAAAATACGAAAAAAACGTAAGAATACAAAGTGGTTCGTTTCAAAAAGATCTACAAATTTTGTCTGACGCAGTTTCTGGTAAAACATATATTTTTCGTTTTAATTCCAAAAAATACGTTTAAAATTCAAAAATTCCATTTTTTAGACAAAATATGTGAGATAAAAAAAAAACGTTTATCTGGAAAATTGTTTGCCTAAATGAGGTTTACAAATTCTCATTAAGACATTTCGGGACAGGATGTATATTTTATGTTTTGATTTTTAATATTAAAAAAATTCGATTTTTTTCACCAAAATATGTGAGATACGAAATAAGCGTTGTTCTGTAAAATCGTTTCCTTAAATAAGTTCTACGATTGTTTTTTCTTTTTGAGAGATTTGGAAGAAAATAAATTATTTTAATCGTGTAATTTATTAAAAAGTGACTGAAATGTATACAGAAAATCGAGCGCGAAGCGCGAGCGTCATGATGAGAATGTGTTCCTTAAGGCTGATAGAGCCTTAAGTAAATTGAATTTCCTGTTTAACTTAAATTCAAAAAGAAATAGAGTGACTTTGAGAAAATGTGTAATTCACATCATCTGTAATATAATTATAAAATTAGTTTGAGCTTCAGTATAAAATTATAAGAAATAAACTTAAATGTATGCGGAGAGCACAAGACCGAGCGCGAAGCGCGCGATGAGAATGTGCCCGCGAAGCGAGCAGATTTTTTTTTTTATATATATAGAATAAAGCAACCGAGATGACGCTAAGTGTATAATTTTTCTTTGATTCTGATGTATATAGAATCTATACTTGTATCAGAAGTATCAAATCTAGCCTTTGATTTTTTTGTCTTATATCCATTGTTATTTTTGTGTCTTGTATATATAGACTGGAATTTAAATGAGTTGTGTCAGTAGAAAAAGTTGAGTTTTTTACTTTACATGTGTAGTATGTTTTCGGAACGAGTGAAATAAAGATGGGGTCAGTATGTACTCGTATATAGTGTATACGAGTACACATGTCAGGTCAGACTGGGCTGCTCGAGTAATAAAGGTAAAGCATAGTCTGGTTTTCCGAGGATATATGCTCTTGCTTCAAACAATTGCATTTAGTTGCCTTTTATGCACAATGAGAGCTAGACGATTCTACATACCTATATAGTCTTGGCAGCGTCCGAGACAGCGTCTACATACCAGCTATGTATAAATTTTGGCGTTGAATACTCTCGAGGTTGCTAGCTATTATGTGAAATCTTTTCGGCGACAAAATTATTTTTTCATAATAAACATGTATAAAATATATTAGTAATTTCAGGAACGAAAAAGTGATATTCTAAAATTCAGGAAGAAAGTCGATTAACGTTTTTAATCACAACGAATCTTCACAACTAGAGTTTATTTACTGCATTATCCTTGGTATTATTATATCATTATATACATGCATACGTGTATTATAACATTCAAAGTTGTTCAAAATATGCTTTTAACTTGTAATAACTTGGACGTGAGAAATCATGAAAAACGCTTAATTCCCTGAAAATCGGATGAATTTCAAACTACAGTAATTCCTTTCTAACGAAAAGATATCTCAATGACTTAATGTATTAAAACTTGAGGTCGGTAAATGCATCTTATTTTCTCATTTTTTCGACAAGATATACGTATACACCTAAGGAGGATATGGTATAGGTCCAGATCTAGGTCTCTAATGGTCTCGGCTTATAATAGCCAACATAACTAAATATAATAAAAAATATAAAAATATTTCTTCACTTCAGAAACGCCATGACATGACACGACACAATGCTGTTGTATAAGTGCCTGGTTGTTAATTGGCAGCCCATGAATTTCTCGAGGAATGAAGCTTGTTGAAAAAATTGAGGGGAATGCTGGGCTTGGTTCAAGAGGATACTAAGAAGGTAGAGGGTGAAGGTAAACCTCAAAGGTAAAGTTAAAGATAAACTATATACAAGCTGGTTTTACGGAATTCACAAAGGTTCACCAGCTGCAACCTAACGCACACCGCACAACATGTTACTTAAATTAACTTATGTTTATCTTGTTTTATTTTTTTGATTTCTTCATCTTTGCTTTTTTACCCACTTGTGCGAGTTTCAGTATTTAGAAATTTTGAAATTATGACATATAGAGGGAAGGAAAAGAGGAAAATGATGGTTCATCTTTCTATTGGTACCGTAAGCCAGGGTAAATCAATACTGTTCAGTTTAATACTGCCTTTCAACAATTTATGAAGTTTCGTGCACGGAGAGAGCCGCGTTTTCAACTTCTAATACACTTTCTTTCACAATTTAAACTTTACGAAATATCATAGTAAATTTTATTCTTAAAACTGTTTTAAAGTTTCAATTTTTTAAAATAAAATTTAATAGTAGGTATATTGAAGTATATTAAAAATTGCAAACCCAGGTCTCTAGATGAGAATTTTAATTATTAGACTTAATTTACATTTCGTTAGTTAGAAAATAATCAGTGTATTTGGTAAGACTGCATTTATCCTCAGTTTTCGAAAATTTTCGACTTACATCTATCAATATAGCCTGTTTGGATGATAAAAAATGTTTAATTGGTAAATAAATATAAAAATATTACTAATAACTGAAACATAAATTGTTATTAACTAAAGCATAGAATTTAACGGTAGACTGCTCTATACGATTCACAAAGGTGTAAGACTAGATAAAAATGCGCACGCAACCTAGCCTTCAATTAGAAAATGTCACTTGTAATTGGAAAAGTGATTTAAATACTGGTTTGCACCAATACATGGTTTGCGTTAATCAGTGGCTCTACAATACAGGCGCTCAATCTTATTATTGTTACACGTAAAGGCGTAATTAAGAGCGCATCTGATTATTTAAACAAGTTCTGTGCACCCTCCACACACTGGTCACTCGACTTCATCAAGGCATTATAAACATAAGCTTATAAAGTATAAAGGTTAGACACTCCGACTACATAAGAAACGACCTAAAAACCATCTAGGAACCGACGTCTGAAACTACATAGGAAACTACGTCAGAAATTGAGATAGGAAACGAAGTAATTTCGTATATAGTTTTCTACATGGTTTCTTAAATGGTTTCTTAAATAGTTTCTTACGTAGTTTCTTATGTAGTTTCACACATTAGAATTTTCAATAAGTGAGTCTTTCTATTCTCATCGTTTTTTCAATTATATTTTTGTATAGTAGTATAGATGACAACGCGCGTGACACATTACTTTTTTCCATATCTGTTACAACATTATTATAACTAGCAGAAATGAAAACTCCACTTGCTTCTTATTATTGGCTTTCTCTGGTCGAGTTTTCTCATATAATAGATACATAGAAATATTAAGGTAATTTTAATGAATTTTTACTTTTTAAACTTTTTTGTTTGATCATCAGCTACAATTAACATTTAAGTGATTATTTATCATGTTAAGGAAGGAAATAGAGAAACCAATAAAGGAGTATTTTAATTTATCCGCATACATTTTTAGCCAAATAGTTTGAAAAAAAATTAAAATTATTTACTTGGTAATGATTTTCGAGAATCTTAGCAGCCAAGCGCTAAATATAATTTACAAGAGTGTTGCGTCCTATTCCATAATTTGTAATCTTATTTTCCACAAATTGAAATCAGTTTCATCATCAGATTTAACAGTGAGAGCGAAAGAGGGGCGTGGATACGTAATTGCAATTGTAATAGTAATTGTAATTTCTTAAGTGGTCGGAGCATGACTCAGTGAAATGTATCGGTTGGCAAGGTTACGCATTGAAAAGGATGCAGTTGTCCGAGTATAATTGGGCTGGTTCACACGCCGTTGATAGCCTGTCTCCATGAAAAATTCTGACCTTACTTTCACTCCCAAGGTAAACCCCTTGATGCAATTCGACCCAAAAACACGTGTATATAGATGTATGTATGATGAAATATTCCACCACTGACCACACCCTTTAATGTCTTTGTGGAATTAACGCAAAAGGGTTAATTTTTTCTTTACACAAACTAGTCTCGTTCCTTATTAACAAGTCATCTTCTTTATATACGAGTACATTCCATAACAATGAAATTGTTATATTACACTTTCCACGAAATTTTTTGCTCCCGGCTATTTCTTTCTTCTCATTATTGTCACTTTTGTAACATTTTTTGTATCATATTAGTTTTTGTGTAAAATATTAATTTCATATCTATATTTAGGTATGTATAATAATTTATTAATAAATGTTTGTAGCAGTAATAAATAATTCGGTGACTTATTATTGGCACATAGTCTTTTTTGCTTTCACTCTGCTCCCTTTGGAAATATCCTTGTTTGTGTTTCATTTGTGGCTAAGGTGAAATGAAACTTGAGCTCTTGCTGGGCCATATGAGAGAAAATTTTCTTGCGTTTGTTACACATTGGTACGTGCACGTGCATTAGAGTCCTTTTCAAAGCATCTACCTACTTTTATAAATCAAACTTTCCATAAAATTCGGAAAAAAAGAAATATTTTAGAAAATGTATGATTTGTTTGGAAGAAAAAAAAATTATATCAACTCATTTAAGCGTCAGATATTATCCAGATGATTGAAGATGTTAGGATGTTACGACTTATCGAAACAAGTAAAAGTAGTTTGTAGAATCAATTTTCAAATTCATTGACCAATTAGAACACTAAATATACCTATATTCTATTTCATGTGGCTAATATATTCATCTATTTTATTTTTTTATATTGTAACACGAAAACAAAGTTTTGTTACTGTGAGGAAAATTAAAAACCATCAGAGGTTAACTTTTCTTGTTACTTTTCGTTCACTCTATCATGTATAATACTGTTTAATTCCATTTCAACCTTATATGTATAATCCACAATATTATTCCTTGGAATCTCTTCACAGTGGGGATAAGTGTATTATTCTGAGAATATTACTATATAAACTGTTAGAAATTTTTACCGTTTTTTCAGGGAACACGTGACTGGAGTTATTTTATCTAGTTACAGTTTCGTACAATTGAAATAGAACTTCAGAAAATTCAGTTACTTTTTAGTAAATTTAAGAAACAATTTCTTAACATTCATCATAAATATCGTGAAATTTGACGTAACCTTTGTAAAAAAAATAATTTTGCAAATTTCCATACATTTCTAGCAGTGTACCTTCAGATAATACACTCTACAATATTATTTGTGAAATGTTTGGACAGTATTCCGCAAAACTATTGTTTCCGCTTTATACGCAAAAAAGAAAATACTCATTGTTAGGCCGAAACGATAATATATCGTAAAATATATTTTTCTCTGTAACTTTTTCTCCTTTACAGTTGTCTTAAATCCTACTCGTAATCTAGAGTAGTTCCATCAGGTAATCCATTGTAAACTTTAAAAATACTTTTGATTCGATGTTTAGGATGGAAGTTGATAGAGAGAGGTCATGGAACATGTAGAATTCCGGTTACTACTGGACCAGTATTGCACCGATAACTAATACGAACTACCATAAAGGTATATCTTTGAACCCGAAGAGTTTATCACACGTATGTTCCATGGTAAATGTTTCGCCGTCCTATACGAGTATATGTAGCCCTTGGATGCGAGAGTACGACTCTATATCATCTTGTGTGTTGTATCTGCAAGTTATATATACACGAGCATTTGCGGTCTACCCCATACCTACTCTCTAAATCTAAATCAGTCGAATTTTCACTGATTGAATCAGTAATTTGCCTTTTCACTGATCGATCAGTGCAAAAATATTTTTCACTCACAAATCAGTTAATTTTCACTGATTCAATCAGTTGATTTCCACTGAAATAATCAGTGAAATTTGACTGATTTACATTAACCTCTTTTTAGCTATTTGAATCAGTCAAATTTCACTGATAATCAGTAGATTTTAACTGATTCAGATTTAGAGAGTATACATATTATAAGCATATTGTTCATAATATTTATTACCAAAATAAAAAAATGCATTTTATCGAAAGAACTTTAAAAAATTGAAGTATAAAACAAATACATATATATATATATATATATATGTGTGTCTATGTATGTATATACATGTGGTAAAACATCTTCTATGGTCTTTATCAACGTCTGGATTACATCATAATACTGTAACCGAAAATTCTTTACCACATATATAGTATTCGAGAAAATTAAAGCAATTGATTGTAAAGTAAGAATACCTTTTCCCGTTTTAAATTGAGATGACAATTTGTTTGGATCATATCATTAACAAACAAGAAGGAATTTGTTTAAATGTCACAAAGTTTTTTTTATTCAAACACATTTTCTTTCATCCAAACAAATAATGGTTTTATCTAAATTTATATATGATTTTTTTAGATTAAAGAAAATCCATCTACCTGATTTGGATTAATTAAACCCAATGCGAATTACGTATACGTAATGTAAATGTTCTTCACGGAGGAATATAGAAATAAGAAAATCGGGATTGATTACTGAAATTTCTGTAAAAGAATCTCTATTTTTCTTTATGTTGTTATCTGCTTATAAATAATGCAGTACTCATTGTAAATGATATATCACGCGCGCACGATTATGATATACACATTACTATGTATTATAGTATTGTAGCCAGTAAAGATATAGAACAAAAGCGTAATATAATATTTTTATGCAGTAGTTATAAGCATTAAAACATGTAATATACAATATTTTATTCCTTTTATCGTGGATAACAATCAAGCTGATGGTATTTGGCATCACATCAAAAATATTGGCAATATAAATTAACCAACGGCCATTAGAATGGAAGTTTCTACAATGAATTCTATACGTTAACTGTGAACAAAAACCAAAGAGAAAAGTTGAAGCAAGTTCCCTTAAAGGAAAAAAAAACATATTATGGATTTCCTTATTCAGAAAAATAACTGTTTCCGCAGCGAGCACTGTGATAGAAAAAAATGTAAAAACTAAAAACTGAAACAATCACTTTGAAGTATAACAACATATTTCTCAAGCCCATTCTTTCAATTTTTCTGTAAAAGGTGTAATTTATCTCCATGTTAAATATGTTCGTTGTGAATTAGAAGTTTCGTGAGGAGGAGTTAGTGGTACGTGATACTCAGTAAATTAGCAAATTTTATTGATTTTAAGTTTCTACATGTTTGTGTCCAAAACACATAAAATTTTGTTTTCAAAATTTCGTAGAGGTCGAGAAGATAAAAACGGACATAGATAGACTATTTTTGGTTTGAAAAATGAAAAAAAGTTCAATTTTAGCAAAATATATCAGGGACAATTTTTTAATTATCAAAACTAAGAGTAGTCTATCTACGTCCGTTTTTATTGTCTCGACCTTTACGAAATTTTGAAAACAAAATTTTATGTGTTTTGGACACAAACATGTAGAAACTGGACCGCAAGTTGTTCACATGAACTTGCTACTTTTCTCAAGTATTACATACCCTTAAAATATTAGATATCTGTAGCCAGTAGGGATTTTCTTAAATTCGTAAAAATAATATTGTTGTTTTATTTTTTCTGTAGTTGTTTACATAAAATACATAGGTAATAAGTATTAATAATTATTTCGTTAAGTAGCTCACGCGATTCATGTGATTCCACACTTGAAGCATGATCCGGTTTGATTCTGACAATTAGAAAAGAAAAGAATCGAATCCAACCTCAGAAGAATCACAGGGATCATTCCGACAGTTGCGCGCATTGAGCTGCATCATTACAATTGATTCCTGTTGATTCCGACTGAGTCCAGCTGATTCTTTGTTTATTCTTAATTGATTTAAATATTACAGCATACACCGGCGATGTCAGCTGAGAACCAATACATGTGTAGCCTGCGCGCGAGACTGCGCATTAGACAAGTTTTAACGCGTTGATCTCAAGTGATCTCAAGTGATCTTGAGTGATCTCAAGCTAACTCGAGCTGACTCGATCGATTCCTGGTGATTCTTCTGAATCTTACTGATGAACGCGGCTTATTTCAAACTTTTAGAATCAATCTCTAAGATTTTACTGGATCAAGATGATTCCCCATATGATTCTGAAAAATCTTTCGACGAATCACTGATTCTGAATCGATTATAAGTATGGAAAATCATTGATTCTTCTAGTGAACGGCCCCTCGAGAATAACTGACATCAGACTTAAAAAGTGGTAAATTGAAATTTTCTTACAATATATTATGATATTATGATAAAAAAAATTTGTTAAATAAAAGATGCTGATTTCGGGTTGATGTGAGTTTGGAGATATAGAAGAAATAGATTGTTGGCATTCGTGTATACGTAGAATACGTAGAATATCAGGATCGTGATTCTGGGGAAAGGTAGGCGGCGAAAGAGAATCGAGAAACAAGTCAAGGCTGTGCCGATACGATATAATAGGCGTTACCCGCGTTTTTGCACTCGCCACTTGCACTCCATGAGTCCAGCATATGTACGTATTATAGTGTTATATATGGCATTACGGGAATATGTGCTGTGGCACTTGTACACAGATATGCGTACATTCACCGGTCTACTCTGATTGTATGAGCTTGGAGATATTGCACCCAGGATATATGTATCAGCGATCTGGAGATACGCCTTTGCATGCGACTGCGCCAGCTGATATGTAGCTATATGTATATCCGCATCGCGACATTAAATTATAGCACGTATACTTATATTACGCGCTCGCGTATGTGTGCTGAGAGTGTAGGATACGGATATATCTTAACCAAGGTACATGCACGATGTATCTGCTATTATACAATATATATATATATATATATATATCTTTATAGTTGTATTCCGCGTTCCACGCCGAAGATATATATATACACGAGCGGGGTGCTTTTTTCATAGTAAACCAGTCCATACATTATAATTATGCAGCTTACCATATAGACGCATATTTTATTCAAAATGCAATATATATATAATGAAAAAGCAGCCTCTTTATTGTATGTTTATATAAATGTAAGTATTAAAAATGATCTGATCTGGAAAAAAAAAAATATTTAATAAGAGAAAATTAAGAAATTAAATTTTAAAGTTATGATCTTATATAAATGCGTGTAAAAATTTATAATTGTGTATATATTTATATATGTATGTAATATGTAACGAGGTTTTACAGAGCTTATGTTAAAGCTTCGCTTGTTTTTTCGTCACTCTTTGCTCCATTTAATGTAACATCATTTTCACCAAGTCCACGATAAACTTTCACTGTTCTATTTTAGCTTTTAGTATCCTTTTAGTATCCTGTCAACTTTACGGAAGTATTTCGATAAAATTTAACGAGTAAATTTTCTGAGCGTGACTGGAGCTCAGGCAGGCTAGTTTGGTGCTAGCCAGCGCCCAGGAATAAATAAATGCTACGTCAGAGAGTATATCTGGCAAAGTTCTTTTATATTTAAGCTTAAGAAAAAACGACCGAAAACAAATTTATTAGTACGATGAAAATATGAAATCTATAAGTTATTCTCATTAAAATTACAAAGCAAATTAATAATGTCAAACCAACACGAATCGTTTGCACTATTTTCTCAAAAGCAAGGACTCAACAGACAAAATACACAAATACAATAATTTACGGTTCTGCTGATTGGACCTGCTGATATGTAACTAACTTACACAAGTCAAAATGAATATGAATTTGTGTACTGGAGATTGTTACGTAGGTACTTAAAGTATCTCAATACTTTATACGGTCACGTTGAAATTTCCGTGGGAGTGTTACGATCGATCCCACGGACTGATCAAGGTTTTACATGTACATTATACTCTAGATCAAATCTTGTTACAAATAAAAGAACTTTCCGATCGACGTTGTTTTTTTTTTTTTTTGTTCAACAAAACAAACTGCGATAATGAAAAAAAAAATTTTGTCGTAAGGTCGACATCAAGGTCTTATATATGCTGATTGAAAACACCCAGAGAAAAGCTTCTTGGATATACGGTCAAAGAAAAAATACCTTTGACTTGAAAAAAGGTTTATTGTGTCAAAAGAATTTTCTATAATGTATTGTGTCGGTAAAACAAGAATATTTTTTTTCTATTGTTAAGAACTAATTGAAGTCTACAGGCATCTGCTGACATGTCTTTTATTAAGTCCTAAAGTAAGATTCAGGCACTTCAATAAAATGTTAAAGGAAGAATATTTTTGTTATTAAAAGAATTACTACTTTTAAACATTTTTTTCGAAAAAAACAAATTTTGAATGCACTTTTTTACATGATTTGCCACTGGAGTTATTGCTATAGTTAATAACAAACCTCAAGCGTAATAATTTATGTTTGAAAATTCAATAAGAGAAATATTTGAGCGAAAAAGGTATTGATGTGATTTGAAAGGATATAATGATTTTTTCTATAAACATGATTTTCAGTTTATGATTTTATTTAAAAACATGAAGGCACATTCATTTGTCATGAGATTTGATCCTATATGCCATTCAGACCGCCCACCATGAATAGACATTAAATATTTGCAAGAATATAGCGCGTGGAGAAACCTTTAAACATCTTAAAATGATGAGTTCTAAAAGAATTATCAATTATTTTTAGTGATAGTTCGGTTCTGATTAACAGCTACATCTCGACATGTACTAAAGGAACCATTTTTTATCTGAGCCGCAACAGAAAAGAACCTACAGTTTTTTCTGTTAACAACATTTGAAATCATAATAGTAAAAATTCTATAAGCTAAAGTATTCTAATTCTATCGAGCCATCAACTGACATTTACCATTTGTAGTGAATAATACAACCCACCTGCAATATCAGAATCTAATTTTCTTCAGAAAATTTTGATAAACAAGTGATGGAATATGATTCAATTAGAATTTAAAAAAATAATATATCCTGCATCGTACGAAAATCCATTAGTTAAAAGTACGCAATTGCTGCAGTTCACATTATCGCACCCTGTTCCTATCATATATTTTAAGCTTATTCCCAGGCGGAAAAGTCGGACTTATGCCGGATCTTACGAACGGCATTGTACCGCGCCAGTTGTAAATAAGGAACAATGCCAGTACTGATGATTGGTACCGCGCCGAGCGTTGGCGCGGTACTGGTATAGTGCTGCCCCAGTATGCACTGAGAAAAAAAATAATGTCACAGCTACAAAATAATTTTGTTGATCAGTTTTGGTTGTTCTAACCAAAATTTGGTTGCGACGACCAAAAAAGTAGTTGTAGTTACAAAAAAGTTTGTTTGGCTTAAACAAAAAATTTTGTTAAGCCCTTTTTGTTGAGTGTATGAAAGAATTTTGTTGGGCATACCAAACACACATCCGCGCAAGAGCTCTCTTTCGAATAAAGTTAAACTAAGAGTTGTATATGTGTTTCGAAAAGGATGGCTGACGTTGAAACACAACAGATTTTAGAGGAATGGGGCCTAGGATCTCTGATAGATACATTTCCAGGTAAGTGATTTCGGTACATTTTATTCGTGTTATTTAATCTCTCAAATTTTAACAACACACTTTAAAGTAATATCGCTATTACTATCCAAAGAAACACCTTATTTTTTTGTTAAATTCAATGTAGTATACAAGATAAATATCTTTAAAGTGTAGGTTAGATTATTCACATGGGAAGTGAGAATATGTATTACTTATAGACGCTTCAAGGTCAAGATTGACTTCAGAATTTCTATAATTTTTCATGGACGTTATAAATAAATTGAGAATAGGATTTTTTTAAATCAAATTTTTAAAAGACTGCACTAAGTATTTTTCGTTTTGTCTATTATTATTTTATTACTTTTTGTGATATAATATTGTATAAATATATATCAGTCGTAATAATAATATCGTAATGGAAATATGACCATCGTAAAACTGGAAAATATGAATGAATTTCATACGAATAAAGTATACAATTCTTAATTTTTAGCTGAAGGAATTGGTTTTTGTGCAGAAACTTTTGGAAAATGAGTTGTTGGGTGTTCAAATTAAATTTGAACGCAACTTGAATAATTATGTATCTAATGAAACACCTCAAGTTCCTCTTAAATCTGTGACAATTGAATCCACTAATGAGACCAGTAAGCCCAGCAATTATTCGAAAGATAAGCAATTAGGGGAAAGAATCGCAAATAAGTCCACAAACAGTGAAGTATGTAATTTCTTGTCATTTTGGGATTGCATGCTTCTTCCTATATCTTATTTTTGAGAGAATCATAAAATAAAAAATAAAATAAGACAACTGGCTTTAGATATTAAAAAATAAAAATAGACAGGACTAATTAAAATTTTAATTTACTACAGAATGAAATTATTGCAACATTTAATGATACTTCTGGAGAAAATTTGCTTGAAATAAATAAAGAAAATGTGGAACCACAGACTGAAGAGACATCTTTAACGAAAAAAGAATAATTTTTTTTTAATACAGGGTGAAAGGAAGAATTATTGGTAAAATATTATTTTATCTTTTTTATTCAAGGACTTTTATCAAATTTTATTTGACACATTCAAAGGAAGAGTTATCCTAAATGTATATGACAAAAAAGAAGAATTATCTGATTCTGATCAAAGTTCGATAGTAGACATTATCGTTTCACATTTGTTGTGTTTTACCGATCCCTTCGGTCAACCGTAAGAATTTAAATATTAATAATATTAATACAATATTAATACAATATAATATTAACAATAGTAATTCGTATAATTTTTTGTGCATATTCTGAAGGTTGATAAACATGTTTCAGATTTCAATTCAAAAACTTTCATTGTGAAATTGTAGCCAAACAAATTTGTGAACTGTGTTTGTTCTACGAAAGTTTGCGTTGTGTTAAAACTTCATGTATTCTTTATAATGTAAATGGGGATGCATTCGTAACTTGGTACTAATGTGTGCGTTATAAAGTCTGATATATTTCACAAAATAAATAATCATGTTTTCTCTACACTCTGTATGTTATTATTACACTTTCCAATACGTATAATTATAATAGACACTAATGTAATTATAAATAATTGTAACTTCTTAATTTAAGGCGATAACTCCTTTATTTTGATGTTTAAATGAATTAGAATATTTTCTGTATGGGACAAAAGCTATAGAAGGACGAAGATTTCATTAGTTAATTTTGTTGCTTCTATAGCAACCAAAAAATTTGGTTGGGTCTACCAAACTTTTGTTCGGTCAACCAGACATTTTTCTCAGTGTGGAGTCAAATGCTGGCTAGAAGACGACTTAGGGATTTATGCCGAGCGTTGGCGCGGTACTGGTTCAGTACTGCCCCAGTATGGAGTCCAAATGCTGGCTAGAAGCCGACTTAGGGATTCATGCCGAGCGTTGGCGTGGTACTGGTGTAGTACTGCCCC
Source organism: Diplolepis rosae (assembly GCA_030998225.1). Lineage (NCBI taxonomy): Eukaryota > Metazoa > Arthropoda > Insecta > Hymenoptera > Diplolepididae > Diplolepis > Diplolepis rosae. The sequence continues at coordinate 3,179,186 of JAPYXD010000716.1, forward strand.
AGTATGGAGTCAAATGCTGGCTAGAAGCCGACTTAGGGATTTATGCCGAGCGTTGGCGTGGTACTGGTGTAGTACTGCCCCAGTATGGAGTCAAATGCTGGCTAGAAGCCGACTTAGGGATTTATGCCGAGCGTTGGTGCGGTACTGGTTCAGTACTGCCCCAGTACAGATATAGATAAATTGATTTATCTCACAATAATTAATAGTTTAATATATTTGACTAATTAATTATAGTAATTTTATTTTTACTAATGTTTCTGTAACGTTTTCTACTAAAAATTACTTAAATTTAACTAACAATTAGTGAGTTTTGACTAATTCGGATTTAAAGAGTGTAATTTAAGAATTAAATTGATTTATTATCAAAATATTGGAAATATACAAAGTTCATCTTGAGCTGCTTCTGCGTTTTAAAACCAACGTCTTTAAGACGTTCCTTAGTTTCGACTTGATATTATTATTCTGATTTAAGTAAACGAGTGTACCCAGCCGGAAATGTCGGATCTTACGAACGGCATGGTACCGCGCCAGTTGTAAATGAGGAGCAATGCCAGTACTGATCATTAGTACCGCGCCGAGCGTTGGCGCGGTACTGGTATAGTACTGTCCCAGTATGGAGTCCATGTGTACTATTTTTTTTTAATAGTACTTCATAAGTTGGAATAACTTATTGCGAACTTGAATGCATAATTTCGTTATGAGATAATTTTCTTGATTCCAAAGTTTCATCATATTTTTGGGATTGAATAAACTCAAAATTTTTAGATTCTGAACATACGTTGATTTTACTCTTGAGAACAAAAATTAAAGGAATCATAACCTGTATAAAGTATCACTAATATACAATAATCAAAGTTAATAATTCTAAAATGTATATAAATCTTTTTATTATGTAATGTTCTTTAATAAATTCAAAAATTTGATCGCTTTCCTTCAAAAATATTTTATTTTATAGAAAATCGACTTAATAATTAAAAATCTTAAAAATTTTAATCTGAATCGTAAATTGGGATAAAATCTAAAAATTCCCGATTACACGGGGCCTATACACTTCTTACACAGCCCTGCAGTAGTTGAAGGTTATAAGCGCTATTTTCTTCCTTGTATTCCAAGCGTGCGCAGCCGAGAGGCTTAGTCGTTAGGTTAGTAATGCGTTAATTACAAGTAGAGAGGGTTCGAACCCGCAGCGTTAAGAATAATTTTTAATACTACCCAAACGAGCGTTTGTGTAGTGTAGAGGGGGGAATGTGTGTTTGTAGGTAGGGTTTGTATATAAAAATAGTAAATTAAAGACTGCTTGAAAGTAAATAAAGTTTTGAAATGTACTAAGAATATTCATCGATTCAACTACTGATCTTATTTGATTTACCTATGTTCCTGCAGTTCACTTAACTTCAAAAATGACACTGGGGCCTTTACAAACTACGGAATGTAAGTTAAAAAGTAGTCAAACCTACTGAGATTTTTTTTCGGTGTACGTGTAACGAAAAAGTATTGTCAATTTACTCAGAAAAAATGTTCTAGTTTGAAAACAGATATTTTACTTTGAAAACAGTGAACTTAACCTACCAAGCGAATATCCCTCCGTTGCCGTTCAAAACGGTAAATATTAGTCTTAACTCAAACTTTCCCTGTATTTTTTATCTTAGTACAATACAGATTTTCGGTACATTTCCCAGTACCGCCCCAGTACTAAAAGACAACTCCCAGCCGAGTGACATTTTGTACTAATGCCAGTACCGCGCCAGTACAGTCCTTCGGTACAGGCATACTACTATTTCCAGTACAGCGCCGGTACAGATATTTGGTACAGGCATAGTACCATTTTTAGTACCACGCCAGTACCGACAAACAACTCCCAGCCGAGTGACATTTCGGACGAATACCAGTACCCAGCCGTTTTCCACCCGGTATTATGCCAGTACAATGCCAGTACCGACATCCGCCCGGCGGTACTGGCGCGGTACCAAGCCAGTTGTAAATTTCCACCTGGGTTTTAAACTCGTAAGAAACAAAAATTGCATTGGCCTTATCGATTTTATCCAGGAATTTTTGATGAATAAAAAGTGATAATGCTAACCAAGTGTTTTCATAGAGCTCTTTATGGAAGGTCATTATTAAATAATTCGTTGATTTATTAATCCTAGGGACTTTTGTTTTAGTGTTATTTTTCTCCAAAAACGTATCTTTTACAATATCTATATTTTTAAAATTATAGAACAATAAAAAAGAGCTGATTAAAATATATTTCTAACGAGAATGTACGCAATTTGCGAAAAAAAGAAAGAAATGAGTTGCACAAGGATGAAAAAGCAGAATACTATGCACTGTGCGTGCTTGCAGAACATTAAGTTCCTTAATCTCAACTATAAGCATTGTCAAATTTTCTCGAGTATTCTTTAATTAAGCGATTCAAGAGGCGTGAACACGACACACGACGATTACTCGCGGTGCATTGTACCCTGTCTTTTTGTCTATCTGCTCAGATATGCATATACATACATACAATATATCCATTATGTATCTACAATTTGTACATTATATAAAATGTATAATATGTCTACAATGGGAGTACGCACAATAAGAGTATGTATTTATATATATATATATATATATATATGCATAATATTCCACACAACAACTTTTATTTAATTGAATTGAAGATGAAACTTCAAAGATCACGTGGTGTGAATTCCATATATTTTTAATATTATATATATGTATTATATATTGCAATTCATATATGTATCTACCGATATTCTAAAATTGATTATTTTAAACAAGAACTTATTAAAAATGTTTAATTTTAAATAATTATCTCCCTGCTAAATAAATTATGCTTGCCAACCCAAGAGGAAAGGACATAATTTCAACTGATGAGAAAGAAGTAAATAAAGTCAAATTAAATTCCGTAGTCTTTCATCAGAGATATAATACCTACTAACTGCGGAAATTGAAAAATAAAATTCTCGTTCAATTCCCATACATTTCTAATGAAAGCAATTGTCGGAATGTTTGACGAAGTAAAGTCAGCTGTTAATGAAGTAAAAATAACTAATTTACTACTGCTTGCACAATTTCCTGAATTTAATCGCACAACTCTTACCACTACCAATTGTTCTAACACTATATGTATAGCTATCATATCGATAAAATCGAGGTACCGCGCCATGCCTATACAGTAAAACCCCGTTTATCGCAACACCATCCAATCGAATGCCTACCGTTTATCGCAAATATACGCATGGGCTCCTATTCCGCTCCAACACCAGCCTGACCAACTGGTTGTCGGCGCATATGCCCCAACGAGTAGTTTCGCGCGCATTCGCTGTTTATCACAAATTTAAAAGTGAGGGGTATTCCCACTTATCCTTAAGAATCACGTGACCTATCCTTCTACTAATAGGAGGGGGAAGAAAATGGTAGAGTTTATTGCGATAAACGGGAAAGACAAGTTGCAATAGACGGGTGTTGCGATAAACGGGGTTTTACTGTATATAGTGTACACTGTACAGTAAGATGTCAATTCTTATCTTTGAGTTTTCACCTATGGTAGGTAGTCTGGTGTCTTGCTTGTATAACAGCAAATTGTGTTATAAGGGAAGAGGTCAGCGATTCATAATCGTTCTTCTTTTCGTATATATAGCACACGATTTTTTCTTCCACTCTTGCAAAAAAGGTCGATTTTGTATAGCCTGTAAAATGAATCGTAACAAATGTTGATTTTATTATACAATTAAGGGGATATATCACATTGGTCAAGTGACTTTATTAGTTTCCGGCGGAATTTATTCTTGCTGAAATTAAGAGAAATTATGAAGAACCTGCTGAGACAGGTCCCAGGACTACTTCTTTTAGATAGATTAATAAAGAAAATTAATTATTTTTCACCAGGTCGGTATTACAGTAAATACACTATTTGATTAATCAATCTAATATTTAAAAAATTACGGAAACTAAACTCAGTATAGTTTCTTGTTCGATGTGGTAAAAGCCTTTGAATATCTTCATATATTAATTTAAATATTAAGATATTATAATTGAATATCTACACTGTTAAAAATATCTATTGTAACTTTATAATAATTGTATTGGAAGTAAATTACCGAATCGTTATGTAGCGTTACAATAAATATATTGAACGTTGAATTACAAGAAAAATTGGCGTTTCCTATGCATATATGCTTTATCTTAAATACTTATTACTCATGTTAAGTTTCTCGGTCTGATTATTTAATGACTCCTCAATTAATAATGATTATTGTTAAAATGATTGATTAAATTGGTATAGTGGAAAAATATTTATACCTTCAAAAAAGTACCCGCAACATAGGCTAACCTTCTCTTTTTACTGTGGCATACAGCATTGATGTGATACATGAAGGCGATTTGAAGCACATCACAGAATAGTGTCATTGGAGTACCACAAAAAGAATAAATAATAATGTTTAGCGGAATTTATTTGCATACTTGAATGTGCATGTGTTCCATAAAATAACGGAAGAAGTGTGATGCATGCGTTTTAGATTGTGTCCTCGTTTTTGGCGCAATATATATATATATATATAAAGCTAGCATCCTACTATATGATGTATCCACGGTATTCTATGATTACATACGTCTGATGCTTGTGATTTATGAACTTTATCGTAAGTTTTTACAGTGTGTGGTGAGGAAGCCAAAGGCTCTCGTCTATAACTTGCAATTTAAGGCACGAGAGCCAACAACGAGAGCTGGGTGAAAACAGAAGAGCGTGTGATCATCTCTTGTAATTATCTTCACAATGTAATCGCATTATTTTTTTCAAAAATTTCTCTTCACCTGACGTAATAGGGCAACGACGGGAGCCAGTGATTATCTACTCACAAGAGAAGTGCTTGTTTAATTTTATTGTACAATGTGCTTCATAATCACCATGGACATTCTTTTAAAGTTACAGAAAACATGTAGCGATCATCACCTCACCTTCGACCCAAAGAAATTGCTCGATTATCGGTGTAATGATTACGAATCTAAAACCCGCAATTTCATAGTCTGAATTATTATTTATTATTACGGAGCTTATATAGCAAAATGAAATTTGTTCGCTCTCAGTTTTCGCTTTATTCTTCACTGGACAGCGACGACTCATTTATAGATGACTTATAATCTGTTTTAATAGGTCTGATAAATAATTAAACTGGCTTTCCCACGCGTAACCGAAAAATGGCATAGGTTCCGGTTTTAACAAAATCGTTATGCGAAGATTACATAAAAACTTAATAAAAAGAATAGTAAATTTTGAAAGCAAAACATAAATTGCTCAAAATTTTAATGAATTTCAAGTTATAAAGGTTATTAAAAAATATGTGAAAGTAACATATTTTCAAGTACATATATACCTATATATTGAGCCTCTGGATAGTGTAAGGGCATATAGAATCATTTAGACAATTTTGTATAACATTTTTTTTTTAAATAACATCAGATACAAATTTTTTTTATAGGGGAAAAAAGTTGTGCTCTTAATTTTTTTATAAGAATGTATGTTTTGAAGATTAAAATTCTAAAAATTGTCAAAGTGATGGACCGTCCAAGAATAGTCAAATAATTTTATGTTTCCCTACACTATGCAGAAGCCTAATTTTAAATAGTAATCTCATTTATCATTTTTCAATCAAATTTTCGTAACTAGTTTCAATCCTGGATGTAAATAATTATTTTTTTAAATTTTATTTAAAAAAAAACTTGATCTTTAAAAAACATTTAGAATTGTTATGAAGCAAATTTACCAAGGATTATAAAGAGAATTGAATTTTCTTGGTGCTCAAACACCTGACTAATCGCCTGCTTCATGGGAGAAGTAAAAGTTTTCATTGTCTACAGCCGACACGTTCTAGTGAATAAGAGGCCTCCTTTCCACATATTGTCTTAAAAAGTTCGAAAATAATGACCCACAATTTTGTTCAATTCTTTTTTTTCTAATTTTTCAAGTTACAAGGAATAATTCTATAATATTTTTAAAATATTGAACATAGCTTGTATAAAAATAAATGTGGAAAATGTATTTTAAAAGATTTCTTATGTTTCAAATGTAAATATTCAGGTTAGATTTATGGGAGTGAAGATGAAGAAAAAAAGAAGTAGCTCGTACTCTTAATTGTGACCTGCGTTTAATTTAAATAGACTTTCTGTGTCGTTCACCTATAGCTCTTTTCTATGTTTATAAAATGTTTCAAATTATCTTGGATTTCTAAAAAAAATAGAAATGCTGAGAGAGTATGAATAAGCTCAAAATTAATTTAATACAATTTTTGACGAAAATAAATGGAAAAATGGAAGTGGCTTGATTAAAAAGATTGTAACGAATGAACGCATTTCTGGGATAGACTGTTTCCGTTTCATAACCCCCAAGTCAGAATAGTGATGTTGACACATAAGTGATTTAACCGTCCAATTAATATTTTTAAGTATTATTTTTTCATCAAGACATGAAATAAACTTATAATTCGTATTATCAAATCGTCTTGAATAACACTTAAAAAAATCCAAATATATATATATATATACAAACACTGTCTTAGTAAATGTTGCCATATTCAGAAATTGTCTCTGCTTTTAAAGCAGTCACTGTTTCTTAAAAATAAATTTGACATTTAGCGTAATGCCTGCATAATCAGTTAATCAGTAATACTTGAGCGAGAGGTGTTATGTAAAAATTGTCTCCACATTAATGGCGTAAAAGTGACGCAACTTATGTATCAATTTTTAAAAACAAAAATCGTATACATATTGAGCAATAAATTTATGATCAATATTGATTTTAAAAAAATTTTAAACTTATAATTATTCTGTTAACTATTTCAATAGACGAATTGTGGAAAAATCGATAAGTAATGAAAAATTGGTCAAAGGGATATAAATATGATTATTAATGAGAGAGGAATTTCAGAGTGACTCAAGGACAAATATCATGAACTGATCAGCCAATGGAGATTTAATAAAAACTTGATTAGGGAATTGGTCAACAACAGGGACGAATCCATACAAACATGACCCCTGCGATTTATTTTTAATTCGAAAAAATAAAATGTGTAAATTGTTTCATAGTTTTAATCCAAGTAATTGATCTGCAAATTTCACTAGAATCATGTAGGATTTAATTATTCCCAGCTTCAGTATATACATAGGTATGAATTCTTTGTCTTTGGATACACTGAGAGAAATCGGCTTTGGTTCCTGTGCACATAGCACATAAATTTTTTGTACAGTAGTTGCCTTGACCAAAAAAGTTGAGAGAAGCTACTACTTTTATAGTTATCATGACAGTAATTTGGACTTTTTTGTGTATTCGGTTGTTGTGACCAAAGTTGATGATTAGAATGAGCTTTATACGTACCCCAACGGTTAGTACACGTACATTTTCTTTATGTGTACTGCCAAGCTCCTTTGGTTACTACAACCGCAGCGTTCGCTGTTGCGCTAGACAAATCAAGTATAACTTTCATTGAAAGATATGCAGCCTAAGTTGAATCCTGCCAATTCTCGTTCTCGATTCCTGGACTATATTTCACCGTGCCAAGCATTATCAGGTAAATAATTCTATTATAAATATAGTTTGACAATTCTTTCTAAATGATAAACGATTTTGTTCGGGGACAATGCAATGCGTTCCAATTTTGCTGTCTCGTCGTATTTTGTCAAAACTATAGTCAGTCAAAAAAAGTTTATGATGATGAAAAAAGTGACAATTTTTTAACTTAATCGACGAAAGTTATCATAAATATCATTATACCGGATTATTTTTCTTAGATCTTTTCGGTGAAACTTTATTTTTTCTCATCAAATTGAATTTGTATTTTGATAACTAAGAGAACCATACCTATAACCTTAAAAATAATTTTGGCTGGGTATTTACTGTCCGTAGACTTAGTCATTTTAACTAAACTCTATGCGCGGCTTTACGATGGACTTTGGTTCCTATAACCGCAGCGCTATGGTATTTCAAGTACCAGAATCGTGGTCTCAGTAACGTTCCTTGCAGTTGAAGTAAACACTTTTCCAATGTATGACAGCCACTACCATGATTGTCATGAGAACTTTAACATTTTTGTAAAGACGATTTTAACAAAAAAACTTTGGTCAGTGAAACCTAAAATTTCTCTCTGTGTATATATACTTGTGAATTTTTTAAGTATTATCTATATGTCCTTAATGTCTATAGATGGGGATCCCAAATTCAACAATTCATTTTTCTCAGTACACTTTTGATATAATATTGCAATAACAACTAATCGCAATTTAATTACTGTAATTATGAATTATATAAAAATAAATACCTGAATCAAGTTAAATGAATTATTTGAAGTTTTTTTTTAAACTAATAGTTTAAAACCAAATAGCCAAAGACTTATTTGCAAGATGAAACTTTCTATTCAAGAGTGAAATAAAAGAAAATTGCAAACTCCTTCAAATTATATATTATAATCAAATAATCGAATAAATGAATGAAAAGATATATTTAAAGAAAGTATTTTGACTTTTAAATTAATATTATGAAATATTTTATAGTCTTAATGGTCAATATACCATTATATGTATATAGTTTGAGAAGAAGAAAACACAGGAGAGCTTCTGCAGTATGTTATCGGTAACTATACGGTAACTTTTTTAGTGCGACTTGTAATGTGGCGCACCTTACGTATGAATCTTAATTGAATAAAATTAAAAATAAATAGAAGCAATATTATTTCGTCGGAAAATAGAGCATTTAGTATTACTGAATTCCAGTAATCATTAATGAATGATGCCACACATTCTCGAGAAGAATCAGATGTAAATTTTCTTTGCAACACTTTTTACTAATCTGTCCTTTTTTCACCCTGGCATTTGTTTTTATCCGTGTAAAATTAATAAAAAGTGTTAATTTTGGGATCTTCTAAAAAGTGCACCTGATGTGTCAAGTTATCCAACTATGTTTGCTAATGTTTCATTCGCAACTCGAAAACGTATATATGTAACTAGGTTTTCAGGATAAAAAGTAAGTTATTACTTTGAATTGTTTAACTTTTTAACTCACAATGAATGGGCTGTGTTTACACTGTGGGGTATTCTTTGCTTCTTTTCACGGTGTGGAAAATACATTCAATTAGCTGTTTACCCTTATTTCAGAATGCGTTATTTTTTTACATTCTCATCATGGATGAGAAGGTATTGGTTTTATGTGAAAAATGACTTTCGAAATTTTCGTCAAATCTTTACGTTTTGAAACCCCCTGAGTCAGAAAAAATGGTTTTTACGAAAGTGTCTGTCTGTCTGTCTGTCTGTAGGTCGTGTGCGGCATAACTCTCGATAGAATTATCAGATTGAATTGAGCTTTGGTACACTTTATCGGAGCCGAAAAAGTAAGGACAAGTTCGTTAACCAGCCACATCCAATCAAAATTGAGGGGTTGAGCACCACTTTAGTGTTTTTGAAAATAATTTTTTGAAAAAATCAAAAATTTCAATACTGGTTTTAGATAGTGCTCATAAGTCTCTAAAAATTATCCTGATAACATTTTTTGATTAAATCAAAATTAGAAATATTACAGCATATTCAAATTCGAAAAAAGTCAATATCAAAATTCCATTTTCCAGTTAAATTATACGAGATACGAAAAAACGTTATGATACAATATTATTGAATAAATAAAGTCCTACAAATTTGAATTGTAACATTTTTTCATAAGATGCATATTTTTCTTTTTAATTAAAAAAAAAACTATTGAAAATCCAAAATTCAATTTTTTAACAATAATATGTAAAATAAGAAAAAAACGTAAGAATACAAAGTTGTTAGTTTCAAAAAGATCTACAAGTTTTGTCTCACACAATTTCTGATAAAACATATATTTTTCGTTTCAATTCCAAAAAATACGATTAAAATTCAAAAATTCCATTTTTTAGAGAAAATATGTGAGATTCAAAAAAAACTTTGAGATGAAAATTGTTTGGCTAAATAAGGTCTACACATTCTTATCGATAAATTTCTCGACAGGATGTATATTTTATGTTTTGATTTTTAATATTAAATAAATTCGATTTTTTTCACCAAAATATGTGATACGAAATAAGCGTTATTCTGCAAAATTATTTCCTTAAATATAGTTTACGATTGTTTTTCCTTTTTAAAAGATTTGGAAGAAAATAAATTTATCAATAATCATGTAATTTATTAAAAAGTTACAAAAATGCATACAGAAAATCGAGCGCGAAGCGCGAGTGTCATGATGAGAATGTATTCCTTAAGGCCGATAGAGCCTTAAGTAAATTGAATTTCCTGTTTCACTTAATCTGAAAAAGAAACTTAGTGAATTTGTGAAAATGACTAATTTACATCATCTTTAATATCATTAAGTTGGTTTGAGCTTCAGTATTAAATTATAAGAAATAAACTTAAACGTATGCGAAGAGCACTAGACCGAGCGCGAAGCGCGACGTTCAAAAATTCCGGAGCGCGCAGCGCGAAGCGCGACGATCGAATCGCGCGCCCTAGGCGCGCTAAAACTTGCGAGCTGCGCGCGAAGCGCGCAACGAGGATGTGCCCGCGAAGCGGGCAGATTTTTTTTATATACGAGTGCGCCAAATTAGCTGCTGCGCGATTACACATATTAGACGTCACCTCTCCTACATCCAATAGTGAATTGTCTTTGCAAAAAATTTGTCTTTTCATTTATCATCACAATTAATAAATCACTTAAAATTGGAGTAAATGAAAGTTATAGAAAATGAGAGTAAATACATGAATGTTATTTTATAACTTTTCAAGTTCCATGGAATTTGAATATCAATGAAATGGGTCTTAGATGTGATAATCTATGAATAAGATGAAATGATGCTATATATTTGAAGTAAAGTTATATTAATGATATCCTTTTGCATGTCGTGTACTGATAAAATAAGGTACAACGAACATCATTTTCATCCTAGGTGAACAGGGCACGACAGATGAGTAAGCGTTTGTCTTGAAGGCGATATATAAGTTAGCCGATAACTGCCGACAACGCTAGCAATGCACTGGAAGAGGAATATGGGATGCACCTATCGCCTACGCGAGGAACCGGATCTGGTTTCTGTTCTGAACATAGAACTCAGAACTAAGAACTCCTCAGAACACAGAACATAGAACATAGAATACCAAATGGCGTGCATATAGACAACTAACAACAATATATCTCCTGCAGAGAAATGGCTAGCTAATCTTGCAAGGAGCATAATATCTGGATTTCGCGTATAATTTTGTCGTTTATATGGAAACGATAGAGTCCTGTCATTTTCCGGAAATGAACGCAAAATCTACGGGAGTTTAACTCATGTCCAAGATATATAAAAATCTTTATATTGACTATCAATACGGAAGATATTTACATATATCGATGCTACATTACAAAATATTATACTTTCCATATTAATTAGCAATGATGGCAATCCCAGTCATTCCGTCATTTAGTTTGTAATAAAATTTAAAAAATTTTAATATCATTGAGTTTTGGTTAATTTTAATTGATACTTGAAACTCGGTGCTTTTGCTTTACTTATATAAACGAGGTGACATTTCAATCTTTTATAGTTCAAAATTTATGTTATTATGAATCGAAATTTTGCTTCGACTTTTTTTTATTTCGATTTCACATGTTGTTCAATTTTAATATTGATGAGCTCTATTCATAAAAATAGTGAGCCAATGTAACTGAAAAATCTTTTTTTTCTTTATTAGGCTTTAAGCTTCTGTGCCAAACAGATGTTCAATGTGAAACTCGAGCCATGCATTAACTTAATTAATAGAAACGCAAACCGTAAGTGTTTCTGGCTCACTACAATTTTATCTCGTCACGATGTGTCGACTTTAATACGTGAAATTCATAGAGCTTTCTTTTTCATTTTAAGAGTTGAATTTATTTTTCTTCATTTTTATTAGAATAGCAATTTACATTAAATAAAATATAATCACACTTTAAATACGATATCTGAAATTACCTTGAATTATGTACGCACAGTAAATCCTAGTTGATCAATTGGATCCCAAAATTGGATCAAAATGATCTGCAACACGTTGATACAAATTTCAGGTTTTTTTTTTTTAATTCGAAATTGCGAATCAAAATGAACAGATTATCGAAATCAATCGCCTGTTACCAAAGTAACATAGTAAACAAAAAATAAATAAATGAACAAGCAACAATTGCCGCTCGACAGATGCGAGTGAACTTGTACACATGTTTATTTTTTGACTTTCAAAAGTGGATCATTTTGATCCCAAATTGGTAGTCAGTTTGATCTGCAACAGTTCGATCTGTTAAGGTTTACTGTGCGTTTGAAAATAAAGAAAATAAAAGCCCAAATGAGCTAGTTCCAGAAAAATGTCATCAATTATATCTGATGATTTTTTCGTATATATACGAGAATAACATATTAAATATTGGTATAATTATATTATAACTATACAATAAAATAATATCAAATACAACGTATGTACAATTAATATCAGCTAAAGGTAAAAAGGATAAAAGAATAAAACAATTTCTCGTATCATCAGAATTTCATTGTTTTTCCCAAAACTGTATTTGTAGAATTTCAAAATTTTTTAGTATCTGAATTCAACACAGTGTATTAATAGAGATAGGCGTATAAAGAAAAAGAGCTCTAAATGAGAAACATTTTTTACAAAATATTATGGACGTATTAAATATAGTATTTAATATTCCATTAATTAAGTTAATGCACCTCGCAGAATCAAAAAATATGTTGTAAATTTTGCATATGTTGACAAAAGAACGTAATATTTCAATACTTTTGAGCGCACATTAAATGTATATATATATATATATATATATATATATTGTTATGAGAAAACATAAAACTTTTTACAAAACTCATATATACCAAGTGTTTGAAATCACTTTTGTTTGTATCCTGGGTGACGGGCTTACTTTGTGCAGTCGCACTCGAGGGATATAAGCGGCGAAAATGTCAGTTTACGTAATTCAAACGCGTGTTGGTTAACTGGCACACGCGGAAATCAAGCAAATAATTCTTGGACCTGGGAGGCATGCCCGGAGGACTCGATCGTTTTTTATTTTTTTATCCAAACCCCAGAAAAGGGTACCTCCACTAGTAACGGGACCGCGGTCTCAGAAATTCTTACGTTAAAAGTTGTCAAGACAAAATCAAAGCTTCTGTAACTTGTATATCTTCATTTTCACGTAGCCGGTTATCCTCGAGAGCTTTTGAAATTTTGCACGTGCTCAAGTTTTCATGGCATGCAGCCTGATGTAGAAACGTTAGCTTCTTTGCAAATAATTAAGTTTTGCCCTCAAGCGATCTTATATGATTATTATTATTATTATTATTATTATTATTCACGGATGATGCTAGGTTGCAAATTTCATGTCGAAAAAAATTTTTTAAATAGAGTAAGCAACATGAAACCGTATGACCTCCCACACACCATATGCACAGAGAAAAATGGATATTCATGATCAATATCTAAATATTCAGCTGTAATATCTATGATACTTATATTAACCCATACATTAATATTTTAGATATAGTAAAACTGAAAATTCAGATATAACAGTTCAATATTTAGATATTGCAACTGAATATTTAAGATGCTTGTGCGTCGCAAAGTTGATGAATATCCGTTTTTTACCAAAATTCTTAGATTATTTAAAATCTTTAAATTTGAGCATATTTATTTCATATACTCATTTATAATTATGATTATTGAAATTATTAATAATTAAATTGTATTACTTTAAAATATTGTATATGTATGCAACAAGGATGATAAATTATAGTCAGAAGAGAGGCTTTTAAATGTGGGGGATGTATGCAAAAAAAAATGCTATACAATTATTTTCAATTATTATAATTATCATTATAAATAAAAAGAGTTAAAGTTAATTTTAGAGGGAAGTGGATACAAGACATGAATTTGAATCAAAGAGAAAACATGATTGACAATATGCATCCGAAACCAGTCTACTTTCGCTTCCGCCTAAAACAAACAGTTAAGAGTACCAAGGCCAGATATAGGTACACATATACATGTATATATATACAAAAATGTATATGTATTAAGTATTATAACTCGAGAAATTTATACAAAGCAGTTTAGCAGACAGTTACATTTACCTTTCTTTAATGTTTCATAATCTAGACGTTACACAAGCGACACAAGCAGCACACACAGCTTGAAATAATTATATTTTAACGAAAGACTATATTCAGTTACCTCTACCTAAAAATAATTATCATGGCATATTATGATAAATTATCCAATTGTTCTTCAGATGGATGATACCAGTTATAAAAGTGATTTTTCAACGACCTAAGATTGTTTAATTTAACCTATCTGAGAAACTATTATATATTCCATATGGATTGAACTTGCAATTTTATGCAACATATAGAAGTATTTGAATATTTACTTGAAAAAAAATTTCAAATCATAACTAATTACATAATTAATTAATATTAATCGAAAAAATCATTAATTCCTAATGAAAAAAATTTGATTCTGATGAACTTTTGATACAAGTTCAATAAAAATTTATTTTAGCTTTGATACGGTAGTAGAAATTAAAACCTTTTTCATCAAAATAAAGGTTGTTATTTAAAACTGGAACTTTGCTTCGAGAAGAAGTTTTCCCACACAACTTGAATTAAAGACAATTTATTATTAACTTAATTTTATAACTTGCAATTCCAAATAAAATAATCGATAAGAATTTTTAAATTTTATTCAGAATAAATTTGAAAAAAACTTCGTCTTTTATTTTCATACTTTAGAATTGCCTGTGTATGAATTGTTAAAAAAATATAGGTACTCTTGAAATATGTTTAAATAAATGATAGTCAGAATAAATAAAAAGTAGGATATGATGAATGAGGTAAAAAAGAACTCACCGGTCGTTGAGATTACCGCTAGAAAGATGATCCAGACACTGCTAAGTATAATCATCTTGTCTTTCCTGGTTTTTATAATCTGAAAAGTTAATCTATCAACTTGAAATGAAATATCTCTTGCCTATTGTCACTTGCACTCATAAATGCAATATAAATTGGGGAATTGAAGTCACTACATCGAGCACGTGGGCTCTGAGAATTAAGTGAAGATTGTCAGATTGGAGGTAGGATGGTGATGGTGGTGGTGGTTGTGGTGGTGTTGAGAAGATAGGAAGGGTGAAAATGAGGAATGTTGCACTTGAAAGCACTGCTTTCATTTAATATCCCGGAAAGATAGTCGAAGAGTGAAAATAAAGTTTTTGAGAAGGACAGAGACTGTCACAAAGAGAGCGAGCAGCTTATGGAGCGGCGTTCAAAGTCGCGATAGCGCCATTGACGTCGCGAAACATATGCTACGGTCACGAAGAGAGAAAGGTGACTGGGTATGCAAGGCGTGCTCAATACCTCCTGTCTTCTTGGCATAGTCACCTTTCTAGTAAACTTGCAACAAAGAAGGGAGTGTTAACTACATCAGGTAAGCTACCATGCCACCACCATATTACCAATCTTACCAATCCTACCACCTCCACCAACTATCATTGCTTTCCTACCAATCACCTCCATTCAACCTGATGCGACTTAACGCGTACGTCTTACGCGTTACGCGTCGCGATCGCTGCAAATGCAAATTAGTATACAGCTGATGCTAAAGTATCATTAGTCATATATTTTAAAGGGACAATTTATTTCAGATTGATTTACCCCATGCAAAATGCAAACAATTAATCAAAGTATAACAGAATAAAAAGAAGTAATTACAAAGAAAAGCAATAAAAGTAGAATTTTTCTATGGGTAGTTTTGTATAGCGAAATTGCGTGAAAAGTGGCGCTACTACAATAACTGATAGGTCTGGTATTTTACTGTTTGATATTTTTGCCACCCTGATTACGAATATCTTCTACAGAATTAATCGAATATCGAAGCGATATCTGTTTTATACAAGCGTGAATATTTGTCAAGGTGAAAAGAAAGGTCCAAATCTGAGGTAATACTATATTTATACACATTCTCAAATTCACACATAATCGCAAGGATACAACTTTTAAATGAAATCTTTGTATGTACGTAGGTACATTTTATTATAACTAGAGATCTTTTATTTACATCTGTTGAGATTCAATTTACAAGCTAATACAATTCCCACCACAAAAAGAGTTTTATTCATTTACTTTGTTCATATGAAATCAGTGATTATTTATCATTAATTAAGGTTCAGAATTAATTTTTTTTCACAAACTGAAAAAATATTTCGGTCGAGAGAACAGTAAAAAAAGTGTGATCCCAACTATAAAATACAAGTAAAGTTCATTTTGGCGACAACTAGACCTTTGATAGTTAGCCCTACAGTAAATATTAAAATTTAACCACTATTGAAAATGCAATCCAATTACATTTTAAAACCAGCAAAACCTCAAAACCAGCAACTCATTGTGTTATCGAATGTTCATGACCATACGTGAAAAATGTATATATCATAATGCAATATAAAAATTGTTTTGAATCACAAGTCAATACGTACTTCGAAAAACACTGACGCACGATCCAAGTCCGAAGTTATCTGAAGTGTTTTGTACAGAATCAACGACAGTTGTCGTAATTGCGTGACTTTGAATTGGGGCAAATATATTTTATAGTATAGCGTCAACTGCGAGGATTAGTTGGCGCTAAAACAAACTATAAAATACAGTTGGAGGTCTGCAGCAACTGCGAACGCAGTTACAGTAACTATACACAGAGAAAAATAGCATCTGGTCATAATGACTAGGAATAATGTAGTTAGAAAAAAAATGACTGTAACGAGGGAGTCTTGTTGTCGCTACTTGAGCCATGGCTACAGTAACATGATTTGTAGCCATGGTAGCCATATTCTGAATACCTGGTCGTGGCGACTAGTTAACATCGTGAAAATTGACCTTAACTCTTAAACCTATACTGGGAAAAAAAACATGGTGAAATCAACGGGAAGGAGTCCCGTCGCCAATTTCACGTTGGCGTAGCATTGCTCTCCCGGTGAATCGCCGGTGCTATTCAACGTTGCACTGACGGTAGAGCCAACGTTAAATCACCCAAAAATGATCAGCT
This sequence comes from Diplolepis rosae, assembly GCA_030998225.1. Lineage (NCBI taxonomy): Eukaryota > Metazoa > Arthropoda > Insecta > Hymenoptera > Diplolepididae > Diplolepis > Diplolepis rosae. The sequence continues at coordinate 3,196,298 of JAPYXD010000716.1, forward strand.
GTGGCAATACTCGCGATTGTTCTTTTCAGTTCTTTTCTTTTCCTAATTATAGGTATATTGGTATTTAAAAGCAAAGCACTGCCAATTTCATTATGGATATGAAATTGCGTCATCGTGTAATATTTTCAAATCACACGGCGTTCCATTGTTAACATTCCCGGTGAATTGACGGGGCTGACATAGCTGGATTAACGTGAGTTTTCATAGCTACATTGACGGTGGCAGCACGTTAACCTAACGTTGTAAACGCGCCGATGCTTCTTCACGTCAATGCAACGGGAATTTCCGGATAACCTGACGGTTTTTTTTTCCCAGTGTAGCTATGAGAACTTGAAACATTGAGCTTTTATGGCTAGAATAACGCAGTTGCTATAACCAGTGCAGCAAACTTCACACTCGTTGAATCCGCTGTGTATTGTTTAGAGTAATGCATATTACTTTTTATAGCAACTGATAGCAACTCTTTTGAGAATTTGATTTGATGTGTCGAGCGGGTCGAAACTGTGATTTTAAATCCTACTACTTTTAAAGTTTCAACCCGCTCTACAGATGATGACAAACATATTTTCAAAAGAGGTGCTATGAAAAATACAATGTTCCACATAGTGACTACATTACTTAATCACGGCGACCACTTTTAGTACCTGCATTGACGGCTCAACCATTGCTTGAATTCAACTACAAAAAGTAATTAAGGATATTTCCAACTACATATATCACGTCACTATGCCCAGGATTTTTTCTCAGTGTAAAATAGTTGAACAAACTGCAAAATACAGTACATTTAACTGTAAGCCAAACAGCTGTGTAAATATAGTTGCCACAACTATCACCGATTTTGTTCAGTGCATACGTTTTATTTGCTGTTAAAATAAATGAAGAAGAATTCTGTGAATTTTAGGTCAATATCAATATAATAGCAGAAATGTTCTCAAACATGTCACATTAGTTAGTAGTTAAAATTAAATGTTTTCATTTAAAAAACTATACCAAACTAATAACTAAACTATACTAATATACGAAAAAACCGATATTGCCATTAAATGCTATTGAATCAAAAGCATTTCTTTCCAAAACCATGTATACTATTAATTCTCAAAAATATACTACAAGACCAATAAATATGTTACTAATTCTATAGCATATTGATTTGAATCCATGATATACATGCGTTTGGAAAGAAATGCTTTTGATTTAATAGCATTTTTTTCTCAGTGTAGCCATATTTTAGTGCTCATAACTTTATATGGGTATTGTTCTATACACAATACAAAGTGAATGGCTTTCATAGCTATACCGGTTAACCGGTATAGGTGCAGTAGCGATATAGTCATTAGAAACGCGGCATCGCTACTAGAGGAATACAATTTGGTTACGATCACAATGCGACGTATATTGAGATCTCACCTAAAGTGATAAAAAGGTTACGTGAAAGATACGTAATTATGCAATATACTTGAGAAAATTTCTTTAAAACCATTTTCATTTGTAAAAAGTGAAAAAAGACTTATATAATCATTTTTGGAATTACTTCGAACAAATTAATAAACTTGAAAGCAAATTCAATGACAGAAGTGGTTCAATTATTAAAAACAATTATGCACGTTTTGGGGTTATGCGTAAATCCAGCTAAGTGCACTGAAAAAAAAATTTAGACATCACAACAAAAGCGTTTTGTTAAGCAGTTTTTGTTGCCATTGCAAAATTTTTGTTGGCCTAAACAAAGTTTTGTTGAGCCAACAAAACTGTTTAGTTGGATTAATTAGATACGTGATCACGCATGCGTGTTCACTTCCCAGAAAACAACGTGACTGCGTAATGCACGCGTGTTGATTAATCCGCACGGGTGAACTCAGGAAGTCACACAGGTGCGCGTGACATTGCCACGCATATGGCTCGCACGTGGTGGTTCGCAAGCGTGCTTCACGAATGCGCGATTCCAAAAAATATGTATATTTATTTTAATATTATCAATTTTATCAGGAAAAATGATGGAAAATAAATAATTCGAACAATTTTTTTATTCCGCAAATAATTTGGAAGAGCAATAACAATCGTTAGACACGCATTGAATGAACATCAATTAAACTATAACATTATATCAATGACCAACATCTTTTGAATAAAATAAAACTTTCGAAAGTAATTTATTTATATTTTACATGCAAAAAGGAAATTATGCATTTGATATTTTTCGTACTTAAATCATATTTTAATACGACTACCTTATTTCATGGAACTTTCAACACGATCATCATTACTTATAACTTAATTATAGAGTCCATTTCTTGTCTTAAATTTTTACATATACGAAAATTAATTTTTATGAAGAAAGTCAGTCAGCCTACCTGAGTGATCGCGTACTACGACCCGCATGGCGTGCGGGCGACGTGCCCCGCACGATTGTTATCTGGGTTATTGTTAGCCGCTGTTGTTCTCTATGCTCGATTGAAATATATTTTCGTTAGTCGATTGTATGTGATATGTTTAATTCAAATAATATGACAGACAAGGAAACAAAACGTCTTCTAGAGGACTGGGGTTTAAGGTGCCTCATTGACACCTTCAAAAGTAACTATTAAGTATAGTCAAAATGTTAACCTAGATATATTCATCGTTATACATTTTATTATTTTTAAATACTTTTTATATATATCTGAAATTAAATTGTTAAATATATTAAGACTTAACTTTTTGCTTTTTAGAGCAACATTTTTATTACAGCAACAGAACAGTTTTGTTAGACTAACAAAGAAACCCAACAAAATAATTCCGCTGGCTCAACAAAACAGTTTTTCTGCACAAATTACAACAAAATTATTTTGTTGCGGCAACAAAATTTTGGTTGGTCAAGCAAAATCGTTTTCTCAGTGCGTATAGCTCTAGTCGCGCTGCTAGTAGACGTTGAAATGAAACTGTATTGCTGCTACAGCTATACAGCACAGGTATCACAACGATTCAAATTTTACAGTTACTGTGACAATACGTTTATGTTTATTATAACGAAACGGTAGTATCGCTACGAAGGCAAATTAAAGGTTTTTGCTGCATTTATTATTCAATTTCGTTGTGACGACTCTGAGGTAGCACCTGCGCTATCAAAGCTAAAAGCGCTTTTATCGTTTGCGCTATAAAAAAAATTTTTTAAATTATATCTAGTGCAATAACAAATGATTCTATAGGTTTCCACATTAAATTACGAATTACAAATCCAAAAAAATTGAAATAAGATTCATTTAACCTCAAAAGATAGCACTCGAATATTCATTTGCGCTACGCTATGCTCTGCTATCCAATAAATCTATATTATTTTAATCGTGAAGTTGCTGATTTCGAAGTAAAATTCATAAAAAACACGTGTTGTCAACCTCGCAGACTGATCCCGAGCGTAAGTGTTCAGCAATATTATTGATTCTTTAAAAATTTCTTAACCAAAAATTATTGCGCCATTTATATCAATTTATTTTATTTTTAATTCTGTTTTTATGAACTATAAAAAGAAGTGAAATCAGCCAATAATCTCTGATGTAAGCAATGACATTGTTTCGCAAATTGACAATCATACCAACTTAACTTTTAAAAATTGCAATATTTTTTGGACACTCTTGAGCACATAAATTTGTAAGATCTGAATTTAAGGTAGCGCTAATTGTTACGCTATATAATAACACGACACTAACTGGGAGTCCTTGCCCTGAGATATTAAACTACGTGCTCCATTATTTGCACTTTTCTTTTCATTGCCATTTCTTTTGGGATGTCGTTTACTCAATTGTGCTAGTATATGAAACAGACGTTCGTAAATGTTTTTTAGAGTTACTTGTATATACATATATATATATATATATATATATGTATTTTTTAAATGACATCATACCAAGTTCTATAGATAAAAACCTTGTCTACCAAGTATACTTATGGCAATAGTTTACTGGCTTTTTGTAGATATTTTATCTTTTGGTATTCTCTTGTTGTTAAGCTGTATGCTGTATGCCATATATGAATTTAATTAGCTTTAGATATCAAGGTTACTCATTTTTTCCAAAAAAATTGTTCATCACTCTTTTTCTTACATTTTGTCTATTTTTTAACTCTTAGATAAGACAAAATATCCATTGCTGGTTTTTGGAAAATGTCTATGAGCACATGAATAATTTTTTGTGAAATGTTGGTTAAAAAATTATTGATAGACTATTAAATTGATGTATATTTAAATGATTAAAAAAAATCATCAATATCTTTAAATTAACCAAATAATGGTTCATTAGAAAGTATCTAAATATACTTAATGGGAAATAATATATATAAATTAAACATACCATCTTACTTAAACTAATCAAATTTTTAGTAGCTGTTACTAAAAGCAATATGTTGGGACTTATAAGTTAAAGTTATCCTAGAAATTTCTCTCAGTGTAGGGGGGCAACTTGCATTGAAATAAGGGCTTTTCAGTTGCACACTAAAATTGAATTTCAAAGACAACAAATTCTTTCTTTATAATAAAAAGAACATTCACGTCACGATAAGATGGATTATACGATTAGAGAAGTACTACTGTGATTGTAAAATGAATTGGTATACGGTTTTTTTTCACATACGTAGTCTTTCTTGGAATCAATAGGTGGCTACCATATATCATGTATAAGAGAAATTGATGAACGTATAAGGATCGTTGTCAAAAAGTTGTGATAGATAAAAAATACATGAAAAATTTATTGTTTCGCAATCTATTTGACTACTAGTGTTCAGTTCTCCAATTTTATTTCCATGTTCTTAGTAATATCATCCAAAAATGGGTTACCGAGCGGCCATTTTCAAAAACTATACGGTTTTTTAAAAAACTTGTCGAAGTTAAACTTCACAATTTTTTGGGAACGACCCATATGCATATGTTCTATTGTTAATTTGCATGTTTTGTCTCTTTCTGCTAATAATGAAAAAAAAAAAACAATAAAATTTCAAGGAAAAGTAATAAATCGTGAATATTATTAAATTCTTAGAACTGTAAAATGATGGACAAGTATATAATAGATTATTTGAGTGTCATACGTATATCGTATGTATTTAAGTTCTGAGACTTTTTTAAAAAAATCTCAAGGATCTTAGTGACAGATTTTCTTCAAAGGTTTTTCTCAAGAGACGTGCTATCAGGGACGGTGCAGATAAAAACTTCTACCGTCCGAAGAAGTGGGGCCACCTAACGTTCGTCACGATATATTGAAGCGAACTTGAGTTCCGCGGCAGTATTTCTCGTCGTAGTTACATAGTGATACTATTGTCATTAGTTTAATTTCCAAGACGTCTCAAAAGAAAAGAAACATTGAAAATATTTATCAAGAAACACAGTAATAAAGTCTAATAGACAATTTTGTCTTATATTTAGCCACCCAATGTATAAGTGCATATGTCTGTAAAATCTTGATGTTAGCTGACATTAAGAATTTTTTACAGTAAACATTAATTGCTTGATTCAGAAAATCCGTATCTTAAGACCATGTCATGGACGTAACATTATCCAAAACTTTTCGCCCTTCTCATTCTTAAATTAATAACTCAAATGGATTTTTCATATCAGACAAACGTAAAAGAAAGATAAAGGTACGTTTATACGCTTTGAAAAATTCATTTGTATTATTAATTTAAGAATGGGGAGAGAGAAAAGAATTGGCTGAAGTCACGTCTAGGACATGGTCTTAAAATTTTCCTTATTAAATGTTTCATCAATTTTCAAAGGATTCTTGAGGAATACTCACTAGTTTTTGAAAATTATATGTCCATACACACAATAAAGTTACATATAAATTTGATAAGTTTTTAGATATTCTCTTAATGTTAAAAGTGACAAATGTGAGAAAAAATTACAAGCGTTGAAATGAATTTCACAGTTCCTTATGCAAATGCATTGAGGACAAAGGTGAGTAAAGAATTAATATAAACACGGCGAAAAATTCCAAATAAAAACTTCTTAATCGTGCTTGTGATAAAAGAAGAAGATTTCACGATTTCACCATGAAAAATGGAGATAAGGAAATCGAGATTGATTACTGAAATTTGTGCAAAAAAATGTTACCTTTGGTTTTTTCTGACTGTTTTCCCAATAAACAGAAGAAAGTGTAATGTCACTTGACAATTATTACTGACAATCAGTAATCCTTGTAAATCTGCGTCCCACTCTCTTCCATTTATTGAAGAATCAGCTGGAAAGAACCAAAAGTAACATTTTTTAACCTATTTATAGATTATATTCGGGGGGGGGGGGGGGGTAATCAAGGTGGTGAAACAGTTCTCTGCTAAACTTGTTTTATCAAACGCAACAAACAGGGAATCATTCTGCTGTTCCTTATTATTAATATTATATTGTATATACATACATGTATGTATACTGCTTGAAACTTCAAGGGAAGAAAGCAATCAAAGTTCTATCTTCCATCAAAATGAGAATATTTTTTCGTTATTTTTTATCTGTGTCCTTTGAATAAATAATGATACCTATGCAAGAATCTATATGAGAAGTGAAGTTCTTTTGACACGTTTTATAGACTATGAAAATGTTGTAGTATATGATTCATTTTGGGAATAGCTTATAAAATATATGAAAAATCAGCTTTAAAAGCTTTAATACTTGCAAATAAATTTCAATGTTTATATATTCGAAATATTCATATTTTTCTACTACATATCAAAAAAAGAATTTAAAATTTTCATAGATTAGAAATCCATCAAAAGCTAATAATAAATAGTGTGTCCATGCGTGTATCGAATTTCACAATTATTAGATATTTAATAGGTAAATATATATATTACAGAGCAATTGAATCGTGAATAAATTGATAATTTTTCATTCATATTATCAACAAGGCGGAAATGTATGTCTTCAGTACGAGAACTTGAGTGGCAATGAAAGTTACTTTCTTCTAACTTTCTCGATTACGAAGTTTCAGAGCTCACATATGATCAGTCAGTGGTCAAAAGCACTCGTATTAACGCGAACTATGATTTCTTTACAAAGCTTAATGCTCAAGCAATAAAAATGTGTTAAGTTTTGAAAAAAATTTGGTGCATTGTAGTAAATAATTTTTATTAATCTATTCCAATTTAACGTATTTCAATTATAAGAATATTGACAATTTAAAATTTAAGTTATTAGAAAAAGAAAATCGTCCGTCCTTACTTTTATCACACTTTAGTTAGATACAGCTCTGTAGTTTCGAATTTGTACTTGTGATTAAATTTTTTTTTTTTTTTTTTTCACTTTATTTGAGTGCAGCAGTTTCTCTTAAAGTTTCACATATGATCTTGGAAATACTAAGGTCAAAGTATTTCTTATACATATGCAGATAGGAAAAATTATTGTGAGAGCAATAGCTTGGAAATTTAATTGTTCTAAAGAGAACTTGGATTAAAAATTTTTTAAATTTCATTTAAAATTTTTTATACAATAATTATGGGAATCTTGGACTGTCGTGTTATTGAATCTCCAGGCGACTCTAAAAATAAGGTAATATATACGATATAAATGTCTTGTTACACATAATAGTAATCAGTAGAATAATGAAGAAAGAAATATTAACTATAATCGAATTAGATTGAAGTGGTACAATTTCTTATGATAATATCATATAGGTATATACAGTATATTTGAATTACCAAAACGTATAAGATTAGTCATGATCCGATCCACCTCGATCCAATCCTATTGAGCCTGACGGTTGACTTAATGAAATATATTATAAATTAATTTATTAGTTTCTTAATTGGCATTTATTAACTTGTTAGTTTGATTATTTATTGAATTATGAGGGTTAAAGTGAGAAGAGAAAATAGAGGACGAAAGCCAAAAATGAGATAGGTGTGCCATACACAATGTAGAATATTCCTTGTTTTAGAATGTGGCTATGAATGTCTCAGCTCAAGCCCATCATGTGACAAGGGTAAAACGAGGTCAAGCCTTTGGTTCAGTTCGAGGGTTTAGAGGATGCACTGTTTGGCTGACAGGCTTCTCGGGTGCTGGAAAAACCTCGATTGCTTTCCAAGTCGAAGATCACTTAGTTTCACAAGTAGGTATCTGTAATATATTAAAGATATGTATATATGTATACATTATTACATAAATATGGATATTGTGTTATAGGGGATTCCTGCTTATGGATTGGATGGAGACAATGTTCGAACCGGATTGAATAGAAATTTGGGATTCAGTAAAGAAGATCGAAAAGAAAATATTCGTAGAGTTGCAGAAGTTGCAAAGCTATTTGCAGATGGAGGAGTAATAACTCTTTGTAGTTTTGTTTCTCCATTTGAAGCAGATAGACAAATTGCAAGAAGGATTCATGAAGAGGCTAATTTGCCGTTTTTCGAGATTTTTGTAGATGCATCTCTCACGCTTTGTGAGGCACGTGACGTGAAGGTAAGATAAATATTTACCTAAAATATAGGAAAATAGATTGAGATGAGTTACTCAGAAAAATATTTGCTTGAATAAACAGAATTTTTGTTGGTTCAACTATAGCATTTAGTTGTTATATGGATAAAAAATGTTTTCTTAATCCAACGAAATATTTAACAGTGGAACGTTGATTTTACTTTTACTAACTATTCAAGCATGGTGTTCATATAATCGGAAAGAGTCAGTGAAGCGTGAAATCATAAACAACCAGGACCGTATTAGGTCTTGTGTGTCATATGAAATTTGTTCTTCAATCATAAAGAATAATAGTATTTTAGGGATCGAAAATAATTAATAAAAAGTTTAGTTACAGCAAATGTGTGACAAGAAAAATGTTAAATATACGTAAGAGTTATGCTGGACCGTATTTTTTAAAAAGTCATAGTGAATATTAGATTAGCATTATTATTTAAAAATTCACTCTCTTCTTTATTTCGCTTTTGGTAATCGGATAATTTATTAACTACTCTCTAGCTCTACTCCGTACACCCTACTGCTTCATAGATCATTCTTCAAAAGCTCAAAATCAGATTCTTCAAAATCTGCGTTCCGGTGTAACTATTTTTAATAAATTTCAAAAACTTAATTTCAAATACTTAGTAAATTCAACAAAACAATTTTGTTTAATAAACAACAATTTGTTTCTGACTGTATAGGTACTAAAATGCATAGATCTATTATACGTATACCTACATGATACTTCAAATGAATATAAATGTTGATTTTTGTTTTCAGGGTCTCTACAAAAGAGTTAGACAAGGATCAATAAAAGAATTTACCGGAATCGATCAGTCTTATGAAAGACCAGTAATGCCAGATCTCACCATTGACACAGAGAACTTTACTCTCGAAGAATGCACCAAGATGGTCCTCGACTTGCTTGAAAAACGCGGAATTTTGCCCAAAATTTGTAAACCTGGAGAACCAGTTCCAGAACTCTTTATTTCAAAAGAAAAATTAGCTACCGCCCGAAAAGAAGTCGAAACTCTAGACTCTGTTGAGGTCAATGACCTTGATGTTCAGTGGATTCAAGTCCTCGCTGAAGGTTGGGCTGCGCCTTTAAAAGGCTTTATGAGAGAGGATCAATATCTGCAGGTACAATATCTTCTGGAGTCCAGTCCAACTACACAAACACACACACACACACAAGCGCGCGCATACACACGTATTTTTCGTGAGTTATCCAGGAGGTTTTATACTTATAATAAGGTAAAAGCACCAATAGCCGGACGGTACCCAATAGCCGGGCAGAGCCATGCATTTTTCTCAAAATTAGAGATTTACGAATCACTTATCGCTATTTTGGTGTACCGTATACAAACCTCGAAACGTACACTTTAAAAAAGTGAAAAATTTGTTGAATTAGAAATTAAAACTTCGCCAAGAAAAAAAAATTTCTCTACTGAAGCACAAGGCTGGTCGAAATGTAGCGAAATCTGCTCTATAAACTAACTGACACGTTGTCTTTGTTAAGCAAATAACATTTACATTTACCCTCATTTTTCATTTTAATACGTGTTACACTGAAGTCAAATGCTTTATCTACATCATAATATTTTTCAAAATTAAAAAAAATTTTACTTTAATTAAATATTCTAAATCCGGTTATTAGGTCAATGAATATTCGTTTTGCCTAATAACCGAACGCGTGTCCGGAGTTACATTGCACTTATTTTGTTTTCGCTCTATAGTCACCGGACGAAAAGGTTATTACAAAAACGAATGCGAATTTTAAAAAGTGCTGTTGATATTTTCGAGAAATGTGGTAAGTATTTGATTGTTTTCAATTCATAGAAGATATCTATCTGATAAAATATTAGGTAAATTACTTTAAACATATTTTAATTATTCAAATATGAAATCCAACCTCAATTGACATTTGTCGTTTATTTTCTTGTTGATTTTACATTGAGAACAATGAAAATATGGATTTCAGAGTGAAATTTCCCCACTTTTTGATCTTTTTGAATGATAATTTTCAATAATAATGATAAAATATGATTGATAATGAATAATTTTTTAAAGAAATAATGTTTGAATTATGGATTTGCTGAAAATCTGATATTTTGAGAAAGTATTTTCATTTTAACATATGTATTTTCTGGGTTTTATGTATTTGGTGTCTTTATTATAGATCATGGAAAAAGTATCGGAAAAAAAGATTAAAAAGCTTTATACCAAAGCGGATATTATTAATGCGATTGAGGATATAAGGCAAAAACGATTGACAATTAGTGCTGCAAGCTCTAAATATAATATATTCTATTTGTAAAATCTTTTCAATACTTGTTTTTTATAAGCGCAGACCTAAAAAATGTTTCCGTAAATATTTCCCAGTGTTTATTATGCTTAAAAAATATCAAATCCATATCAATCAAATTATAATATTCTCTTGTCCGAGTATTGGTGCAGCGCTGTCCGGATATTGGATCAATTCACTTTACCCGTCCGGCAATTGGCTCCAGAGCATTATTTAATGAAAAGAATTATTAAAATGGATTATTCAGATTTAACACAACTCTGGACTTTTTGTTATAGTAGGGAGGACATATACATCAAAATAATCGCGGCAATTCTTGATTCCGCATCATATTTAGAACGATTAATACAAAAAATTGAATGACATTTCCTTAGACGTCCGGCTATTGGTGCTTTTACCTTATACCCTGTATGCACATGTATTGTATATAATAATATGCCTGCTGCTAATTGTTGTTATAAAAATAAAAATATTAATTGAGAGAAATTTTTTCAGACCCAGCATTTTAACTTTATAACTATTGAAGGCGTTGAAGTAAACCAATCAATTCCAATCGTCCTAGCAGTGAATACCAGTGATAAAGATCGTCTTGAAAAATCGAGTTCCATTGTCCTTAGACATAAAGGAAAAGCTTTGGCTATTATGAGGAATCCGGAATTTTATTATCATCGTAAAGAGGAGAGATGTTCAAGGCAATTTGGAAGCAGTGATTCTCGACATCCGTACATTCAATTGATATACAACTCTGGTGACTGGTTAGTAGGAGGCGAGATTGAAGTTCTAGAAAGAATTCGATGGAATGATGGATTAGATCAATACAGATTAAGTCCAAATGAAATCAGAGCCAAGTGTAGAGAAGTTGAAGCTGATGCCGTTTTTGCTTTTCAACTAAGAAATCCAATTCATAATGGACATGCTCTTCTTATGCAGGTCCGCGAACTTGAAATAACATATAACATACGCTTGACTCGGAGATTTGAAATTTCACAATATTCACATTTTTATTTTTATTGTTAATATCAGGATACTAGGAAGCGTCTTTTGGAGGAGAGAGGATTTAAAAAGCCGATTTTGCTTCTACATCCTTTAGGAGGTTGGACGAAAGACGATGATGTTCCTCTTCATATTAGAATACATCAGCATCAAGCAGTTTTGGAAGAAGGTCTTTTGCATCCTGACACTATTTTGGCTATTTTTCCCAGTCCAATGATGTACGCTGGACCGACTGAGGTCTGAAAAACTCTCCAATTTATACTTTTTTTTTTCCTATACTATAATTTATAAATGGAAAACTACTTTTCACATTAAATTAATTTTACAGGTTCAGTGGCATGCCAAAGCTAGAATGAACGCAGGTGCCAGTTTTTATATTGTTGGCAGAGATCCTGCAGGAATACCTCATCCCGATAAATTTTCACTTCCTGACGGAAATCTTTATGATCCTACTCATGGTGCCAAAGTTCTTTACATGGCTCCAGGATTATATAATATAGAAATTATCCCGTTCAAAGTAGCAGCCTATGATACAAAGTACAAGAAAATGTCTTTCTTCAATCCTCAACGAAAAGCTGATTTTGATTTCATTTCTGGAACTAAAATGCGCGGTGAGAATGAAACATTAATTTTCATTTTAAAATGAATAGACATGGAAATTTTCTATTCACTTTTTCATACTCGAGAATATTGTTTCAACTGCTTAAGATGCTTTAATAGACAATCTTTTTAGGATTGGCCAAGTCTGGTGAAAATCCACCGGAGGGATTTATGTCTCCAAAAGCCTGGAAGATTCTCTCAGACTACTATCGAAACGCAAATAATAACTCGATCTGATACACATTAACGTTATTTATCTCTACATTAATTACCAACACTCGCATGATCATAAATAATTTATTACCAAATGAGACTCAAATAAAGATTTTACATATATTAAAAATAATTTTAACTGAAAATAATTTCCCATCTCGTAACTGCATATTCTGTTGTAATTTAGAGTGTTTCTCGACTTTATCACTAAGTTAATTTATTGCAACGAAAATACGGCTCAAATGTTTTGAACTAAAATTATATAGTTGACAATCGAAGGATGAAAGAGCGACGAGAACGTTCACAAAATCTGCTACTCTCCTTCATCAGAATCTCTCATCACTAGCCTGGACAATCTGGAATAGAATTTTTTTAGGATTCAAATTGTTTTTAGAACGGATTCTTTAATTGCAAACATTAAATTTAAAGGCATGTGATACTTGAGAAAAGTAGTAAGTTAATATGAACAACTTGGTTCAGTTTCTACATGTTTACCCACAAAATATATAAAATGTTGTTTTCAAAATTTAGAAAATGATAGAGAATATATTGTAAAATCGGACGTAGATAGACTACTTTTGGTTTTGATAATGTAAACATTTTTTTCAATAAATTTTGCTAAAATTTAACTTTTTTTCATTTTTCAAATCAAAAGTAGTCTATCTACGTCCGCTTTTATTTTGACCATTTCTCAAATTTTGAAAACAAAATTCTATGAATTTTGGACACAAACATATAGAAATCTAGAATCAATAATATTCGCTAATTTGCTAAATATCACATCCCCTTAATACTTTTCTTTCATAAAAATCAAATCTGGCGTTTACAACTATTTAGGATCTTTTAATTATTTTAAGCAAACTGTATATAAACATGCTAAGTTATCCGCTGGGTCATGCTATAAGCAAATATACATATTTATACATAATTTTCCCTACGAATTAAGATGTCTGAAATCTTTAATAAAAATAATACATTCCCATAAACATGCATTCACTGGTGGAGCTCTATCCAACTGCGTACGAAAGCCCTGAATGAAGTTTAATGTTAAATATAAGTTAAATATAGCAGCTTATGCTTTGAGCTAGGGAGTTGGATAGGACTGATTAACTAATCTACTCTTCAGTCTAAATTTAAATACAAACGAATACTAAAAAGTCAAATCACAGCACAATGATATGTTTTACCAATGATACCTATGATTTTTTAACTTTTATTTTTTTCTCCTCCATTTTTTAAAAAAAGTTCTATCGCCATGCAATGACCAAAATGTCTGCGATCAGAGTGGGAATTGGAAAGTAAAAAATCTAAATATAATAAAATAAAATAGCAGTAAAATTCGGCAATTTATGCAATAAAAATCTTACAATCTGATCAGTCACAAACATTAAATCTAAGTGTTTCCTTAAACGGGACAATTTGAACTTATTTGTTTTTCAAAATTTAAGAAATAATAAAGAACATGAAAACGAACGTAAAAAACCTAATTTTGGTTTTTTTAATTTAAAATGAGTTTAATTTTAGTAAGTCATCAAATTGGAGATAAATAAAATGTTTATAATTATCAAAATTATAAATAGGCTATCTGCACCCGTTTATATGTGCCTTCTTAGTTTCTCCCGAATTTTTATTCAATAAATTTAAACACCAAAATGTAGAAATTGGACCCCAAGTTATACACATTAACAAAGTATCACATGCCCTTAAGCGGAATGATTAGGATGCGATGCACGAAACGACTTGTCTACCTTCCTCGTCGGAATCCGAAATTCGGGTTGGCTGGAGGGAACTTTGCTTTGAGAGAGTTCTACCAAGACCTCTTGGCCTCGGAGGTGGTGGTTGTTTATTCCAAATAGCCTCCAGCTGATCGAAATGCTGAGACTGAGCAAGAGCGGCCTGTTCTGGCCCTAATCCAGATTGTGAACCCGTCAATCCGGCTTTACTTATATCTTCCATGGAAGCACTCACGCTGAATCTTCGTTTTAATCTTTCCTCCACTGCTGCTACCATGATCCCTAAAAAGAAGACGATGAGTCAATTTGAGTAGAAGATGAAATTAAATTTTTTTTAAAGTGAAATCATTACATTTCTCACTATTAATTATGGTTGAATAAATAATATACCTGAAGTGAGGTGGCCATACTTCTTCTGCCAAGTATAGGTATCCAATGAAACTTCCTTCTTTAGCAATCTTCTGGCAGGACGTTTAGGGCCTGGGGGTCTTAAATCTCTCGGAGCAACATAAGAAGGAAGCTTAACGTACTGAGCAGGCGTATTGTGTAAGCAAAGAATTGGCATGCATTTATGTTCTAATAAATAGAGAGCAATTCTCGAACAATCTGTGGACATCTCAACTCCTAAAACTGGAACATGAAGCATGATTGAACTCAAGGCTGTACCTTTCTTTGTATCCCAAACTATTAAATTCTTATCTTCACTTCCAGAAACTGCCAGGGTTCCGTCTCCTGATAATCTTACACAAGTTATGTAGCCCAAATGACCTGTCAGGGTGTGCAAATCCGCGCCGGTATTGATATCCCAAACGATTAAATTTGCATCCCTAGACCCGGAAACTACGATACATTTATCCAGAACCGCCACAGCAACACAGGTTACGTGATCTGTGTGGCCTACCAAAACCTGCAAAAAAGCATTTTAATGTTTACATTATCTGTCAAATTAACTACTTTAATCTATATAATTCATTACAGAAGTAAGAAAAATTAATTTTATAAAAGTTGTTATAGATTCATAAATCACTGGATTGATGAGAAAATAAACTTATAGAACGTAATGGCGTCAGGTATAGCATATACTTATAATGGAAATATATACTTTAAACTTGATTAATACCTGGGACAATTTTCCACCAGAAAGCTGCCAGATTTTGAGACTCATATCTCTTGATCCAGTTATCAGAGAATGTGAGTCTGGAGTTACGACTAAGCAGGTGATGTCTTGTGAATGTGAAACCTGATGTTTTTCTTCTGGTCCTGCACCTAGACTAATTATCTGCATTTGATTGTCACCATTTCCGCAAATTGCGTACCTAAAAAAATAATATTTCTAGTAAAAAAAAGTTTTCATATCTTTTTATAAAATATGAATTTTTTTGTTATTTGGTTACCTCATATCAGACGTGACAGCAAAACATCTTCCAGGTCCGCAAACAGACTGAATTAACGTTCCGTTATCAGCAGCCCAAACTCTAATTGCACCTCCTCTGTCTGAACTAACAACTCTTCTTCCATCCAACATAGCAATAACTGCAGTGACAGGAGCCTGATGTTTAAAAGTAGCAACTACAAGTCCTAGAGTCAATCCCCAAACCCTGACTGTTTTGTCTTCTGAACCAGAAGCTGCAAAGAGACCAGAAGCAGAAAAAGCTACACAGGTAACACTCGCATCATGACCTTCCAAGGTGGAAATTAGCTCATGAGTGTTGAGCTGCCACAGATTGACTAGAGAATCCACGCCTCCAGTTACAGCCATAGCACCATCTCTTGAGATGTCCAAGCAGGAAATCGGAGATGTGTGTGTTTGAAGCGACTCTTGTTTCTTCCCTGGCTTTGGTCGAGCTTCCTCGCTTCTGAAACTCCAGTAGGTTACCCTATTACCTCCAGCTGTTATTAAAAAGTCATCTTTTTCAGTGACTTTGACTGATGTTATATCAGATGAAGGATTTGCTGGTAAAGTTTTAATTAGACGTCCTTTGTGCATATCAAAGACTGAAATTCTTCCTTCAGCACCCCCTGCTATCGCTCTTCGGCAATCTTTTGCTAAACAGATACTTTTAACGGGTCCCTGATGGCCTCGAAGGGTATGGATTTCAGTTCCAGTAGCTAGAGATCTGGAAATTATATAGTAGATTATTAATAAGAGATTTCATATCTTTATAATTTTCATTGATTTTACTTAATTTGATTTGAAATTACTATGGTATTCCGTAAGGCCATGGACTACTCGTACCACGTGACCAAATTTATAGATAAAGATATTTGTGTAAGATAACTTTTATGCACACAAAATATTCTTCTGAAAATTTGGAAACTGTAATAAAACGCGATAAAGAACGTTTATCTGGTTCGTTTTAGTCAAAATTCTTTTTGCAAATACTGTTCGGGAAGTTTGCACTTTGTGCACCGGAAAATATTCGCAAAATGTCACATATCCGTATGTTTTCTTTTAGTCACATTTTTCGGTGCGCAAAATGTGAATTCCCCTTACAGTGTTGTAATAATGTTTGCAATTTTTTTTACTAAAACGAACCAGACAATAAACCTCAATTCTTTATTCAATTCTGTACTATCTCTCAAGTTTTAAGAAGATATCTATGTGTACGAAAAAAATTCATCTCGCATGAATTTAAACTATAATTGAATCACTAATTCCAGTTGGTTTATAAACTTAAATTAGGTAAGTTTTCGCTCGCGTTAGTTAATCATCCATACCTAAGGTACATCTTCTGATCTTCACAAACGGCCAGAAGAAAAACCGAATCATCCGAGACATCCAATTTGATGACTGGACTTGGAAGTGGAATGCTGTTTAACAATGTAAAGCTCTCGAGTGACCATAAACAAATAGTTCCATCCACAGATCCCGAAACCAAAATTTCCCCAGCAGAATCAACTTTCACAGCCGTTACAGGTCCTCGATGATGGTCTACTCTCATCAAAACCTCTCCAGTGAATAAACTCGTTGCAATAATCCTTGAATCTTCGCCACCACTAACAATGACAGAATTATTTAATGCTAGCGTCAAAGTCAATACAGGAGCAATATGCTCACAAATCCTTCTTTTAATGATCAATTCCTGCATGTCCCAGACGATAATAGTCGTGTCTTCAGATCCAGTTAACAAATATTGGGATTGCTGAGTAACAGCAAGACACGAAATAGGATTAGAATGACCTTTAAAGGTGTGAATCAATTGTCCAGACATAACGTGCCAGAGTTGAGCATCGCCTTTTTTGGGGATCACAACAACATGTTGACCCGAAGGCGCTGGTTCTACTAATTTCACACCCTGGGGACAGCATAGAGCACGAATTTGTAGCGGCAAAGGTGGTTGCAACCAGCCATTCAATGGGACTAGGAGTGGAGCTGTATAACCGTCACACCATGCCATTGCAGCCATTACCATTCTTGAAACAAGATCACTATCATCTTCGGCGACAGTTCTTAGCCAGCAAATTAATTGAGCTCCTAGTTGAAGTGGGTCTCTAGTTAAAACGTCGCTTGATTTTCTCACAGCGTAGTACACCAACTCGAGATCTCTTTCTAGAAGGTACCTTCTTGCATGTTCAAGGACGCATCGAAGATAGCTAACTGAGATCATCTGGACCCCAGCTAAGAGAAAGTCAAATGCACAGACTGCAAGCTTTTTCAATCTTTCAACTTCACCAGCTCGTAAAAGATGTAGCCAGGCTTCTTCCACGTGACGGAGAGTGTAAGTGATATTGTCCTGTGTTTGAGGTGCACTTTGGAAAGGAGTTTCTTTTGCTGGGGGTGAAGCTGAATTTTCTGCGGATTTTTCTTCACTGTCTTCATTTTCTTCAGAAAAGAAGAGGTTGGATATTTCCGCGTGATTCGATTTCGTGATTTCCTGGGTGGTGAGGTAGCGTTTTCTGGTTACTTCTCGACTCACCCATCTCCAGCAAAACATTAACCTTCCGCTCATTACGCGTACCTAAAGAATAAGTTTCACGTTTTTGCAACAATCTAACTTTGATAGATTAATATTTAGAAAAATAAAAAATAAAAAAGAGTAAAAATTATACTGTAAAACTACATAAATTGTAATACTGACCTTTAACCAAGGGTCCAATGTTCTCCTCACGAGACACCAAGTTGCAAAATTGAATTGTCCCGAGTCTAAAGAAAGTGGATTGTCTTCTCCTGTTGGCATGATTAGTTCCAGGATTTCAGTTTCTGAAAGTCCATATTCAGTACAAGCGAGTAAAGATCCCAATCTGTTGGCAGCTTTAGCACCGACTAGATTTTCAAAACTATCCAAGTCTTTTTCAATATTTGGAAGACGCTCTCTTTTTGGTTCTGGAAGTTCTATAAAAATTTCGTTGTTCCTGAGTCTATCTTTTTGAAGTGGAGTGAGTCGCAAGGCTTCTGGAGGCACAGCGGTTGTCGCAACGAAATGTACACCCTTAATAATGAAAAGTCAATGGTAATCAAACAGATAAATATATAAATAAATTTCACTAAAAAGAATATCATCTTATTCTTCTACCTGAGGTATATTTAGAGGAAGCCATGAGAGAGCAGCAACAATGTCACACTCAAGGGGATGCAACCGATGTAAATCGTCGACCAAGATAATTAGTTGTTCAGCCATCGGCTGTTCTTCTAACTTCCTTATAATCTGATTAAACCAGTTGTTCAGGTACAGTGGATCGAAGGAAGCGTCACGTGGGAGATTTCCATCGCTATTTCCTGATAAGAATCCTATATGCTCGCAAAGAACCCTCAGCAATTCAAGACTGTAGGCCGATTTAGGTGTGGAAGTACATAATCTGACGACTCTCAAGGACGGAACTCCAAACCACGTTGGGGCGCTTTCATATATTCGAGAGAGAATTGATGATTTTCCTGAACAGCGCGATCCTCGAATTAAAATTGGTCCATGTTTCTCATCTCTTCCTAACAATTAAAAATGTATCTACTATAACATAGTATTATTGCATGAATACTTAATTTATTTTATATTATATAATATATATATATATATACATATTCATTCACAGTTTCAGTTTTTTTATTTTTCAATCTTATTTCATTAAAAATAAATTCCTTATATTTCATTTTATTGAGATGGTAAATACCAGCTAATAATTGTTTCCTTATCCAAAGAATCGTCTCATCCTTTTCGTCAGTTGGTTTAACTTCTCTGAGAAGAGACAAATGAGCAAGGCTCTCTGCATACACTTCTTGAACAATTTTCTTTCGGCTTTTAATTTCAGGGTTTTTTTCTACCGAAGAATTCACCAGGCATTGAAGCCTCTCGATAACGTTTTCTCGGAATTTTGATAAATAAGAATCGTGGGAAGGGCACTCTGCGTCAATACCGCTCGATTTGTAGTTCACCTCTAGCCGAATTATGTTCTCTGAAGGCAGAGCAGATTCTACGCGCGATTTGAGTGATGTTACTTCCGACGACTGGGAAGGAGCTTCACTTCCTGACCATGTACGAATCACAGTTACTATTCCCGCACCGTCTTTACTCAAACCTGAGAAAAAGTGACATGAAAAGAAAATTTATTACTTCTTTGTTAAAAAATTATATAAAGATTGAAAAAAATTCAATCGAATTTATCATAAAAAAGAAGCGATTAGCGATGAGAAATATTATAAAAGCCACCTTCCTCCTTCTTTTCTATTCTCATTGCAAATATTTCAAGAGTTTTTAAATTTAACACGAATGGATAAATAAATTGAATAAATAAATTATACTTGCTTAAACCATGATCCAATTGGCGTTCCGTTGTACTTTTAAGGATTGTTTTCACTTCCTGATTATGTGGTTGTTCGGAAGCGACAGATTTCGCAGCAAATGATAGAGCCTGTCTGAGTTTGGGTTCCTGGTTAGATTGCCAAGCTTCCTGGACTGTTTCCTCACTGTTAGACAGAATCAATGAGGAGGGAGTGAAAATACCAGTAAGCAAATTGCATGCACAGGAATGGAACGTAATGTTGGCGGTCAACGTAGCAGTAGGTTTGACAAAGAAATGTTTTACGACAAGAAGAATGTTAATTGATACTCGAACTTCTCATTCTGATATGTATGCCCCTGGAGGTTTAACTAGTGGCTTTACCTGTCAGCTTTGAGCTTATAACAATGACCATCGTGCTCGTAGTACTCTTCGAGATGATTATTGTGGATGAGCAAAGCTCGGAAAGTATCCTCCTTCAATGTCGTTGGCACCCAGCCGGCTTTGTAATCCGATCCGACCAAAACCTAAGAATTCCAAACGAAAAATCAAATATTATAATTGCTCATCACAACTGTTTTCTCTTCATCTATCCATCTATCCATCTATTATTATTATTATTATTATTATTATTATTATTATTATTATTATTATTATTATTATTATTATTATTATTATTATTATTATTATTATTATTATTATTATTATTATTATTATTATTATTATTATTATTATTATTATTATTATTATCACAATCAAATACTAAATTTATTTTTTCATTTGCTTTCATTCAATATAAATTACCATTATCTTTTGAAATAGTAAATTTATTTTAAAACTTGACTGTAAACTAAAAATCCATTCAAAATTTGAAAATATTCTTATAAACATGTCAATTATTTGGATTCTCACCAGAAGAAAACAACCTCTGGAATGACGATGAGATGCATTTATCTCTTCCAAAAATAATTCAGCCAATTTTGGATTTGCGTCTGGATTTCTACTCGTTCTATATTGCATATCAACCAATAAAACCTGTTGAAACAATTTCAATAGATAAGGGGCTATATTAAAGTATGTATTATTTTATCACAATTTTCCATTCAAATAAAGAGTATAAAATAATCGAATAATCTAGAATTAGTTTTATTTCCAACATTAATCTCACCTCAATTCCCATTCCATCGTAGATTGATTGCAACTCTGGACCAACGATTTCCAAAAGTTGCTTTCGCTCTTCCAAAAATTCTGAATTGAATTTTGAATTAACAATAAAGTGAGCCAAATTAAGATAAATACATGTAATGAATGGGTAATTATTTTCATTTTTGAAGTTATCTTAAAATATCTCTGTAGGGTAGCAAGGAATTCAGAAGAAGGGTGCAAGCACACACAACACATACACACACACACACTCACACAAAGTTTCTTTTTATATGATATACCTGATTAACATACAATTATACCTAATATAGGGACGAGTGCATAGACATTTTTATTACGCTGTCTGTGATGCATTATGCTCATAATAATGTAAAAGAATGAAAATGAAAAAGAGAAAAAAAAGGGGAGAATTTTTTTAAATTTCCAAATAATTTTTCTATTTTTGTACAAAAACTGGAGTCAAATAAAAATATTGATATTTATTTTGTTTATAAAATATGCATATATGTATAAACGGCTATGGTTAAGCTAAATTTGTAAATTATGTAATTGGTCGTGATAATTTTTTTACACTTATAATAATATAATAAAATATGAAAAGGAATTAATTGTAAAGATACTCACCGTCTCGTTCGCCGGCAATGAATATTTTAATGAGACGTGGAGCTGGCAAATGAGGAGGAGGTGGGCCACCCCTGATGACCCCTGCTATCAATTCTACCTCAAGATTCATTTTATTTGCTGAAAATCTTTCGTCACTTTTTTCTCTATTATTTTATTTCCCTTTCTCTTAGCCAAGAAAAGTCTTCATGGCAATTTTTACTTTTCTTCTCTCTAAATTCCAGGAATAAATGCACAATTTTTTACTACTCTGCCTCGTAAATTTTGTCACTTTCCTTTTTTTCTAATTTAACTTACTCTATTTCATGTTAAAATTCCGTCTATTCTTCTTTCGATTTTCGACTGAAGTATCTTTTAAATTTCTTTCCATTCTTATATCGACAATTAGTAAAGAATAGTTTTCTTTCTTGTATTTCGGTAACTTTGTAGTCAAGAATATTAACTATAATATATCTGCTACTAGATATATCTTAATTAATGTAAAACTATTAATCTATTTCTGTAAATAAATAACTATTATATTAAATTTTCTATATTAAGTACGATAAGATCATTATTTAGGTAACTTTGTTTCAGATTGTCTTCGCAATTTAGAAAAACCCAGAACGATGGAGAATTCTGTTCTACGTTTCAGGATTGTAGGTAAAATTGTTTTCATTAGTTGTTCTTATTTTCACGTTCACAATTATCACAATAGAAGGTATTATTCATTTTCTTATTTGTCTTTTTAGTTCGTTCTAACTTATTTTACTTATTTTTCATTTTTATTTTAAAATTTTTTTCAAGACCTGCTATTTCTAGGTGGAGAGATCGATACTTGAATTACTTTGAGGAGCAGGGAGTCGTACGGGGTCCGGGGGTTAATCGTTGCGTCTTTCTTTTCAGATGTATATCTCTCTCAAGAGAATTTCACTCTTTCAGGTTATCCAATTAGGTATATATCGCGTTATGTCATCCTCATGGACAGTGAAGCGAACCATCTCTAACTGTGAATTGACATTATCATCCTAAGAGTGATTACCAACTTGGTAGATTGTCGATGTGCTTTCTCAGGAGATAGACACATAGGCGGGGGGACCACCTGCCTGCCCACCCCTTTTTTGTTACGCCAACTCCATTATTCAGACGTTCCTCTTAGATGTCTGCAACAAGAAACAAAACAGCTACTATCTCTCTCTCTCTCTCTCTCTCTCTCTCTCTCTCTAAATTACATATTTTCACTAAAAATGAAAAATGTTTTTCAACTCTAACTATAAAATTGTATTTATTTGTACTTGGAGTGTCTATTAATATATAAATCAATTTCAAGTTCATTTTTTAAACTTGAGAACAAAAGAATCTGAATAATAAAAAATAAATGTTCATATTCAATTGTGTAAAACTTAGGACCAAATTTAGCTCTTAAAGACTTTTTATCAATAAATTATTTATTTAATCAGTGAGACTGATTTAATTTAAAGACAGATTAATGTGTGTATATAGGATAAATAATCACTATTATGTCCTTCAAAGATATACAGGTAATTTAAAAAAAAATATATCAAATTGATTTTGATTTCAAGGTATGTATTATTGGGTGAAGTATACTGCACAAATGATTTTAAATAAATTCATTCTCTAGATCGAAAGTAATTGAACATATCGAAACTCAAAATTTAAGTAATAATAGAGGATGAAGGTCAATCTAAATCATTGTGCACATTTTCTTTCGAGAAATCATAATAAAAAATAAAATAAAAATGCGTGCGTACAAAATTTAAAAACGACTGTAACATTCATGATAAGTTTTGGAAAAGTTTATATATGTAAGTACCTTCTTGCGGTTCTCCTTGAGCTATCTGTGATTGTGCTTAACAAACAGATACTTAATTGTTAAATTTTAGCTGAAAATTATAAATTATTACGGTCGACCGTAATTGTAAAAAATAAAATAAAAATTTGTTTAATGTGAAATTGTTTACATTTCTCAAGTGACGTCAAACAAGGAAACTGTCATATTTATGGTTGCTTCAAAAAGAATGTATTCTGATAATTATCCACGCGAGAGGATAATATTATTGAATAATTTTTAATTGTATATATTCAGACCCATTAAATTTTTTGTAATTAATTGTCTAATTCATTAGTTTTATTTTCTTTCATAATTTTGTTTTTATCTTGTAATTTAAAAAATTTTGATAACCGATTTTTTGATGTTTTTAAAAAAAAAATTTTAATCATTAATAACTAATTTAAGAAAATAGTTTTCACCTATCTAATTGCAGCATATGATATTTTAGTACCTTCAGATAATATTGTAAAATCCCCAGTGTTGTGCTTAAAAAAATGTTTTTCTTTATTTTTTTACTGAAAAGTAAAAGATTTTAGAAATGCGCCGATGGATAAGATTGGAGAAAATAAAAAAGTATTCTTTTGTAGTTATGGCTACGGGCTACTGCTGATTTTTTTGAAATATCTTTTAAAATTTAGAATGGATGAGAATGTGTGCGCGACGTTGGATTTATGAATTAACATTGATAATTTTTGTTCATTTAATTTATAAAATACTATCAGAACAGTCGTTTAATAATATAATTAATTATTACATATAGAAAAGATATTATTGCTCACTACGTACCCAAGCGGACCCGGTCTAGAGAATGGTCAGAAAATACACTGACCGTTCTTTAACTATTCTCTGACCATTCTCTCACTTCGCATTATTATGGCTAAGAACGGTAAAAAAAAAAACATTTAAAACATTGCAATTATGATTCTGTGGCAAAATTTGGAATAGTAGGTGTAGGAATAAATACAATAATTTTATTTTTCAGCGATAAAAACTAGGAAAACATCATGTACCTGTCATTGAAGGCAGTGCAGTGGTTCACCATTTGCGGAACCTTCATACTCTTTATTTATAATAAAAAACATACATCTAATATTCATAAATAGTTTCAATAGCTCGTTAAATAATTACATAGATATTAATATCTATTTATCCTCGCACTAAAGAAAATAGATAGTTATAAATATATAGTTCGTCAACTTGTAAAAAATGCCACTGCTACTTCACTTAGTTAGTACAACTAATTTTTCTACAAACTATTGTTATTCGCCTCATTTATTTAATTAATTTTGAAGTAAATATTCAGTTTGTTAAAGTAACAATCGAGTAGATACCTACATCAAGTCATTAAGTGATTGAGGCAACTAAGACATTTTTTTATAAAATGCT
Source organism: Diplolepis rosae (assembly GCA_030998225.1). NCBI lineage: Eukaryota > Metazoa > Arthropoda > Insecta > Hymenoptera > Diplolepididae > Diplolepis > Diplolepis rosae. Next base: position 3,221,257 of record JAPYXD010000716.1, read on the forward strand.
TATTAATATGGCTTATGGCTGTTTTCTTGAAATAATTATTATTAACAACTGTCCCTAAACTTCCAAAGCAGAGACGTTTGGACGAGGACTCTTCTAGACCGTTCTTAAAGATTCCACCCTCAACAACCCAGACAATTCGAGATACTATACCGAAAATTCTTAAACATCTATACATTTTTTCTCATATCCTGAACTTGGAAACAAATTTCGGTAATTTTTAAACAACTAATTTTTTCCCGTCTATTTGTTATATAAGTATATGATTTAACTATTTGAATATAGTTAAATTCTTAAGCTTCATAATTTTTCTATAATAGATAACTTTTTGAGAAATATTTTAGTTGATAAGACTAGAAAAAAGTAGTCGAATTAGAAATACATACTCTGTACCAATAGATGGTCACGTTCAATCTTCACTCAGAAAAAAGATTTGGTTGAATCAAAAAAAATTATTTGTTTAAAAGACTTTGTTTGATTAAATAAAAAATGATTTATTTGATATGAAATAAGCTTTAAAAAAAAATGTCTTTTATACAATCAAATCTTTTTTCTGAATGTGGATATATTTGCATTATTTGGGTGTCGAAAAAATGTATATGAATAAAATCTTTAATCTTATAGACTACAAAAGCACAATACAATTAATTATATATGTCATCACAATTATCACTTATTATTATTATTATTATTAAAAGTAGATAATTATAATTGTTAAACTAATACACTGAGAGAAATCGGCTTTGGTTCCTGTGCACATAGCACATAAATTTTTTGTACAGTAGTTGCCTTGACCAAAAAAGTTGAGAGAAGCTACTACTTTTATAGTTATCATGACAGTAATTTGGACTTTTTTGTGTATTCGGTTGTTGTGACCAAAGTTGATGATTAGAATGAGCTTTATACATACCCCAACGGTTAGTACACGTACATTTTCTTTATGTGTACTGCCAAGCTCCTTTGGTTACTACAACCGCAGCGTTCGCTGTTGCGCTAGACAAATCAAGTATAACTTTCATTTTTTACAACGAGGTAAGCCTGTCGTGACAACTATTAAATCTTGTAATAGTCACACAATTTAACTTGCACTGCACTGGAGATAAGTAGTTACTTCCAAAAAGATATGCAGCCTAAGTTGAATCCTGCCGATTCTCTTTCTCGATTCCTGGACTATATTTCAACGTGCCAAGCATCATCAGGTAAATAATTCTATTATAAATATAGTTTGACAATTCTTTCTAAATGGTAAACGAATTTCTTCGGGGACAATGCAATGCGTTCCAATGTTGCTGTCTCGTCGTATTTTGTGAAAAGTATATTCAGTCAAGAAAAGTTTATGGTGATGAAAAAAGTGATAATTTTTTAACTTAATCGACGAAAGTTATCATAAATATCATTATACCGGATTATTTTGGTAGATGTTTACGGTGAAACTTTATTTTTTCTAATCAAATTGAATTCGTATTTTGATAACTAGGAGAATCATACCTATAACCTCAAAAATAATTTTGGCTGGTCATTACTTGGTCATTTTAACTAAACTCTATGCGCGGCTTTACGATGGACTTTGGTTCCTGTAACCGCAGCGCTAACGATATTTCAAGTACCAGAATCGTGGTCTCAGTAACGTTCCTTGCAGTTGGAGTAAACACTTTTCCAAAGTATGACAGCCACTACCATGATTGTCATGACAACTTTAACATTTTTGTAAAGACGATTTTAACAAAAAAACTTTGGTTCGTGAAACCCGAAATTTCTCTCTGTGTACCTTAGTTTAAAAAAGAAAGCTAAAGCTGTCGGCTGGCTTTTAACGCCAAGGGAGCTAATATTCAAGTTATTTTCACAATTTATCGACTCTTTTAAGATAACATATATAACATACATATAGAGCTGATAACGTAATACATACAGGGGCATATATATAGTATTTATAAATATGGGGGCACTCAGGGAGCAGGAACACGTGGATAAGGGTCGATATCACAGAGAACACCAACACATCATACTTTACACTGTTTACACAAGTCCTTTTGTGTCTCCTGGTCAAGATCAATCCCACCTGTATCTGACCTGCTTTCCCGGGTCCCAGGTATTGGCTACACCACCCTTTTATTTAACATCGACCAACCTTAGGATACCTTATGATTTTTAGATATATCTCTCCCTCAAAATTCCTCAGTTCGCGAACGAATATTCACTCAAAGCTAACCTGGATTATAACAATTTCTTAACGTTTAGTCGAAAAAGCTTTCATTACTTTAAGGTTTAAGAGCATATGATATTTAGAAAATTAACAAAATTTATTGATTTTAGGTTTCTACATATTTGTGTCCAAAACACATAAAAATTGATGCGGTTTTGAAAATGAAAAGAAGTTTAATTGTAGCAAAATATATCGTAACATTTTTTTCATTGACAAAACCAAAATATTTCTATCTACGTTTGTTTTTATCTTCTCTACCATTTACTAAATTTTACTCTTAAACTAAATAAATTTTAAATCAAGGTTGCAAATTTATTGTCTCTACCACTCATTTTTCTCTCCTTACCAGAAGCTTCAAGCTGCTCACAAGATAGATTCGTAATCTCCTATAGAACTATTCTAGACACATTACAAATTACACATTATGCATTATACCTATACTTACTTACTTTTTAAGAGTTTCCTTCGTTGCCTTAAACACAGTAAAATGAAGCGACTCAATTAGCCATAGGGAAAGTACAGGGTTTTCCAATTAGAGTTCTCATTTTGAATAGCCCGCTATTTTGGCAGCTGTCATAATAAGAGGTGTTATTTTTTGACAGATGACAACTAAAAACCATTTCAAATGCGACTGTATTTTGAACGACAATGGACCTCGGTTATTTGAACTGAAAAATTATGTATTCGTGAAATACAACTGAAAGAGTCAGTTAATTTAACTAAACGGGCGATTTCTGTTGAATTAACTGAAAAAATTCTTCTGAATAACCGAAAACTGCAGTTGCTTTTAATGCATAAGACTTTACCGAAAATTTTCAGTCATAATATTAGTGACGAGGATTTCTATCGGTGTAACATCATAAAATTGATTAGAAATGAGTTTTGTCGGAATGGACAAAAAAATACATTCTCCAGATTAAGGACGATTAAGGGCGGTTAAGGGAAAAAAGGCATCGAACCTTATACAAAAATTCGAAATGATCTGTCGAGAAATGAGTAAAATATCATGCAAAATGTGGAATATGAAGAAAGTGAAGTTATGGATGCACACGAAATGCTCAATGATTTTTAAAGTAAACAGATATTATATGAATTATTAAGACACATTATGAATTCTATTTATTATAATCTTGTACAATAAATTACGATTTCCATTCGAATTTCTAGCTCAATTTTCAAATTCAACAAATATAGTTTATTACTTTGAAAATGCCTTTATAATATGCGTTGAGATTTAATTGAACTATTGCTTATTTTGTATAGACGTTGTTGTTGGTTCCAACAATTTTTTATGCAATAAAATTCAGAAATGTAAACGAAAAATATATACGAAAATATATAGATCAGTGTTTCTAGTCATGCTTAATTTTGAATGATTTTCGAGTTATACCGCTTTCCCCTCTGATGTGATCAAATTCATTTTTCACTACACCATGAAACCAAATCCGATTGGTCAATTTGATTTGTAGTTGGGATAATTTTCATGTCTTTTATGCTGTGTCGAGTTGTCGAGTTTATAATAAAACTAAGCAAAAAATGTTGGTAAAACTCACTAATAGCGTGTACTGAGATCACTAATAACCAATTGTTATTGTTACCAGAATCACTCAGTAAAACAAGAGTGAAAATATGAAAAGCAGGAACAAAAATGTCTCGTCGCGTATTCGAGGAGAGTGTGCAAGCGGTATACTTCCAAACGTGTCAAAAAGAGAGGGAAGAGAAGAATGCTTTATCTGTTTTTAATATTTGGTCATTAAGTATGAAGCGGAGAGTTCGGATTCTAAAGTTTGCTTTATTGTTCTTCGAATAAAATGATATTTCAATTATTCAAAGTATGCTCCTGAGGCATCGATACACTTTTGTAATTTCAATGATAATTCATTTATACCTTTGGCATAGAAGCCTAGAGAGCGAGAACCGATAAAAGCGCGAAAGGCATTTTCGACAAACTGCTGGGAATTGAATATTTTTCCTTGTAAGAAGTTATAAAAATTCCGAAACAAATGATAATCAGTTGGTGAAAGGTCCGGTGTCTACAGGGGATGATTGATAGTTTCCAAAAACAATTCCAGCATTTTTAATTGCGTGCGATTTGCAGTGTGTGGGCGAGCATTATCACGCAGGAGAATGGGCCTGTGTCTGTTCACTAATCTCGGCTGTTTTTCTGACAGATTCTTCATCATGTTGTCCAGTTGGTTACAGTAGGTCTCTGCAAACCAAAACGATACTGTGCTATGGCTATATGAACCTTCTACAAAAACACTATAAATTTTACGAACTGTCTTCAATGAGTTGGTTCCACAACGAAATTCATATTTGAAGATTGCACGAATTTTCGACTTATCCATGATTTCATCAAATATTTTCTACAAAATTCTATTCAAAAGAACTTTAACTTTCAAAGCGTGATCGAAAGAATAATAGTGTATCTTCACAATGTACAAAACAAAAACAAATGCCAACGCTAAATCACAAATATATTGAAGGTAGGGTGTACTTTGGACCCTATATCGATTTTCCAAAGCATTAATTCTCCCAGGCGCCGTGAACTTTACGCTGGAAATTCTAAGAATTTTCAGGCGCGCATTATAATTCACATGAAAGGCGCCTAAAAATTCTTAGGATTTCCAACGTGAAGTTCACTGCGCCTGGGAAAATTAATGCTTTGGAGAATCGATATACGGTCCAAAGTACACCCTACCATATTAAATGTCAAAATTCATACGTAAGAATCTTTTAACTTCATACTTAATGACCCAATACATAAGCGATATATGCATATGTATATGTTTGAGGGCCCAGAGTTAAAAAGTGGGTACACTGAAATAGTTTCGGTGCACTGGCTACATCTATATAGGGACAGCAGCAGCGCCAAACGCTGTGGTAAATCTTATACCTCATTCCGGGGCAGCTGATACCCCGTTTCCGCACAGCAGATGAACTCGACCGGTACAAGCGCTCTCCGAACAGCATAGTATAAACGTGTTGTTTTTGCTTTCGGGACCCATGGTAAACTAGTGATGAGGGAACGCGTTGTTCTTATAATGATGGATATTTTTATTTAGAGAAAAAAAACCATTTCGAGGAGTTGAAAGGAGTATTTGAACGCAAGTGTACAATTTTAACTTGACTGTAAGCTTTGTAAATATGTTTATTATACGTAATAACAGTAATACGCATTACAGTTATCGTGTAAGTATAATTTTGCATTATAATCTTTAAATTTAAAAATAATGCGTGTATACGAGCACTTGTGAAAATAACTATTTCATGATGTCTGCTGAAATAGTTATTTTCACAAGTGCTCGTATAATCGCATTATTTTTAAATTTAAAGATTATAATGCAAAATTATACTTACACGATAACACCGAAATAATAAATTTTTAAGCTTTATAAAAAAAAATCAATGAAAGCGTTACTTCCGACGTAATTATCACTTGGGCAAAGCATACCAAAAAAATGCCAACAAGATGCCAATAACATGCCGAAGTTAGCATATTCCAAAAAGTAAGGGTTAAGTCAGGAGAACTACTAAGATTTCTCTAACTGTATCTTTTTTAAATGTCAGGGACATTGAATTGTGTAATGCGTGAAATCACCCATATATAATTTGTTGTAACATTAATATCAATATTGTTTGCGTGCGTTTATAATTTTCACAAAATTAAATCGCAGGATCGAATATACTGCTGGGCTGCAGATGAACCTGTGAACTTTTGACCCCAAACGTGACTCGCGTTTCACGTCCTTTATTTATTACGTATAAAAACGTCATTGCTTATATGTATATCAAGGATTCATTTATACTTATGCTCAGATTAAAAAAAAATCTGGGTAAATCAGAAAGAGTTTTAAATTTATCATCTAGAATTAACACAATTTTTTATTAGCACTAAATAAATTTATTTTTATTTTTTATTTAAATTGTACAAACAAAATTCTTAGTACATTTACAATCTCTTATTAATTGAAAAACATAAGAATTGGCTAGAACTAGAGGTAAAAGTTCAAATGAGAGGCAAAGAAAGTCTCTTATTTAATCAGAAAAAAATGTTAAACTCACTCTTTAAGTCTAATATTAAAGCTAGAGTGAAATACAGCAAAATATATCTTGAATACACTACCCTGCAAAAGTTTAAGTTCACGTGTTGTTTACGCCATTGACGAAGTGTCTTAACTTTTATAAAAAAAAGTGAACATTTTTCTTTTGATAATAACATGGATGTTAATAAAATTTTGCATCTAACGATCCCAAGCTGAAGGCAAAATGTTAAATTTATGAAAATATATTACAAAAAACGTCAAATTTCGAACTTTTTGAAAAACGTTAATAACTATAAAAATAACTAACATTTTTAAAAGAATTTGGTCCTGTTTTAAAGGTAAGTCTTTACCGTAAACTGCTAACTAATCAAGATATTCATAGAATTTTTTCCTGGATTCTACCCTGGGGTTAAACATGGTACAAAAACGTCGTAAAATTTCAAATAAAGACTGTACTCTATACATTATATAAATATATAAAAAATATCAATATTTTCATAAGTATTCCTAAATTCTATTAAAATATGATATACATTGAATTATACAAATTTCTTATGGGAAGCTACACATGTTTTAAATTTTACGACTATTTTGTATCATGATTGACCTCGGGGTAAAATTCAGGAAAGTATTTCGTTGCGGAAAATTCTTATTATTACACGTTTTTCTCTAAATTGAAACGTAGTTTAGAAAAAATTGTAAACTTGGGTTTCTCCGTGTTGATGAAAAACCTTAACCGTAATAATGTATATTTAAGGATTATTATTAGCGCAGAAATTTTGCTGCGGCCTTGGTCAGGCTAAGTTCTTGAATTCCAAATTGGCTACGAAACACTCAGCTTGGCCAGGACCAGATTGGGTAGTGTGTACGTATATTACAATCCATGCATTTCTGCATAGATTGTAATATGTGATCTGTCGCGAAGAAAGGGACGTTGCGGAGCAAGGAAAGATTTTACAGGACGAGCGTTTGAAAGAGAGGCTAGCAACGAAAAACGCTATTTTCCGAGTACTTTGTAGCTTCATTACATACAAAGTAAATTAGTTAGAATTTTTCAGTTTCGCCCATTGGAAAGAGCAACTCAAAAACTATCTAAAAGTGAAAAAGCTCCAAAATTTATATTTGCGCCCTAACGTACCTTTCTTCACGACAAGTTACATACACTCGAGATTCCCTATAACGAGAAGCTCGAGCATCGGAGACGTCTCTGCATCGAGCGCGAGAGGGATCCCCTCCATATAATACTTGTTGCTACGCGCTGTTATGCGCATTATATGATGCGCGCAGCCAGTCTGTCAGCGATGCCATGTCAATAATTGTATGTACATAGTGAAAAAGCGTATAAAAAAGATTTTTGCGAGAATTCAACATGGAATTGACTTATTTGAAGGTATGCACTCAAAATACTAAAAATTTAATAATATATTAATAAAAATATCTATGATTATCAGATGTATTTTTGAATTTTTTTTAATATGAATGCGTAAATTTGTCCAGCCGACAAAATGAGAAAAATGGAAAGTCAGAATAGAATGATTATCTGAGATATTAAAGCGTATTACAACTGAATATCTATACAGTCGAATCGAAACAAGACAAGTTGGGACGAGACGCTTTCAGTGGGTGTGGCAACGGTGGCAGTGGTGGGAACTCAACGCGACTTGAAATAAACAAGACTCCACTGAACATATTACAAATGAATATATGATATAGCTGTCCCATATTTGATTAATAACAAATGGCTGATCGTTCAGCCACATATGGCTCACATATTTCAATTCAGTGAAGTTTTCACTGATCTATCCATTTTAAACAAAAAGAAATTTCAATTGTTCACAAGTTAACTTACCATTTTAACCATGAATCGCAATGCCATGTGAGTTACATAGTCGTCCAATAGATTACACACCATCCTAGAATTAAAAAAGCAAACAATATGTAGTATCACTGTTTGGCAGTGACGCATTACTTGTAACTATACATTATTGAAAAAGTTACTTTCTTCGGTAAAGATAACAGTATCGTGTTTCCTGTTCAAAAAAGTAATAGTAGTGTTAGAGCGTTTCAATATTTTGGTAACCGAAAAAGGTACGTTACCTGTACATTACTTTGCAACTTTATTAAATGATGCTTTATTTTACATTAAATTGAAAGGAAAGTGATGAAAAGAAATATTCCCTGTAGAGTATTATACCTATATATTGGATTAGTTGACAAATGTCATTATGCTGACAAGACTAGCATGTAGCATAGTCCTGCGACCGTTGATAGGAAATTGTTTATAATAATAAGTTTCATCCGAACAAGGAACAATATGAGTATCTTTTTTACGCCCCTTTTTAACCAATAACACATCACTCAATAAGTTTCCGTTCCGACATATAGATGGCACCACTGTTGTCAAATTCATATGATTTTGGGATAGTACCAAACTTCAAACGTTAAGTGTCAAAATTTCATGACAATCTGTTGTTTAGTTCAAAACTTAAAATCAGCAGTTGTTCCGGAAAACATAACAAAACTTCACAAAATAGTTTTGAGCGATCGTAAATTAAAGTTAGGTGAGATAGCGGACACCTTAAAGATATCAGAAGGTAGTGTGTTTACAATTTTGCACGAGCCTTTGGGGATGAAATGTCAGACAGAAGATTTGACAGTGACAATTTTGGACCAATTGTAGGTTTTCACAACGATGAAGTCGTCTTCCATACTTTCAAGTTTTCGTAACGAACTTACCTTTTGGTCCGTTAGATGACGACACTTGATGGTGCAAAAAATGACGAGAAAATCACGGTGCTAACGCAAATCACGCATTATTCCCCCATATGCGGGAGTTATTGATAATTCCCACGGGAATTATTGATAACTTTTGCATTTTTCGTGTGTACCCCAAAAAAGGTATTTTCTTCCCACGCTTCAGGCAAAAAAAGTGGCCATTTCTGTGCATGCATGAGAAAAAGAATTTTCTGCGTTGGTATGTGACAATGGATGAAACATGGATCCATCACTACACACCGCAAACAAAAATATCGTCAGCTGAGTAGACAGCATCTGGTGAAAGCTGTCCACAGGGACCAAAAACTCAACAGTGGGTATCAAGGAGTTAGAGAAGCGTTGGAATGAATGTATTACGCTTGAAGGAAACTATGTTGATGAATAACTATTCCCGAAAATACACTCAATCAATTCGACAAATGTCAGAAATATGTTTGTGGTTTTACTGGTCTATTTTCCAGTCTGAAAATATGCATGTGTAGTGTTGATCGTCTGACCACAGACTGACTACTACCACTGCGAAAAAACCAGACCAACTAATATTACAGCTTTCAACTAAAGGTCACTGATTAAAGCAACGGGATTTTCGATGATTTCTATTCTCTCATTTCCCGTGTAGAACTTGACAAATGTTTACCCAATTACGAGTTTAGCCATGATTTAGAAAAATATTTTGTGGTTACAAGCAGGTGCATAGCACGAATTTGGGTTGAGTCAAACAGATTTGCCGATACAAACTGATGCTTATAATACGTATTTCGGCTATAAATCAGTTTTCAGCTTGGTTTTCGCTCAAGCCCGACTAGATCGGTATACCCAGAAAAAAATTTACTTGGTTTAACCAAACCATTTTGTTACATGAACCGCGATTTTTGTTTAAGCCAAGCAAAATTGAATTAAAATAGCCAAAATTGGTTTTAAATTGGTTTGAAAATTGATTGAATTAACTAAAATATTTGTTCGCTTTAACCAAATCGTATCGAAACAATCCATCTTTGGCTACATAGAACAAATTTTTTGATTAAATCAGATAAAAATTTGGTCAACCGTATAGTGAGAAAATTCTTTGATTAATCCAACTAAATTTTGGTTCGATTAACGAAATATTTTTCTGAGTGTACAGATGTAAATATAGGGTTAGACGAGTAAATGGGTCCTTGAGATTATACCCTCGCGGATCCAGACCAGTGAACGGTCAGCGAATTTGCCGACCGTTCACTAACCGTTCGCTGACCTCGTAATAATATGAATAAAAAGAGTACAAGAGACATTTCAATTGTTTTAATTATGATTCTGCGGTACATTTTGAGTTTGAAGGTATTGAAATAAATACCACAATTTCATTTTTTAGCGTTAAAAACTGAAAAAACATAATACCTTTCATTACAAGCAGTGCAGTGGTTCATCAATTACCATGTATCACTATTTGTTAGAGTGAAACAAAAGTAGTTGTGTCTCACTCCAACTAATGGTCAACTCTAACGGTGGAGACATTCCACAAATGGTGAACCACTGCACTGCCTTTAATGAAAGGTATTATGTTTATTTAGTTTTTAACGCTAAAAAATAAAATTTTGTTATTGATTTCAATACCTTCAAACTCAAAATGTAACGCAGAATCACAATTAAAAGAATTTAAATGTCTTTTGTGTTTTTCTAATTCATATTATTACGATGTCAGCGAATGGTTAACGAACGGTTAGTGAACGGTTAGTGAACGGTTAGTGAACGGTCAGCGAATTCACAAACAGTTTACTGGACTGGATCCGCCAAGGTACTAACGACGATTCTACACTTTTTATTTCATAAGTGCAATTTGAATGACTCAAAATGTTGTCTACTTATATAAGAGAGAGCGTTCGAACGTACAACTCAGGTGCTTAGAGTAGTCGATCATCAATCGAAAGACCTAGACTCAAATCCCGACATCTTGAAGATCGCACGTAACCACACGGAAAAAAATGAAATGTCTGCTTCTGCTAACTGCAGTTAGCTGTCGACTAGTTAATTGTGATTGATAAAAAGTTTGCTGAGAGAGTTAACAGTTTGCTGAGAGAGTTAACAGTTTGCTGGGACAGTTAAAAAATGTTAGCTGCAATCGAAGTTGAAAATTTGCATTGGACTCCTTAGCGTATTAAGAGTTGTAGCTAATAATTTGGTTGTTGCTGCTAAAACAGTTTACTCTCCTAGAAAATCTCAAAATTCGTACTCGTAGCTTTTAAAATTTTGCGCTGATATGTAAGAAGTTAGCAGCGGTTGCTAACGGCTGTTTAGACATCCCGCGTTTTCTGTGCTGCTCATGCGCACAAAGCGCGACTAGTCAGATATTGTGCTGTAAATGGTATGTTGTACACCTGACGCGTTGTTTTAAATTTAATTTATAAATAATTCGACGATTCGCGTTAATTTATAATGCAAATGACTGATTTGTAACTGATCTCTGAAGATTGCATTGTAGGTTTTGTAATAGGTTCTTTATTGTGCTATTTATTATCTTCTTACTGAGGTTATCTTAATTCTAAGTGTTGTATACTTGTACAATTTTTGAAAACATTATATTGGACTGGCAAGTAAGTCGCTACTGTTCCCGGTAATGTTTCTACTTGTAGCTATAAGTTTGGTTGTCAAAGCAGCTCACGTTTTATTCTTATTCTTGAAAAATTATGCTGTGATTAAGGTTAGAACTGAATCAGTTTTTTTTCGTTTTTAATTTTGCAGGTTACGATATGTCGCAAGAAATTAGTTGTTTTGATATAACTTGCCAGCAGACTTTTGTGAGTATAGAAGGGTTACGAGATCATTTTTTTCTTAAGCACCCAGGTGTAACTGTATTTAAATGTAGGTTTGGAAGTTCAAAATCAATGATTTTGAGTGCTACCTCTATTTGCAACAATTGCTAATAAAATTAACTAGTACTTCAAACGCTATTAGAACAGGAAGATAACACGACCGATAGGCTACTGCTCACAATCGTTGTTACCAGTGATAACGTAAATTAGCTGGCATCGCTAAAGTACTGTAGCAAATAGACGTTAGTATTAGCAGCTAATTATTTTTTTCCGTGCACAACTGCATCTAGCTAGCGTAAACATTGTCGAGGAGTAAAACACGGCTTTGGTATATTATATCTGTATTATATACAGGGTCCACGAGTTGCTTACAAAATAGGCTATAAGTGCGAAAAGGACAAACTTATACGAAGTAATATTGCTGTCAGACTCTCATTTATAGTCCTATTCTGCAACCCACTCGTGGCTACTCCGTATAACACATGCTTAAGGCATTTAGTACCTTAAAAAACTTATCATAGCACGAAAAAAATACATTTAAAATGAGTTTACTACTTGATAAGGAGTGATAAATATATATTCTAAAAAATTAGTATTGATATAGGACAATATTTTACCCTAGTTTCAAGTCAATCGAAAAACTATACAAATTTTCGAGGGGGACACTTAAGAAATTATGTCCTATCATAAGTTTATGTCGGAAAAAATGTGTTTCGGAAAAAGTCCGGAACTTGGTACCTATAAGTTTGGGATACGAGAAAAGTTTCTTTTTTGTTCAAAAGTATCCAACTAAATGAATACTGAACGATTTCGGAAATAACTGAAAAGAGTTTAGAAATTTTAGAAAATCAACATGCAGTCGATAACAAAGTCTTGAAAATTATTATTTACAGAACTTTAAATCAATACGCCATTTATTCAGTGTAATGTCTTTTTATCGAAATTTTACCCAATCGTTACCCAAAATGATATCAAATTCGGTAAGAGTTCGGTTCACGCGACTCGCGAGGGTTCCTTCAGAGGGTTCCAAAAACATTGCTTCTGAACGTTCAAGCAATGCAGACATTTTGTTAGCTGCAGGAACGTTCTGCGGGAACGTTGAGGATAGGTTCAAGAGAGATATAGTACAACAAATATGAATACAGTTTCCATATTATGTATGTATATATTCGAATATCTGATTAAATTAAGGGTATATGATACTTTAAGAAATCAGTGACTATATGCGAATAAATTGGCTTAGTTTCACGGAGAAAAATGGAGTGTCAAACTTTGAGTGTCAAAATTTAGGTATGTCAGTTTTATATTGCAGATAGTACCACGTACTATCTATCATTTTTTCTTGATAGTCAGGGAGACCATAATTTTTTAGTCTGTTTGAATATCGACAGAGTGTCAGGTTTACATTCTGAAATAGTTAACCTGTCAACAGTGTCAACACTTACACTCCGAGATAATCAGAGATAATCGAGCTAACGCTCCTGAGATACTCAGGTTTACATTCCAGGATTCTCATACACTCTAGGAAAGTCAAGCTGAACATCTAGTTTTTACACTTCACAGATAGTACTTTACATCATGTAGAATGTTATCCCATAGTTAAAACTCCAATATAATCAGTTTGACACTCCAGATGTTCAATTTGACAGTTCATTTTTTTCCGTGTTCTTGTGTATTCGTCAAAAATAGTTTAAAATATCTTGTGAAAAATTCGGAGAAACTAAAGTACTTAATGCAAACGGACATAGATACTCTATTATTGGTTTGTACAATGAAGAAAAGTTTTGCTAAATATTTTGTTGAAATTCAACATTTTGTACTTACTGAAACCAATAATAGTCTATTTACATCCCTGTTTTCATCATCTATACCATTTCACAATATTTTTAATATAATAAATAGAATTCTAAAATCAATAAAATTTGCTTATTTTTTGCCTGGGTATTTGAAACTTCAAAACCTTGTAATTTTTGGAAAATAGGTGCTTCGAAAACAATGCGTGGAATAAAAGTTTCTTATTTCTTTAATGTGGAATAATAATTTCTCATCAAAAGAGAAAATCTTCATTTGAAAAAGGGACTTAACCTCATTTCCACCAACAAGAGCGTCACCTACAGTCAAATTGATAGCGCCTTTCTGTATCTTCATTCAATACAATTTTTCCAAACGATGCGTATTTCTCGAGATATTTCGGTGGTGTCTCAAGTTACATGAATCACCTTGTATTTTATGGAACCAAAATAAGAGGTTAATTAAATATCTTTACTACATAACTTTAATAATTCAGTAAAAAAAGCTCTAAATAACAAGTCTAAATTTTCTAAAACTGATAACATTTAAATTTCGAAGTGACCGCAGATATGATGACAGGTTTTAAAGAAAGCAATTCAACATGTTTTAATTTAAAAAATATTACTTAGATAACTGAAAGTGTATTTTTATTCCTTTAAAAATCAATATTAAAAACTAAAATGAAAATGAAAACATTCTTAAGCTATTAAAATTAATTTTTTACTTCTTAAGGAAACAGGGGTACTTTTCTCTATTTAAGGAGACGATGTTAAAACACTGTTTGCAGCATTAATAAGATATATTACACTGAAGATCGGTTAATCTACCTCCTGATGAACTCCAGATAAATTTATTCCATAAAATTTAATTTGCGATAAATTTATCTGGAACTTATTAGAAGGTGAATCAACCAGTCCTGAAATTAGAAGTGTTCAAAATAAAATAAACTTTTTAACTCCAAGAGTAAAAAGAGTAATGGGTTGTAAATATGATGTAAAGTAAAAATAAAGCTTACCGGGACGTTGTAATATTGAAAAGGTGGAGAATGCACCCTCCTAAGCAACGATGGAAGTACTACTGATAAAGAAAATGCAATCAAATGAGTTCGACCCTTATATCGCGAATCGGGAATCCACCCAACATCAGCAGGGTTGGTCAGTTACGTCTAAATCGAAATTTGAATACAGTCAGGGCGCTGTCTCATGTCGTAGACAATAGAGTAATAGAGGAACAAGGCAACAGAATTCAATCAGTGAAATAATCGCACGGACCCAAGGCGAATATCTCGTTGGTTGAATACTGTTCACCTATTTATCTATTACCCTATTTTTCTTGACATGGGACTGCGCCCATAGAGGCACGGGGGTGAGGAACGAAAGAAATGTGTAGAAACAAATATAGCCGCAGAAAACTAGTGGCGATCCAAGCGGTGCCTGGCAAAACAATTAACTATTAAGAGCGGAATATATATATAATATTTATCATATTTTATTAAAAACTATTTGGACGCAAAAGTTGACACAGTCAAAGCGACTAAATTCTAAGTTTTTTTTATTTATAATCCTCCATTACCGAGTTTTTTTGTGGGAATATGGGAAACTTTGACTCAAACAGATTGAGTCTTAAAAGAGTGTAAGGATTGGTAAGGAGGAATATCTCTTATGTCGATTTCGAAAGACGGTAAATTACGTCAAGAAGGATGAGAAAATTTAGGTAAATTACTGGTATATTCTCGAGAACTTACGAGAATTCATACATTTCACGAAAGGTTAAAACAGTGACAGACATGCGAAACCGTTCATCCGTCTTTTGAAACGATGTGACTACTGTATCCATAGAGATATTATAGATAGAGGAGACATGCCAGCTTGAAGCCTGTCAGCTCGGGCGAGAGTGAATTTCGGGTTAGCCTGTCTCTCGCTAACGCCGAGGCTAGTGCGGTACGCGTAGACAAAGACAGAAAAAACCACTTATCGTCTCTCTCTTTCGCTCTCACCGAGTTTGCAGACTGACGTTGCCACTTACAGAGCGGCCTATGGCATGTCTCCTCTATCTGTAATATCTCTGACTGTATCACGCTTGATAAACAGTGGGCGCATTGTAGCCTTCAGTTTAACGCAGCAGAAGTACATGCGAGTCCCGCTGTTTTACATAATTTTTTTCCGTGTACAAACAAAAGTGCCAAAACCAAAGAGTATTTTTCGGAAATTTTACTAAAACGTCGTAGACAAAGACGAAAAAGTGTACTACAAGTTTAAATATCAGGATGGCGCTCGTATCATAAATCAGTACATTACATAAATTTTTTATGTATCATGCGTATCAAATTCCTGGACGAGGAGAATAGGGTAATAGAGGAATAGGAAAACAGCATTCAACCAATGAGATATTCGCCTTGGGTCCGTGCGATTATTATTATAATTGGTTGAATTCTGTTTCCCTGTTCCTCTATTATCATATTCTCCATGACGTGAACTGCATTCTCAGAATTTGACACGCATAATACAATGGAAAATGTATTTAATGGACTGATGTACGATATGTCAAAAATATAATCAACAAATAAATTTATATTCTGAGACATAATTATCATATTATTCAAAATAAATAGTTTTATTTATAAGAGAATCAAATCATATAATTTCATATTTTCATTAACCCTAGCGAACTGGCTCAACGCTAGGTTTACGCTGTAGAGTAAACCTGTCGTGAACCTAGCGTAAACCTAGCGTAAAGTAGCATTATAACTCATGAATGAGGCAAAATAAATAGTTAACATGTTTTTATCCTTATTCTACGTTAAAAATAACGTTGACCAACAATTGAAATATGCAATAAATTTATTTATTAACGCTAAAAATGAAAAAAACATAATACCTGTCATTAGAGGCAGTGCAGTGGTTCATCACTTTCCATGTCTCCACCGTAAAGGAAGAACTACACCTGTGCATGCAGGCATTATGCATTCAGGTTACCATGGTAACATACAAGAGAGAAAGAGACCGACAATTTTCCTGTTTCTTTCCCACTAATATGTTACCATGGTAACCTGCATGCATAATGCCTGCATGCAGAGGTGTAATTCCTCCTTAAGGATTGACTATTTGTTAGGGTTAGAGTTCTAAATTTCTCGGACATTTAAAATCCGGTCACGTTCTCGTGACTGTGACCGTCATTTTAAGACAACTTGAGAATTTACAGAGAATTTAAGGGAATTTTATCATACCTTCACCAATATTTTCTTTATCATTAAACCTTATAATATTGTAAATTTATTTCCAAACACTATGAATTGCAATAGTGAAGGTTTCATAAAAATAAACTACGAAAAATGTCAAGTTTTATCGGAATTCAATATAAAAAAAAAAATTTTTTATAGCCATTATATTAAATTCAAACATAAAGAACAAGTAATTAAAGTTTTCTTCGCACAAATTACGCTTTGATTTAAATAATTGTTTGACAGTTTCGGACAGTTTATGCACTTTTTTAAGTGCTCTATTTGTCGAGTGGCATGCTTTCTATACATCTGATCAGTGATCCCAGAACGTGGGAGATGGCGGCCCCCACCAGCTCATGGCTTCTTCCACGCTCGACTGCCATAGGTTGGTTGAATGCAGTTGAATGAGGAAGACACAATGAGCTCGAGGCATCTATGGTTGGGTTGGGGCCGCCAGCTCCCACGTTCTGGGATCACTGCATCTGATCACAGTATTTGCACTTGAAAGAAGCTTTGTTTTGTTTATGAATAATTTTTTTTTTAAATTCCAAACTATATTCTTCTTTTTTCCATTTTTATTGCGCATGTTACACGAACTTCCAGAACAAAGCATTTATCAAAAACAATTGAAAGCTTGAATCGTTACGGAAAAATATTTTTTAATTCTCATAAATTCTCGAAGAGCACATTCATCAGAGAAATTCTCAGTCATATTCCCGTGCTCCCAGACATATTCTCGGTCACATAAACTCTTTAGAACTCTAGTCAGGGTGAGACTAAAGTACAGTTGTGTCTCACTCCAACCAATGGTCAACTTTAACGGTGGAGACGTTCCACACTAGGTGAACCACTGCACTGCTTTCAATGACAGGTATTATGTTTTTTTAATTTTTAGCGCAAATAAATAAAATTATTGCATATTTCAATTACCAGTTAACGTTATTTTTAACGTAGAATAAGGATAAAGACGTGTTAATTATTTATTTCGCCTCATTCATGAGTTATAATGCTACTTTACGCTAGGTTTACGATACAGCGTAAACCTAGCGTTCAACCAGTTCGCTAGGGAAGGGCATCTGATACTTAGGAGATTACTAAATTTGATTGATTTTAGGTTTCTACATGTTTGAGTTTAGAGTACATGAAATATTCTTTTCAAAATTCAATAAATAGTAGAGAAGATAAAATGGGACGTAGATAGACTACTTTTGATTTAAAAAATAGTTCAATTTCCGCAAATGGAGATCCGCTGCACTGCCTTTAATGACAAGTATTTGATGTTTTTCTAACTTTATTCGCTAAAAAATAAAATTATTGCATCCATCCCTACACATTCTATTCCAAATTTCACTACAGAGCTATAATTGCAATACTTTAAATGTATTTTTTATCGTTCTTGGCCATAATAATGCGAGGTCAGAGAACGGTCAGAGTTTAAAAATTTTCCGCTCTTAAGAATATACCTAGTAAGAAGGTGGATATTGAGTGACATTGAAATGTCAAAATCTGGAAAGAAATGGAATCGAGAATGAAACGTTTGACTGCATTTTAATTCCTAGGCATTGATATTAGTTCTTGCTATCATAACTTGGCAGCGCTGATGCTTATTTTCTGTGACGGCCGCTGAATTAAATTAAACCAGCCACTCGTTTACCACACTAGAGCATGCACGGCCGCTTCAGAAAACGAGTGGTCTTAATTGAAACGTGGTTCAATTTAAATTATAAGTAAATTTGCATTAAAAGAGAAATTGGCAAGCAATATTGGCAAATCGACAATAGTTAATAAGAAATAATAATAATATTAAAATAAAAATGTGTATTCATTATTCTTAGCATTAACATACAAAATAAATTCTTGTGTGACATTTAGATTTACGTTTTAGATTCTTTAGTCTCTATCACGAAACTCTAAACCAACGAAAAGGCATGCAAGAATTTGTTATTTTCCGTGGGAACACAACTTGAGTCCAGAAATCTACAATAAATCATAAAATATACTCTTTTCTCTCGAGAAATTTTATTTAGAAAAGTCGTAAACTTGAAAGGAAATTCATTGTTTCGCGTACCATTTTTTTTTTCATTGGCACTTAGACTGAAGTGTAGAATCGTTGCCGAGTAAGGCAAATAAAAAAAAGCAGTAACGTGAAACGGGCCATGTGTTTTGGCTTAGACTCTTGGCTGAGAAAGTTTCGAAGGAGTTTCGAGTTTTGAGCAGAGAGGATGAATGTCAGTCGGATCAATTGGTCCCAATTATTTTTTTCTACAAGGGTTTGTACACAAACATGTAGAAACTGGACCAAATTTCTCACATGATCTTGCTACTTTTCTTAAGTATCACATGCCATCAAGGTACAATTTTAACGTTCTTAATTTCAATATTTTATCATTTCAAAATAATTACTCAATAAAAACATTGAGCATAGGATACCACATGGGAAACTACATATATATGATTTGGGCTCAAATTACAATATAGCCTTCCATATGGTTCCCAATGTAGATTACCAAATTGTTTTGAGTTTGACTTTGGTTGAAAAACAGAGAAGAGCATTTCCTCGGCAAAAGTTCGCTGCTCACATCAGTGTCAGTGGTGGTTTGACATTGCCTTCAGCTGATCGATATGATGTAACTAGCGGAGCAAAGCTGAAAATAGTGGCTGTAAGTAAGTTGTAAGGGATGAGGGGTGAAGGAAGCTATGGTAGTCAGAGGGATGTAATTAAATATTTGGGACGTCTGGCTTGTAGTTAGTCCGTGTCGCTGAAATTTTTTTTTTTTTTTTACTATGATTCAAAATTAAAAGTTTGCGTAGGAGTCTTGAACCGAATGGATTCTTTGGATCTTTGTCTGCAAAAAACATTTGAGACATTTAAAAGCGCTTGAGAAATGCTGATTTTCACACGATGTTCCTAGCGAAAATAGCTCGACCTTCGCTTTGTTATGGTTGCAAGAAAACTCATACTATTTAAGCAAGAGTTCTCTTACAATCGATAGAACACGTTAGGTGCTACGTTCGAAAGTAGGCGTGGCCTAACATCTCGGTTGTAAGAGAACTCATGCTGAAATAGGACGAGTTTCTTGCAATTATAGCAAGGTGAATTTCGAGCTATTTTCGCAAGTCACAACTGCTTTAAAAACATGAAACTTAGTATTTTTTTTTAGCATGAAGGGATCCCTATTTAAAATGTACGAATTCTTCATCAGGATAACAAGAACGAAACTTGCTACAAAAGCATGACCAGTGTTCTTGCTATTATAGTCAGATTTTTTTTCTGTGTGGGACTGGTTTGAAAAATTGACAAGCAACATTTACCTTTTATTTTCAATCCTTTCATAATATTCCATCAAAAAATAATTTATTGTCCGCCGTACACCGAAAGTTAGCTTTCTCTGTATAGTTTTGCGTGCGGAAAGTTGATTTTCCCGCACTAGTACGGTAAAATGTTAAATGTGCGGAAAATTAAAACAAATTTAAAACTTTACCGCACTAGTGCTGTAAAACCAACTTTCCGCATGCAAAACGACACTGACTCGGCTAACTTTCGATATATAGTGAACAAATATATCGTTCATATCATGCACGGAACGTATTGAACCGCGGGAGCGAGTTGCAACTCGCTCTTGCGTTAAAATACGCCTTTCCGCACATGATACGAAATATATAATATTTCAAAATTGATTGTAAAGAATATTTTTTTTCTTGTAATTTTTTAAAAAAGAAAAAACACATTAGATATTATGCCAAAGGCTATGAATGCGAAAAGGACAAACTTACACGAAGTCATATTGCTGTGACACTAGCACTCATAGCTCAATTCTCCAACCCATTCGTGGCCATCCCCTATTTATACTTGAATTTTATTCATATATATGCATATATAAATAGCATTCAAGTTTTGTGTTTGCAAAACACTTATATTGATCGTTTCATTTATTTATTGTTAATTACTACTTGGATTATTATATTACAATTGCGCAAGAAATAATATTCGACAACAATCTCTGAAATACTGCAAGGAAAACTTGGAAAAATCTTCTGACCTTGTATTAAACTTGAAAAATTATGTTTTTAATTCAATTTCTTTCTAGAATAAATTACACTACGAAACATCTTTTTGAAACAAGCTATCAACCTTTTGTAATAATAAAGCATTAATAAATGCTATATACTTTGAATTTATCTTATTAAAATCATCCGTAAAGTTTGGGACTTTTTCTTAATATCAGAAGAGGGAATTAATTTGTTTACCGTGCAGTATCCGAGTTTTACTTTATACTACATACAAAACAAAAACAAGAGGAATAACGATCGTAGAGCATAAGTTATTACAATGTTATCGCACTTGATTAACGGTATAGAATATCAGTAACAATAATTACACTTTATTACCTTAAATGCTCTAAATTTCACCTCACAACAAGGATGTCATTTTGTTTCAACTTTTATGGCATCCTTCTCTCCTCGCCTCACTGACTTTATTTGATATTTTATCAAAGTTCATCGATCTTAGCAAGCGATTAGAGATTTTTTATAGTCCCTTATCTAGCCATGTGAATCACATTGTTTACTGCGCGTCACGAGTTAATAAGAAATTTTTGGTCTTCTGGATGATTTTTTTTCGTGGTTTTGATTTTCTATTGTGAATACACTGTTATTACTTTATTTGAGGCTTTAGGTGTTGCAGAAATTCATAATAACTTAAGGCGGATTCAAACCGATCCTCCACTAGTCTTTCTGTGAATTGTGTTTTGAAGTGACTGTCGTCCCTGCAAAAAATAGTTAAGGATTTATTAAAAAAAGTTTGTATTAAAATTTTTATTATTTAAAATGTATCATTCGGGACATAAAATTCAAATTTTAAGAATTTGAATTTAATTTGCATTTATTTGCGATATAAGAGTTTGAAATTGTCTAGGAGGACACCTGTCGACACCGTATCCTATCTGATACGCGACTAGTGATTCTCCGATAATGTAAGCAGTGGCAGAAATTTCAAACTCAACTAATTAACATAAAATTCAAGTTCAAATTCTTAAAATATGAACATTTTTATTTTTAAAACTTTAATTACCGGATTATTTGGATAGTTGCATAATATGGTTTGTCTTCCTGTAGGCTAAACACAAAATTACGAAGTCTTTCGGATTCCGTAGTTGATAAATCAGGCAACTCGTACTGTAATTGAAACATATAAGTGGAAATAAAAAAGGCAAGTTTACCAATATAATTGTCAATGAATTGCAATATAGTTATAATATAATGGTTAATAATAATTTTAAAATAATTGGGAGAAAAAAAGTAAATATAATTTAATTCACCATTTCTTCCGGTATTGATGTAAAAGCAGGAACACTGAAAACATTAGAGCAGAAAATCGGACTAATATTTTTTCCCACGTAGATGAGAATTTTATCGCCTGCGTCTAGTAGAAAAGCTCCTTTTGAGTCAAGTTTCTCGGCAGAAAGATGTAACCTTGGTGGCTGAGGACACACTCTTCCATCGACGTCTTTGACAAGTTTTTCGTCGAGCGAGTGCACTGGATAAAGATCAGGATATATTGTTTGAATTAATTGTGAAAGGGGTAGCGTTTTCAATTGGCACATCGCAAACACTCTATCATCAAGGCGTGTATTCATTCCTGATCTAAACGCCACCTGCAAAAGAAAAATATTTAAAATGACTAGAAAATCAAAGATAGGCAATTTAAAAAGCATGCGAATGAAAAATGAGATTATTCATAGATTTAACTTACACTTTTCAGTAAGGCAATTATATAAAGAGGTAACAGTTTCAAATTTTCAGGAACCAGAAGACCACCGGATGGACAAGATTGCGATAATTTATAGGCAGAAATTACGTCAATGGCAGCATTAATGAGAGCGTCTCTGGCGTCTGACAAAGAAGATTGTAGCGATCTATCAACGGCCATTTTAGAAAGAAGTCCTACAATACATTGTGAATCCGCCGAGTGCAAAATATCTGTGAGACTATTTGTAACTGGCAGACAGAGAGTGTGGACTCGTATTCTTCTTTCTCCTTGAAAATTCATTATATATAATAATTGTAAAATCTATACATTTAAAAAAAGTTCTGAATAAAATTATTGTTAAAATTATTTACCTTTACTAGAAGTGTAGAGCAAGGCAGCTTGGAAACATATATTCTGAACGTCTGACAAATTTTCATCGATAGAAACCTGCATTCCAAAACCTGCATCTGGATTAACGTTTGGCAAACTCAACAAATCTGTCGACCTCACAAAGAAATTACCGTGGAAAGTATGAATACTCAAACCACGTGTGCAACGAATTCTCATTACAGCCTCGAACCCTATTTTTCTTGTTAAATAGCGACGCAGCATCCTATCTAGGGTTTCTGCATTTTGCGGTTTTGATGTTCGGAAAAGAGGAAGGTGATATATACAACCCCCGGAAAATTTACACATACCAGCTAAAAATAATGAAATGAAATTAGACATAACACAATAAAATTCAATTCTACTTTAAAAGTATGCAAAATAAACTTACAAAGTGTGGCTAAATCGCTGTACTGACAATTCAGAAGAAATAGGTCTACAGCGATTTGCTGACTACTACAATCCAGGGCTAGACGTTTATAAAAGTCAGTAACAGGATTCAAGTGAGGAACATCTTTACTCGCTCGAGTGTTAGGATTTTCTCTTGGCTGCAATGCCCCTGGTCCCAAATTGGGAAGGCAAGTTTGGAACACAGTTATTCGACCCCCGGTTGGAGCCTAACATTAAACAATTATTTTGGTTCATTATTATTCATTCTTTACTTTAAATGAAAAATATATATATATATATTTAGAATCATCACCATAAGTTTATAGGCAGCTTGTAATCCGGCTCCTAAAGCACTTTGGGTATCGTGCGTTCCTTGGAATTTTGTAGGTAATTGCGTGAGTAAATCACGAACTAGATCCTCTCTTTCTTTGATATTAATTATCAAATTCTCCGGGCAAGGCAAAAATACGTCTGGAATGAATAGTAGGTAATAAGTATTAAAAAATGTTAAAAACAAAAAGTTTAGTAACAATTTTTAGATTGAAAATCTTACCTTCAACATCGAGCATAATCAATTCATGAGGCTGTGATACACCATCTGGTATGCTGAAAAAATGTATCGCAGAATCAACGGCGATAAACCCAACTTGCATTCTCCCATCTCCAGGCATCTTGGAAAGTTCCGATGCAATTACTTTACAAACAACAGTCAAATATCCACTTTCGACCGCAAGTCTTGAGACGTCTAAAACGAACAGGTAAACCGCTGGTTGCGGAGGACGGAGCTAAAATACAGACCAGAACTATTAAAACGACAAAAAAGATTAAAATTCAGTTAGGATTTTAACACACCATATATTCACTGGGTGCGATGAATTCTATTGTGCTAGTTTTTACTTCAGGTCTGCGAGATGGGTCACCATAGGACTTGGTAGCTGGGTCGAACTGGAATTCGTCTGGAACTGAATATAAAATTAAATATTTATGAGCTATTGAACTGACTAATGACTGAATTACATGTCTCACAATTAGAAGAAATATTGGACAACTTACGCTCGTTTACCCTGTAGCATAAATTACATTTCCACCTTTTAGCGTCAACAAAATAGACAAAGGGATTGATATAAGTTCTGCAGGCTCGACAGCGAACAATTGTACTGCATTGAATTACTGCTAAATGCTAGAATAATAATTAAGTTATCAAATACCGAAGATTAGTCTTTTTATTTTGAAAGGTATACTCACATATAAATCTTTAAAAGGGTGAATCAGGACACCCAAAGGTAGTCTTGACTTTTGTAGTAATGAATTAGATTCCGGAATTTTAGACAGGGTGCATCGAAAAATACTGAAAAAAAATTAATAAATAATCAGTTTAATTGTAATATGAATTAAATAAATCATAAAGTTTAAATTGTATTTGATTGAAAATAAATTGAACTGAACTTCAACTTACTCCGGACTACAGTTGACGCGATCCAAAAATTCTTGATGCAATTTTATTTTAGGAGGGTCAACTTTCTCGGCAGGTAAAATATTTCTACATTGGAGAAGGTCTACGGATTCCATGCCCTGAAAATTGAATGCTTTATGTCTACATGCACAATTAAAGTGTCCAGACTAGTAAATTATAATGTTATGTATAAAAGACATTAGTTAACATTACATTTATTTTTTTACCTGCTTTAGAATTGCCTGTAGCCGAAAGTTAATAATCATAATTAAAATAATTTTATACATTTACCCATAATTTGTTGAATCCAGCTTGAGTAACGTTTAAGCCACTCATTTGATTGTTAAGTTGATTTAATTGATCTGGATATGAACTTGGATATCTCTTACTCATGTTATCCAAAGGAATGTTGGACATTTGACCACAGTGTGGTGGTCTCGTGTCATGCAGATTTTGCTGTAAAATATATATTTTATACCTAATTCTTTTACTCTTCGCATACTGGATGTTTAATTATCTTCATAAATTGAGGAATTTAAGAAATAAATAATTTTAAAAATTAAGTAAACTATGGACAGCAAAATTTACATTTCGACCTTATATCGAAATAAAATTAAATCTTAAGGGCATGTGATACCTTGCAAATTAGCAAATTTTATTGATTTCAGGTTTCTACATATTTGTATCAAAACTACATAAAATTTAGCTTTTAAAATTTGTGAAATAGTGAAGAAGATAGAAATGAACGTAGATAGACTTCTTTTGGTTTCGAAAATGAAAATAAGTGCAAATTTAGCAAAATATATTGGAATATTTTTTTCATTATTAAAATCAAAAGTAGTCTATCTACGTCGGTTATTATTCTCTCTAACATGCCCCAAATTTTAAAAACAAAATTTTTTATATTTTGGACACAATCATGTAGAAACTGAACCAAATTGTTCACATGAATTTGCTGCTTTTCTCAAGTACCACATGCCTTTAAGTTTCTACATGTTTACGTTCAGAATACATTAAATTTTGTTTTCAAAATTTGGGAAATGGTAAAGAAGATGGAAATGAACGTAGAAAGGCTACTTTTAGTTTGATGATGAAAAAAAAAAAAAATTCAATAGACTGTAAAATTTAATCTTTTTTCATTTTTCAAACCAAAAGTTTTTCCCGAATTTTCAAAACAAAATTTCATGTAGTCGGGACATAAACATGTACAAACTTAAAATCAATCAAATTTGCTAATTTCTTAAGTATTACACGCCCTTAATTTTTTAATTATATAGTTTCAAATACATTTAAAATATACTAAAGCGTACAAAAATTGCCTATTATTTCATATGAAAAATTTTAAAAACTCACCTGTTGTATTGTTGGAGGTGGAATTCCACTAAAAGGAGGTCTTGATTGTGTCTGCGATAGCAATACAGGCCGATGATTTGTTGAAGTAGGACCCGAAAGACTAGTATTTCTTAATTGAGCTTCATGGGAATTTTGAGAATAATTAATTTGACTAGTTAAATTTTGCTGAGAAGAGTATAAATTTGGATTTTGTGGCATCACTAATTCTCCTGAGAAATTAGGATGTCCACCCAAAAAATTCTGCTGAAAATTCTGAATATTTTCGACGCATGGACCCTTCTGAATGTTCTGCATTGGAGGCTGCATTCCATATTTATTTGCCAGGGCAAATTTTGGACTAGAGCCAGTTTTTGCAATTTGACTTACTGGCTGAGATTTTGTTAACATCAACGGCGCGGAATTTACATTCTGTATCGGCGGAGCATTTACATTACTAAAAAGATTTTGTGAAGTGATTTTACTCTCATAAGGCAGTTGATTGCTTGCAGAATTCGTTGCTCCAAAATTCTGAGATTGACTTTTAGGTAGAGTTGAAGGCTGAGATGTTTGGATGACTGGATTACAACTTTGACTTTTAAGTGATTTTTTATGTTTACTCTGCTGAAAATTTAGATTTACGTTTTGTTGATGTGGCTGCTGTAAATTCTGATTCGAGGGATGATGGGAATAACTTGGGTTTTGTAGTATACAGGAATTTGAAATATGCTCATAATCTGGAACTTGGCTACCAGGTAAAAATTTCGATAAATGTTGTAGGTGTTCCTGATTTTGAAGGTTCGATTGATTTTGCATAATCGGCTGATTTTGAACGTTCGCTAAAGAATTCATTGTTTGACTCGAGCTCTGAGATTGAACTTTGCTCTGAATTTTTTGACTCTCTTCATTAGAATCATTGTAATAGCCAATATGATTGGATTCCGAGGAATATAAACCTTGGGGCAAAGGTGGAATGGACTCTGAAATCTCTGATTCCGGAGATTTGTTTTCGAGATGCAAAATTTCTGAATTCGCCTTTGGCGTTGACATTGGCTTTGTTAAAGTCGAGGATTGAGAATTAATTTGAGGTTGCAATCCAACCGATGGCATCTCACTTAAGACGGCTGTTACTCCTGAAAGATTATGAGGAGTTTGAACAACTGAAATAGGACTAGGTTTTTGAACCTGCGGTACTCGAGGACGAAGGGAAATTAAACTTGAATTTTGAGGAAAGGATTGTTGCCGTCCATTGATTGCAGGCATCTGAGATCTTCGTTCTGGTCTGCATTGTGATTGATGAACTGTATTTCGCAAGTATTGTGTCGGCGATGGATCTCTGGATGTTTCTCTCGAAGGGTCACGAGATGATTGAGAAGACGGGGTACCTGCATTAAAATTATTCTATCATTTTCAATTGAATTGTATCTAAATTATTGAGTTGGCTCAGAGTTTTTGGAAAAATAATATGAAAGACATTTTTTGAGATCAGCTTTTGAAATAATTTATTTTTATTGTTTAAACTATATTGACATAATGAATTAAAAAATGTATTGCGTCTGTTGAAATTGTTTCTTGTTTTTGCTCTTTAAATTTTATTTAAGAGTGGCCACTGTAGTTGATTCTGTCTGTACTAGCGGTCTTAACAACCAGGCCTAGATGCCTAAGAGATACAAATCCTATCAATAAAAATAACAACAATAAGTGGCTTTAATCTATGCTTGGTTGATAAAAGAACTATGTTTGTAATGATTATAATTTATGAGCAATCGCTCATAACAGCGCATTAGACTATCTTCACTTAACACGTACCAAGAAACTGACATAGTAGTGCGAGGTTGGCAGAGTGACTTGCCCCAGATGAAAAGTATAGTGTACGTTTTCAAGAGTTATAATTTAAGAGCCTATGGTAGTAGATGTAATTGCAAAATATAACTACAAACTTTCTTTGTATTTACCAGTAAAGTGAGGAGACTGTAAGCCATTCTGTGCATGCTGTATCGTACTTGTCTGGCCGTTTGTAACGGCGGGTGATCCACTTTTTGAGACAGAATCTGTATCTGGAGAGCTTTGACAAGGGTAGTTACCCAGTTGAGACATTCTGCTTCTTATGAAATATCTATAACTTTAAAAATAATGCATTTATTCAATTTATGTTTAACATTGTCATATAAAACGTAGAAAAAAACAATTCATTGTCTAGCGTTTTACTTGATAAGAAAAATTAAAACTCATATTTAAAAGATCCAGTGTTACTATGAAAAACATTATTTCTAAATATCAAAAAATTTACAATTTAATTAAGCTTTTTTAAAAGTATTAGTCACAATTGAATGAAAATTGAATCATATTTATCATTGAATTCAAATAATGCTTTTACGAACGTCTTACAATTTGTATCTACATATATTTTTCAAGGGTATAAAATTATAAGAATTGAATTGAGTGAATAACTTTAGCTTAAATAACTATTTAAATTCGAAACAATGTGAGTAAGTGAATATCCAATCCAACAATCTAAAATGCCTATACCCATAAAAATGTTCCTTTGACAACTGCCAAGGCTGTCAAAATCCATTAGATTGAAATCTTCTCACCCATTATTTATACGTTCCCAAATATGCACTTTTTATATAAATTAAAATATAAAACAAATTAACAGTTACAGTTCGGATTCTGCAATTGTTACTTTTAACAACATAAAACAGAATTAA
Organism: Diplolepis rosae; assembly: GCA_030998225.1. Classification (NCBI taxonomy): domain Eukaryota; kingdom Metazoa; phylum Arthropoda; class Insecta; order Hymenoptera; family Diplolepididae; genus Diplolepis; species Diplolepis rosae. The sequence continues at coordinate 3,250,097 of JAPYXD010000716.1, forward strand.
AATTTGTCATTAATTTTAATAACGCATAGAAGTTAAAACGTCATTGCGAAGCGACAGAACTAATGACGGGGAGCTTCTTAAAAAACAAGTAACTTTCCACATTTTTTATATTTATCACCTTTTTCTATGTGACTCGTGACAAACGGATTATTCAATGTTATATTTGGGATCTAAAAAACGCACACATCGCACTTGAAAAGAGCGAAAAGTCGGATAATTATTGGGTAAACCACACTCACGAACGACACACAACATTACGTGGCAGCCCGCAGCAGCCCAGTCGATAGTAGCGTCTAGTTCCGCGAGTGGCGATCACTCAAATCAGTTTTTACACCACTTTACCAGTTGATCGTAAAAGCGGTTTTAAGCACGGTAGCGTTGAGTGAAGATAGGTATAGAGGAGACATCCAGGGCGATTGAATGGTCCGAACCTTGCGAGGAAAGACGCCAGGGGTAGGTACAGTTCCGGAACCAACTACGGGGATCGACACTTTCGAAAGTTGACAAAATCTCACGGATAAGAAGTAAGTTGTAGGAGTAAGGCCCAAACTTGTGTTGGTGAGTCTGCTGTATTCATGATGGGCCAGGTAGTCCTCGTCGATTCAACCCTAGCTTGTCGACAGAATTTCACAAAATAGCTTTTTACCTCTTTTCCTTCTACTTCGCTCTTTACTAGTCTTTTCCTAAAATCGGATATATATATTTTAAAAATATATATATAAAATTAAAATAGTAGATTGTATTGACCCTTGATTTAATTCATAATACTTCTAAAGCCAATGCAAACGTACCAAGTATTATGAATTATATATATAAAATAATACATAAAAGAGTATATGTAAAATATTTTATATTATAAATTTTATAATATAATATATATAAAATATTTTATATTATAAATTTTGTATTATAATATATAAAAGAATATATATAAATATTAAATATATGTAAATAAACCATGTATTAAAATAACCAATTTTTTTTTTGAAATTTATTACATATTTATTGACAAATTGTTTTCAATATTCTTTCATTATCTTGATTACAATACTGAAGACATATAGAAAATGGAAATAAATTATCAATGATGATATTTTGAAATTTTAATTTTCATACAATATAATTTTCGTTTATACAATACGGTTACAAAGTTAATATTATTCTCTATAGGGATACAATAATAATTGCTTTTAAAAAAAATTTACAATTCTTAGAAAAATTAAAATTAAAACAAAGTATTGCTCTTAATATATAATAATTTGTTAGGGAATGTAAATGACCAGCTTCAGATCTGAAGTTATTTTATAGAATTTGACATTAAGAAAGGCGAAAGGGCTCTTTTACGACTACTTAGCATTTAATGTAGAGCAGCAATGTAATTATAAAGAACTATCTCTTCGTTCATCATCTTTTCAGATTATAAATCTCAAATCCACCTATCTGCAGGTGCAAAGTATAGGCGTTATGAAAGAATTGTTACAAAGGATTTATAAAATCTTAACTTAGTTTTCAGATCTACAGAATTATGACACGAAAGAACATTATTATATGGACGAATACATCAATATTTTTCTTTAAATTTCAAAAATTTGATTTTAAACTAATTCCTGTAAATTATCTGACTTATTTCAATCAATTCAATGGAATTTAATCAATAGAATATATTCAATAAAAAATATATGAATTTCCTTGTACTTCGTTCTTGACTTGTCTTTTTCTAAGATCGGATTTATATTTTGAAAAAATAAAAATATTCACAATTTTTTTTTGGAAGTTATTACTTATTACAAGCCAAAAATAAAAAATGAATCATTTTAACTTTATTACTTCTTTACTACTATAGATTAATTGAAATTACTTGAAATTGAAATTGATTTACGTAAATTCTGTCATTTATTTTTTATTGAATAAATTCTATTTATTAAATTCCATTGAATCGACTAAATTAAGACAGATAATTTACAGGAACTAGTTTGCAATCAAATTTTTTTAAATCCAAAGAAAAATATTGATGCATTCGTACAAATAACAATATTCTTCCATATCATAATTCTGTAGATCTAGAAACTAAGTCAAGATTTTATTGATCCTCTGTAAAAATCCGTTTATAACGCCTACACTTTGCACCTGCAAGTGCTTGGATTTGATATTTATAATTTTGTTTTGAAAATTTTGATTTGAAAAACTGTTTTTTCATAATTTCATCCATTAAAGAAGTCATTTTCAAAAATCGGAAACTGTCAAGTTGTAGAGAATCTTTTTTCTCTAACATTCTCTAACAAATTATTATATATTAAAAGCAATACTTTGTTTTAATTTTAATTTCTCTAAGAATTGTAAATTTTTTTAAAAAAGCAACTATTATTGTATCCGTATAGAGAATAATATTAACTTTGTAACCGTATTGTATAAACGAAAATTATATTGTATGAAAATTAAACTTTCAAAATATCATCATTGATAATTTATTTCCATTTTCTATATGTCTTCAGTATTGTAATCAAGATAATGAAAGAATTGTCACGTCCCGCGACGTATTTGAATGTATATAATACACACAGGCTGGATTGAGTTAAGAAATCTATGAGGAAATCGATAAAGGGGAATAGGGAGTAGGGGAAGTAGGGAGCAGTATAGGGCCCCTTCTCCTCTAAGAAGATATGACTACGTCACGATTTTCGCTGACCGTCAATTTGTATGAAAAAATATAAGAGGCCCACACCAAGAGAAAGCAGTCAGTAAATTCTTCGTCTAGTTCGACACTTAAATTTTCCTTCGGATTTATAACCAGTCTCGCGACAAAAGTCCAGTGCGGCATTTCAATTTAACTTCGAAAATCTCTGAATTTGAGATTAATAAAATTCGACCGGGACAATTTAAAATCCAAGTTCGGGAGTCGTAAAAGTCATCGTGGACTTGTATAGATCTTTGTAAAGATCTTCGAACAGTGTCATAAATTTGGATCACCGCCCTTTACGGAATATAACTGTGCGGCCTATAACTCCGTCTCTCTGACACACTTGGAATACACCTGTGGGGATCCAGTACTTACAACTCACCGCCGTGTGGATTAACCCTCAACATAAAGGTACCGAACCTCTCTCTCTCTCTATCTTTATTCTTGTCTCTTTCTCACCCACGTACCAACCAGCCTGTGCCTACATTTATATATGAATTGTGTTCACAAATGTGTATTGGCAATTCAAACTTGCAATGCGAGACCTGATGGTCGACAAGCGAACTAATCAATATGGCTACCGTTGGGCTTCGCGCAGCATTGTGTATACTATACTAAAGCCAGATGCTCACAATGTAACGTAGTAATTAATCAATTGTTTGACAAATAAATATATAGTTAACATAAAAAGTAAGTGACAAGTGCATAAATAAATATAAGCGTGAAAATGGATTTCTCACCGAAACATAGGAAAGGGAAGGACTTTACTCGTAAAGGCAGTGCTTGTACGTACTCGCATAACGTATTTAACGACAAAAAAAGCATTTTTAGCACTTACAGATAAACGTAATTTGAAAAGTTCTATTCAGATGAACAGTAAATACGTGAACGCCGAAGCCCTGCGGCAGCCATGATTGTTTTCATGCAGCAGCGCCCCTAAGCCCGCGGTGGACGTTTGTTTTGCCAATAGTGACTATTAAATCAAATAAAATAAATTCAATTTGTATTATTTTCATATTCATTGTGTCTTTCATTGACTTATCCTCATCCCTAAGCGAGGATCATTCGATCCTAACTTAAAACGAGGAATCTTCGACCAGAGTAAGTATATTTGCGTACTTGTGACGTAACAGAATATTGAAAACAATTTTTCAATAAATATGTAATAAATTAAAAAAAAAAAATTGTTAATTTTAATACATGGTTTATTTATATATATTTTTTTATATATTATAATACAAAATTTATAATATAAAATATAATATAGTACATAATATTATATATATATATATATAAAATACATATATATTATATTATAAAATTTATAATATAAAATATTTTACATATACTCTTTTATATATTATTTTATATATATAATTCATAATACTTGGTACGTTTGCATTGGCTTTAGAAGTATTATGAATTAAATCAAGGTTCAATACAATCTACTATTTTAATTTTATATATATATTTTTAAAATATATATATCCGATTTTAGGAAAAGACTAGTAAAGAGCGAAGTAGAAGGAAAAGAGGTAAAAAGCTATTTTGTGAAATTCTGTCGACAAGCTAGGGTTGAATCGACGAGGACTACCTGGCCCATCATGAATACAGCAGACTCACCAACACAAGTTTGGGCCTTACTCCTACAACTTACTTCTTATCCGTGAGATTTTGTCAACTTTCGAAAGTGTCGATCCCCGTAGTTGGTTCCGGAACTTTACCTACCCCTGGCGTCTTTCTCTGCAAGGTTTGGACCATGGAGAATAGATAAAAGGAGACCAATCTCTTATATCCGTACTTCTTAAAACACGAAATGAATTTCTGCCAAGTACTTAGTTAGGAAACTTCCCGATGAGGGCGCGTGTGTTTCCTGGGTGCAACATGGCGGCATCCACGGTTTATAAGCATCATGTATTGGGCGTCGCCATTTTGCACCCAGGGAACACACATGCCCTCATCGGGAACTTTTGTAAATATGTACTTAGCACTACTTCATTTCGGGAATGGATATATGGAGATTGGTCTCCTTATATCTAATCTCCATGGTTTGGACCATTCAATCGTCCTGGCTGTCTCCTCTATACCCACGAAGGAATAATAAGGAGACATATCTCCATGTAAGCGACTTGGCAGGAGCAACGGCACGGTAAGTGCCCGACTTGTAAATTGGAAGTAGTGGAAAGGAGTGCGCAAGTGCGCAGTTGTCCTCTTCTTACTCACGAGAAAATGTGCGAGTGAGACGAATTTGTCAAATTGTCAAATTGATCTGAGCCAGACTGGTTATGTTGATTGATTTTTTGATCCTTTGCAAGCGGCAGATATTTGCTCAATTTCAATTTAGTTTAAAAAGAAAAAAACATTTTCCCGTAAGTAAGAAGAGGACAACTGCGCACTTGCGCACTCCTTTCCACTACTTCCAACTCACAAGCCGGGCACAAGCAGTGCCGTTGCTCCTGCCAGATTCGGAACAGTTTCCCATGGCAGTCTGGTCTCCTTATTATTCCTTCCTGTCTATACCTATCTTCACTCAACGACGGTAGTATAGACAAGTCTGGCAACTCTCGTGGTGGGGGATGTTCCCTTCTTGTAGTCAGAATGTTTCATATTTTCGCCACGGATAGCGCTAGTATCGAGTAGTGGCCCGAATCAGCCCTATCCAACTCCCTGCCTGCAACGGCGAGAACTTGATTCCCTTAGTGATTATAGTTTGTATGTGCGAAGTTTTCTCACCAGAGCGGCGCTGCACGCGGCACGCTCTACAAAAGCATTATACCAATAGACAAATATTTAAAAAATTTTAAATAATTACGTTTCTGAACAATATAAAATGAAAAAATGTTCCTAATATGATTCCAGGACATAAAATACACATTTTGCATGAATCAATTAATACAAAATAAAAAAAAAGAACACATTAAACTTCGTAAAATATATACTGTGGATACGCATGAAGAATTCTTGAGACCCTGAACACAATTTTTTTTATGTTATCCCCATATAACTGAAAATGTATTTAAAAATAAATAATAAGCTTCAGCTTCTAAATAGAAGTATTTTCCATTTTTATTTTCCAGTTTCAAACGAATGAAATAAGAAATAAATATTTTGTTAAGCCCTGTGTTCAACATAAAAAACCACGTGAAGGGAAATACTCAATTAAAAATTTGTAAATGTAACAAAAAATATTCATTACTATAAAATTTGCTAGTACATATTTTTAACATATTTTAAATTTTTAACATGTACAGATCGATGATGACTAGTTAAGTGTCACAAAGCTTGGCTGCTTTTTTTTCAATACGCTAAATTTTTAAATTGCAGCCATTTCCTGTCTTACGAATTCCCTGTACGAAATATGTCGAACATAACCGAAGACATATTTACATATGTATTCATTTTAATATGACGTGTTTTGCAGGAAAGATAAACTACCGTTTATAATATTAATATTAAAATTATTTATTTTCCAGATACGTTCATATTAATCATCACGGTACTTATTTAATTCCAAAATTTATTTTTATATCCCTTCAATCCATTCCATTTCATCCGAATTCTTCCAGTGAAATATAAATATCGAAGAAAGCACTTTTACATTTTTTTACAAAATGGATTTCTTTAGCTTCCTTGAATTCAGAAAATTTAACTGAACAAGATAAAAATATTTTATTCAGTATGAGATTTCGAATGGAATATTATCAATACTGTATAAAAGTTTCACTAATCTTTTGTTCCTTTCCTTTTGTTTAGAGATTTTTTGGCACTATCAGATTAGCTGGAGGAACAAATAATCATCCTTCCTAGCCAACTGGCTGAACGGTAGCTTTACGCTGTACCGTAAAGATATCGTAAAGCTATCGTAAAGTAGCATTATAACTCATGAATGATGCAAAATAAACATTCAAAATGTTTTTATCCTTATTCTACGTTGAAAATAACGTTAACTGGTAATTGAAATATGCAATAATTTTATTCATTTACGCTAAAAATTGAAAAAAACATAATACCTGTCATTCAAGGCAGTGCAGTGGTTCATCACTTTCCATGTCTTCACCGTCAGGATTGAATATTTGTTAGAGTGAGATGAAAGTATAGTTGTGTCTCAGTTCAATCAATGGTCAACTTTAACGGAGAAGTTCCACAAAAGGTGAACCACTGCACTGCCTTGAATGACAGGTATTATGTTTTTTTTTAATTTTTAGCGTAAATAAATAAAATGATCGCATATTTCAATTACCAGTTAACGTTATTTTCAACGTAGATTAAGGATGAAAACATTTTGAATGTTTATTTTGCCTCATTCATGAGTTATAATGCTACTTTACGATAGCTTTACGATAGCTTTACGGTACAGCGTAAAGCTACCGTTCAGCCAGTTCGCTTGGGGCTTGTACACCAACCTTCTTGAAAATATACAAGATATTAGCTGCCTTTAGCATTTTAAAACCTCCAAAGCTTGGAAATTGTAGTACTTTCGATGGCAACCCTCCACAGCCCTTAATAACAATTTCAAAATTGAAAGAATTACATCACTCGAATAGTAAAAGCGCAGTTCAAGAAATTCGAGAAAAGTTAAAAGCAATAATTGATTGTGAAGACACTGATTATAGTGATTTTGTAGATGCAGTAGCGCACGATTATGCTTTACCAGCTGTTAGAGATTGTTTGATTTTTTACACAACTGGTCGTATAACTGCTTACATTAAACAGCACACTCAGTGTTCGACATGCTTAAATGCATTTTTGACTTCTTCTGAAATTCATGCAGATACGATAACTTTTTCTTGTGATCAGTTACCTGAAAGTTTGAGTAGATTTGCAAAAATAAATAAAGATTTCATACATCCAAATGTTTAAGTTATACAAGCTTATCACAGTTGTCGATTTACGATAACTTTACGATAGCTTTACGCTACAGCGTAAAGCTACCGTTCAGACAGTTCGCTAGGTTTGCCGGTCTAGCAATTCTTTTGATCTAATTCTAGACGATTTAATTTCATCTGAAACAAAATTTAGTTCTCAATGCAAAGAACATGCCAATGAAGCTGTGGAGATGTTAGCATATATAATTCAATTTTATCTTCAAATACGGATGAGACAATTCGTAAGACAGGAAATGGCTAAAATTTAAAAATTTAGCGTCTTGAAAAAAAAGCAGCCAAGCTTTGCGACACTTAACTAGTCATCATCGATCTGTACATGTTAAAAATTTAAAATATGTTAAAAATATGTACTAGCAAATTTTGTTATGCGTAATAACGTACAAAGCTGTTTTGAGAATGTTACTGAGTCATTCGCTTAGAAAGCTCAGTAGTTAGTACTTTATTGGTCGGACAAGAACTGAGGAGCGGGCCCTGCGCTCTACATTATATAGGCCTCGAGTGCTAATAGAAGGGGTATCTTACCGTTAGGCATAACACTCGCATTGTAAGTGATCACATGCGTGTGTGTGTCTATTTTAGTTTTAACGCAAAATAAGCATATTCTTTTCGGGATACAATTTTTTTTTTTTTTTTTACAATTCAAATAATCCGAACTTGTAACTAATGTACAGTGTGACTAATCATAGATAGTGCTAGCAGAGTTATCATCTGTATCAGCATCTGAAAAATACGGCATACATTGGTCTATGTGTATTCGAATGATCTTATCTTTATTTCTAATTCTTAGATTGTTATTGTCGATGTAATCTATGACTTCAAAAAGACCTTTCCAGGCAGGTTCTAATTTATTTTGCTTAGTGTTGTTAAGTGTTTTGGCAAGATCTCCTGCTTTATATATTGGATGTTTTCTAGTTATATTTTCGTCGAGTCTCCTTTTTGTCTTTTCCATTTCTACCTGGATTCTCTCTCGCGTTTTGGATATGATCTCTTCATGTTTCTTCTTCCATTTCCTTATCAGATCCTGATAAGTTAGGTTAGGTGAGGTGTTGACCGTTGACGGGATATTGGGTGTTCTTCCGAATGTTAATTCATAGGGAGAATGTCCAGTCGTTTGATTGGTAGTAGTGTTGATGACGAAATTGATGTATTTTAAGTTTTCGTCCCATTGTTTATTATTTTCAGCAATACTAGTCTTGATCAGGTTTACTAGTGTAGAGTGCATTCTTTCGATGTTCCCGTTTGATTGCGGGTGGAATGCAGTTGTTTTAATATGCCGAATGTTCAATGCGTTTTCAAATTGTGTCATTAATTCCGATAAGAAGTTTGACCCTTGTTCAGAAAGTATGGTCTTAGGTGCTCCGAAAGTATAAATGTAGTGATCGATTAAGGCTTCTATTATTGAATTCGATGATTCATTCTGCAAAGGTACGAGAACTGTATATCTTGTTAGTCTATCTTGCATACTGAGTATGTAACGATTTCCTTTTTGTGTTTCGGGGAGTGGCCCAAAGATATCTAGTGCCAATTTTTCGTTAGGTGCAAAAGGTATATCAGGTAATATGCTCTTCGCTTGATTCTTTATGCGCGTTGTTTTCTGTAGTTGACAAATGGGGCAAGACTGCACGTATTTTTTAATTTCATTGTCCATTCCGAGCCATAAGCCGATGGTCTTAGCCTTTTCAAGCGTGTTCTTCTCTCCAAGATGAGTGGAGTGTGCTTCTTTGATTATAGCTTGCTTTTCTTCTTTTGTCAATTCTCTGGTAGGCGTGAAACATAAGTGGAAATTTAGGTGAGGGTAATAATTTGAGAGAAATTCCATCATTTCCTGAAGTATTTCCTTTTGCAGTGGGGTAAATAGTGGGTCTCCGAAAATAAGCCTTATGATGGTTAATTTTTTGCTATTAATTTCCTCTATAATCCAACTTAATTTTATGAGCCAATCTTCTTCATCATAGTCGGGCATTTCCTCCTTTTTTATTTCCTTCCATAACTTTCCTATCGCGTTAGGTTTTGTCTTAACTTTGACGAAGGTGGGTTGCAGTCTCCAATTTATAAATTCCGTATGCATGTCAAGTTTTTCGGTTGTCATGTCTTCTGTAGATTCGTTCTCTGTTTCCTCCGAGGGTTCTCTTATCCTTCTTGGTGGTAAATCGATCTTTTCCTCTCCTTTTAGTACTCTATCTTCTGTTATAACTGGGGTACCGAAAATTTCGATTTTCTGTGGTTGAGTTTTTAATTCCGCAGTTCCATCATCCTCATCGGATATTCCTGCTTCCCACATTGATTGTTTTGAAATATCAGATGTTATAGGGAAAAGTCGGGATAAACAGTCTGCAACTTTGTTTTCTTTTCCTTTTACGTATTCGATGTCGTAATCGTATTCCTCCATTCTCAATCGCCATCGTAGCAATCTTGAGCTAGGATCCTTGACGTTATGGAGCCAGACCAAAGCTCTGTGATTTGTTTGGATTTTGAATTTGTTACCAAGGAGATACTGTCTCAAACGCTTCATAGCCCATACTATAGCTAAAAGCTCTTTTTCTGAGGTACTGTATCTTTCTTCGGCTTTGTTGAGAGTCCTTGAGATGAATAAGCATGTGTGTCCATTTTGACTAAGAACTGCTCCTAAGCCTTGATTTGAGGCGTCAGTTGTTAAGGTGAATTGTTCTTTAAAATTCGGAAACCTTAACACTGGTGCTGATATTAATGCATTTTTCAAGTCGTAGAATGCCTTTTCGCAGTTTAATGTCCAGTCAAATATTGTGTCCTTTTGAGTTAGCTTAGTGAGTGGTCTTGCAATGCTTGAAAAGTTTTTTATGAATTTTCTATAATAACCAGATAGTCCTAGGAAGGATTGCACGTCCTTCGCGGTTTTCAGTTCTTTAAAGTTTTTGATCGCGCTTAACTTTTCTGGGTTAGGTTTCACACCTTCTTTGGTTATTATGTGTCCTAAGTACTCTAATTCAGGTTTCAAGTAATCACATTTACTGGGTTCTAAACGTAGTCCAAGTTGTTTGATTCTTTGCAAAACGTCTTCCATATTTTGATTATGTTGTTGGATAGTTTCTCCGAAGATAACTATATCGTCAATGTAAGCGAAACATTTGTTACCAATTAATCCGCGGAATGCATTGTCCATCATTCGCTGGAAGGTTGCAGGTACGTTCTTTAATCCAAAAGGCATTCGATTGTACTCAAAGTGTCCTTGTGAAGTGGAGAAAGCTGTATATTTTTTGTCTTTTTCCTTCATCGGGATCTGGTGAAAGCCCGCTGATAAGTCAAAGGCAGAAAAGAATTTTGCTTTGCCTAATTGATCAAGGATATCGTCTATCACGGGCAAGGGATAAGCATCCTGGTCTGTGTCTTCATTAATTTTTCGATAGTCTATGACCATTCTCAACTTATCTCCTTTTTTAGGTACTATCCATAATGGAGAGTTAAACGGTGATTGGGATTCTCTAATGATTCCTTTTTTCAAAAGTTTCTCCGTTTCTTGTAATGCAAATTCTTTGTGTTTTTTCGGGTAATCTGTGTGATCGTAAATTAATGATTTTTCCAGTTTTAAGTACAATTTCGTGTTCCGTTAGATTTGTACATGGTAAAGGTTCAGTGTCAAGTGAAAAAGCTTCTTGACATTTTCTTATTATCTTTTTAATAAATTCCTTTTGTTCTGGTTCCAAATGTTCCAATTTTGATAATTTAAGAATTTCTTGTAATCGTTGCCATGATGTAATTGCATATCGGTCATGTTTCGAGAAAAATTTGAGTCCGATAATTCCATCTTCCGGTAGGGGAAAATCGTTGGGAATAATATGAAATATGTGTTCTTTATTGAAAAAGTTAAATTTTACGGTTTCACTTGAAACGTGTTCGTCCCGTCCCATAACAAATTTTTTAAAGTGTTTTTTCTAACGTCTCGTTCGTCTAGGAATATTTTCTTTTATCAGGTTGATTGCTGCTCCAGAGTCGACTAGAAGTCGGTAACTTCCTGTTCTTCTTCTTGCTCTAACAGATCTGAGTCTTCCGCATACGGCAGAAACTCGGCTGAGTCCTCGAAATCTATTTGTTCTTGTACTTCTTCCGGTGTCATTCCTATTGCATCCGTGCTTTCCTCTTGCAGCATTCTTATTGGTTGTGGGGGTCTTTTGACATTCTGGCCAGGTTGAAAACCCTGCCTAATGTGACATTGATTTGCAAAATGACCTGTTTTACCACATTTATAACAATTCATTCTTACCCTGTCTTCCAGTGGTAGTGAATGATTGGGTGTTTTTATTCCATTAGTGTTGGCGTTAGGTCGTGATGGTGGTTGCGGCCTAGGTAGGTACTTCAATACAGGTCTCATGACTACCTGTGTTCTTGTAGGTTGACTTTCTCTTAACCACATTTCGGTTTCTATGGCATGCGTCTGTGCCTCCGTTATTGTATTGGGTTTTAAAAGTCGTATCTGCATACCTATCTCTTTCCTAAGGTTTAAAAGATATCGGTTCACTGCTTCCTGTTCTTCGAGCTTAATTTTCAATCGACGTTCGGTAGGATTGATATGCTGTGCCTGTACAGCGTAATTGATTTCGTTTATAATCTGTCTGAATCTAAGTGTAAAATTTTGGACAGACTCAGTTGCTCGTTGTTTACAACTCTCTAGTTTTGATTTTAAAGCTAAAATTGAATTTGATGATTTTAAATTTTGTCTTAGTGCATCATATAAACCTTCGTATGAATTTATTTGTAGATATCTTATTGCTTTTTCTGCGAAGCCAGTAATTTTATTTGCCATAATTAAATCCAGTAGTAAATTAGGTTATGAACATCTCGATTTTGCTCTCTTTACAGTTTTAATGAAATCTTCTATTCCTATATCGTCTTGTCTGTTGATCCCTCGTATAGTTTCAATCGCGGTCTTCGCATTGATTCTTTCCTCTTCGATGATGTGTGGTGCTGAGGGAACGGGGAATCGTGCGGAAGGCTGTGTGTTGATGTTCTCATTTCTGACTCGTAAATTTTCTTGTGCTTGCTTGTCTTCTCGCTCTTCTTCGGACGAAGAGTCATTGGTCACCTCTAGGCGTTGTGTCGTTTCCCTGTCGGTTTCCACTTCTCCCGAGCAACCTATTTTCACTGCCAGCTTAGAGATCTCTTCTATTCTGTTGTCGTTTTCTCTTTTAAGCATATTGAAAGAGAGAGTGAGAGATTCCATTTGGGCGAGCATTCGTCCTAACAGTTCTTCCGTGGTGTGGGAGGGGGACTTGGCCCGGACGGGTGAATGAACTCTAGACATTGGAGCTGTCGCGGATGGAAGGTTTAGAGAAAGTGACAAGTCGATCTGGTACAAAGTACCGTTTTGATATTTGTAAAACGCCGGTGTGTCTATTTTCACCTAATTTCCCTATTTTGATGAATGTTTGCGTAACGAATGGATGTGTCGCGTTACAATATTAAATGTTTCGGTTTTTTAATACTATAAAATTCGAAGCAATCGCCTATTGCAATTCCTTAGATTTTAATAGTAGTGTATTTGTTTTATTGAGGAACGACCAGTCCTCTGGAACACCAGGAGTATAGTCGACCCGATCTCACCACTACTTAGCCTCGCCTGTAATGTAATAAAGTCGCCGTTCAACGAACGTAAGGAGGACTTATACTGAGATGTATAATGTAGTCCTGAGATCGCTTCAAGTCGCGAAGTTACAATGCTTAGATTTATATGTATTTTTTATGCTTACGGTTTCTCGCTTCCGCTAACAGCTGAGATTCAGTGTCTCTGGATTCCGTGGAGTCCGCTGCGACTTTCTCAAGCGATGACGTATCAACCACTCTGCTGCTTGCTGGAAACCGGTTAGTTATTTGCTGCTATAGAGGTTATGGGCGTTGGTCAACCTGGTCCAATTCTTCTTAGGTTCTTACCGTCTATGTGACGTACCTCTTCCGCCTGTTTGCGGGACTCGTTCCAATTTGAATGTTCTTTAATCTGAATTTACGTAGTATAGGGCCTACTATGTTCAGCGCCTAATTATATTCAGATAAATACTAATTCACTTATTTTATTTTCTTTCGGGCTTACCGTAGTGAAGTCCGGAGTTCATGCCTTAATGAATCTCGTAAGATTCTCACTTGCTTCTGGTCCGTAGAATCCAGTTTGTTTCTTCAGTGCTGTCCGCGTTTCTATATGGTTCCAATTAATTTATTCCGTAGAATTTCGAGAACCGAGAAAACTTAGCGGATCCTGGAAGGATCGCCAAAAAGTGTTATGCGTAATAACGTACAAAGATGTTTTGAGAATGTTACTGAGTCATTCGCTTAGAGAGCTCAGTAGTTAGTACTTTATTGGTCGGACAAGAACTGAGGAGCGGGCCCTGCGCTCTACATTATATAGGCCTCGAGTGCTAATAGAAGGGGTATCTTACCGTTAGGCATAACAATTTTATAGTAATGAATATTTTTTGTCATGTGAAACAAAATTTAATTTTCAATGCAAAGAACATGCCAATGAAGCTGTAGAGTTGTTAGCATATATGATTTAATTTTATTTTAAATAAGGATGAGACAATTCGTAAGACAGGAAATGGCTGAAATTTAAAAATTTAGCGTCTTGAAAAAAAAGCAGCCAAGCTTTGCGAAACTTAACTAGTCATCATCGATCTGTACATGTTAAAAATTTAAAATATGTTAAAAATATGTACTAGCAAATTTTATAGTAATGAATATTTTTTGTTACATTTACAAATTTTTATATGAGTATATATTTCCCTTCACATGGTTTTTTATGTTGAACACAGGGCTTAACAAAATATTTATTTCTCATTTCATTCGTTTAAAGCTGGAAAATAAAAATGGAAAATACTTCTATTTAGAAGCTGAAGCTTATAATTTATTTTCAAATATATTTTCAGTTATATGGGGATAACATAAAAAAAATTGTGTTCAGGGTCTCAAAAACTCTTCATGCGTATCCACAGTAGATATTTTACGAAGTTTAATGTGTTCTTTTTTTATTTTGTATTAATTGTTTTATGCAAAGTGTGTATTTTATGTCCTAGAATCATATTAGGAACATTTTTTCATTTCATATTGTTCAGAAACTTAATTATTTAAAATTTTTTAAATATTTGTCTATTAGTATAATGCTTTTGTAGATCGTGCCGCGTGCAGCGCCACTCTGGTGAGAAAACTTCGCACATACAAACTATAATCACTAAGGAACCGCCATTTTGTTTTTAGTCGGACAGGGCTGGCCCGAATGACCGCACCATGGAGACTAGATATGAGGAGACCACGGTCGTATAGACAGGTCTGGCATCTCCCGTGGTGGGGGATATTCTCTTATTGTAGTCAGAATATTTCATATTTTTGCCACGGATAGGGCTAGTATCGAGTAGTGGCCCGAATGACTGCACCGTAGCATGTATGTATATAGATATACCCAGAACGTAGTCAGTTGTGAAAGCTGTTTGTAAACCACGGGTATTCCTTCAACTACTCGATTGCAGCGCTGCCCAAGCGGTCATTATCGAAACTACTACTCTTCACGATAAGGGAACATCCCCCACCACGGGAGATGCCAGACCTGTTTATACGACCGTGAAGGAGACCAGCCGTATGCATCAGAAGAGAAAATGGCGCCCCGTTAGTGTCCTAAGTTGAATTCCTAAGTTAGTTTGCCGAACCGTGACACGCGGCGCTAACTGTACCATCACTCCCTGAAAATGCACAGTTACATACGAAGGATTTAATAAAAAAAATTTAAAAATATATTATCAATGCCATAAACAAATAAAAGAGATCAGACTTTGAAAAATAATATTATTTGAATATTTTAAATTAAATTTTCCCCTTTTTATTCATATTTATCTCGTACAAAAACTATTTTGAAACATTCAGCTGATATTAGAATTTAAATATTAACATCTCTTTTATTCCTTTTTGGCATTGAATAATAATTTTTTTTTAATTTTTATATTTAATTGTCTACATATCACGGCATTTACATTATTTTTTTGAGGTAAAATTAAGTTGAAAAATGAAAAAAAAATGAAAAATTCTGAACAAGGAACGAAGTTGATGAGAATTGTAATTAGTTGGAAATCATTATGAATAATTAAAGAAAATAGAATATAAAAAAAGGAGAATATTAATTTATATTTTTAAAATAGTTAACTAACATTAATGAAAACAGTATAATAAGAACAATTAAATTTTTTTTTCATTTTCAAAACCAAAAGTAGTCTATCTTCGTCCGTTTTCATCGTCTCTAACATTCACGAAATGTGAAAGTTGAAATTTAGGGAAACAAAAATTTGTAAAAATTCAAAGTATTTTCATACCTAAATAGCGGATCCTACAAATTGTGAAAATTAATTATTAGAAACAAAATAGAAAGTATTTTACTTAGAATTACATTAACAGTAATTTTATATTTTTTTTATGAATGATTTCACGAATTTGAATTTGTATAACTTTGTTTCCCTAAATTTAAACTTTCACAGCATCCAGGTAAAAATGATTACAGTTTCTTTCATATACATCGGATATTTTCCAAAGATCTACCTTTGTGATAGATGAACAAAAATTTTGAAAAGTTCATTGCTTTAGGTGTTATTAAAAATGGTTTTAATTAATGTGGTACTTGAGAAGAGTAGCAAGTTTATATGAATAATTTGGTCCAGTTTCTACTTGTTTGTGTCCAAAGTACATAAAATGTTGTTTCCAAAATTTCGAGAATGTTAGAGAGGATGAAAACGGACGTAGATAGACTACTTTTGGATTTGAAAATGGAAAAAAAATTTAATTGTTCTTATTATACTGTTTTTATTAATGTTAGTTAACTATTTAAAAAAAATTATATTCACCTTATTTTATATTCTATTTTCTTTAATTATTCATAATGATTTCCAACTAATTACAACTCTCATCAACTTCGTTCCTTGTTCAGAATTTTTCATTTTTTTTCTATTTTTCAACTTAATTTTACCTCAAAAAAATAATATAAATGTAGTGATATGTAGACAATTAAATATAAAAATTTTTAAAAAGTTTTAAAAGCAGGAAAATGACCAACCTCGGACAATCAGATGTTAAAAATCCTTTAATGACGTTTCGATGAACCATATGTCATCCTCTTCAGATTTACAGAATTATATCTTTGTTGTTAAAAATTCTATAATATTTAAAAAAAGGAAAATTATAAGAATAACCAACCTAAACATTCTATAAAAATAAGTATAAAAGTAAAACTAAATACCTGTAATTTTTGTCAAATTGTCTTATAATTTCAAAGTACATGTCACGATTGTTATTTTTAAATACAGACGCCACAAATAATTCATAACGAACAGTTGTCGAAATCATTTTTACAACACAAAGAAGTCAAAATTATTGATTACATATTTTTTTATCACAATTATTGTTACTATAGATGATTTAGTATTAAACAGTATTAAAAAAAGATGGTGTCTTATAAAAAGTGCTACAAATTTGCCTTTACAGGAGTTTCAAAAAGGTATTGAATTTCTTATGAATAACACGTTTTTTCAGTTTGAAAATAAATATTACCAGCAAGTTTTTGGCACTCCGATGGGTTCTCCTATTTCCCCAATTTTGGCTGATTTAGTTTTACAAGATCTTGAGGAAGAAGTTATAAAAAAATTAAGTTTCAATATACAGGCTTACTACAGATATGTTGATGACACATTTTTAATTATTCCTAAGAATAAGATTATAGAAATTCTAAAAATATTTAATTCCTATCATTCACGTTTGAATTTTACATATGAATCAGAATTTGATAACTCTCTTTCTTTTCTAAATCTTTTGATGATCAAAAATGATGATGGTACCATTGATACGAATTGGCATAGAAAAAACACGTTCTCAGATACTTGAACTATTTCTCAAATCATCCTCTTAACCAAAAAATTGGAATTATTAAAAATTTAGTAGATACTGCAATACTTTTGTCACATGAAAAATTCCATGAAAAAAATATAGAAACAATAAAAAATCTTTTGATGCTTAATAATTATCCCAAAAATTTTATTAATAAACATATCAAAAATAGAATTTTCCAACTAAAAAATAAAGACAAAAAGTCTTCTTTGATGCTGAACAATTATGAAAAAGAAATAGATTACAAACGTGTAGTTTCTATTCCTTATTATGGAGACTTATCTTGTAAGATTAAAAGACAGCTAAAAGATTATAACATAACCACAGTTTTCAGAAACACTTCAAAATTAGATAAATTTATAAAATTAGGAAAAGACCCATTGGAAAAATTTGAAATTTCAAATGTTGTTTATAGGATTCCATGCTTGGATTGTTCAAAAACGTATGTAGGCCAAACGGGAAGAATGCTTTTTGTCAGATGTGATGAACATAAAAAAAACATTAATTTAAATGAAAAATACCATAACGTTGTTACAAAACATAGGATAAATAATAAAAATGACACAGGTTCTCAACACAATTTTGATTGGGATAACATAAAAAAAGAAGGAAAAAATAGTATTAATGTGATGTCTGACTTGAAAGATTATAACACTTCTTATGACATTATTTTAGATCAGCTCACATAGAATTTTAATTTTTACATCAATTTAATTACAATCTTATTATTTTGATTCTATATTCTTAAAAAAATTTTAAATTAAAATAGGTTTAATTTATTATTATAAAGTGGTTTTCCATTACTACGGCACTGTCAAATTTGTCACATATAGATTTCAGCTTAGTATTTCTCAGTATACTGATATTTACGGAAGCTTGTAGCCGCCAACCTGCCACAGTGTCGCTAGTTGTTGGTCTATTCCAGTCTAAGCGGCTTGTATTCGCCACTACCGACAGTGTCGCAAGTTTCTTCGGCTCTTCCGGTTTGCGAGTCGCAAGCCGGAAGAGCTGATCGGCCTTTCCGGTTTGCGACTCGCAAACCGGAAGGGCCGATTTGCTTATGCAACCTACATGGCACATGTTTTGTAGTGAAATGAAGCCAGGTAATTCAATTTTTCCATATATTACTTATTCTTAAGTTAAAGATTATTGTCAAAGAAAAGATTAATTAATTTTACGACAATTACTGATATATAAGATAAGTAATACAAAAATACTTGAATATAAAAAGCAAGAATGATACCACTTAACCTCTTTTTGAAAAATATGTTTTGGTATAACTAAGTAACTTTTAAATTAAAATGTTAAGAATTTTATAATACCTATCAAAGAAATTGTTTGAAATAATAATCTTACTTCACTTCACTACAAAACATATGCCATGTAGGTTGCATAAGCAAATCGGCCCTTCCGGTTTGCGAGTCGCAAACCGGAAAGGCCGATCAGCTCTTCCGGCTTGCGACTCGCAAACCGGAAGAGCCGAAGAAACTTGCGACACTGTCGGTAGTGGCGAATACAAGCCGCTTAGACTGGAATAGACCAACAACTAGCGACACTGTGGCAGGTTGGCGGCTACAAGCTTCCGTAGATATTAGCTTCAGTGAAGCCACAGTCTGATTACATAAGTTATAAATATGAAGTTAAGGTACATCTATAGTAACAATAATTTTGATAAAAATATGTAATCAATAATTTTGACTTCTTTGTGTTGTAAAAATGATTTCGACAACTGTTCGTTATGAATTATTTGTGACTTCTGTATTTAAAAATAACAATCGTGATATGTACTTTGAAGTTATAAGACAATTTGACAAAAATTACAGGTATTTAGTTTTACTTTTATACTTATTTTTATAGAATGTTTAGGTTGGTTATTCTTATAATTTTCCTTTTTTTAAATATTATAGAATTTTTAACAACAAAGATATAATTCTGTAAATGTGAAGAGGATGACATATGGTTCATCGAAACGTCATTAAAGAATTTTTAACATCTGATTGTCCGAGGTTGGTCACTTTCCTGCTTTTAAAATGAAGAAAATTAATCGGACGTAAAATATCATATAATGTTAACTAGTTTTAAAAAGTTATTATTCAATGCCAAACAGGAATAAAAGAGATATTAATATTTAAATTCTAATGTCAGCTGAATGTTTCAAAATAGTTTTTGTACGAGATAAATATGAATAAAAAGGGGAAAATTTAATTTAAAATATTCAAATAATATTATTGTTTAAAGTCTGATCTCTTTTATTTGTTTATGGCATTAAATAATATATTTAAAAATTTTTTAATTAAACTCTTCGTATGTTACTGTGTATTTTCAGGGAGTGATGGTACAGTTAGCGCCGCGTGTGACGATTCGGCAATCTAATTTAGATTTGATTTTGAAGAATGTGTTGAAAACCAGAACATGCTTATCGATACATTCTTCAAATCTTTCAAAGCAAACGGTCATCATAACCTACAAATGTATGACATTTTATTTTATACTAAAAAATTAAAAGAATGACAAGCGACAAGTAGGTACTCAAAATAAGCGGAATTTAATTTAGAATTTTGATTATTTTTCGAAATTAACAAATATATATTTTATAAAAACTATGAAAACCTAGGATAAGACATATTTTTAACAGAGTTTAAAATATTTAAACAATTTTAAGAAGTTTTAGATGATTTTAATTTACGGGAAAGTTCCGGGAAGTTTTGAAATTTGTCCGGGAAAAGTTGGGAATTTTCTATCGAGCTGCCGGGAAGTTAAGAGCGCTTACTCCGGCAACACTGATGTACTTCGCCAATTCGGACTGATTCGGCATGATTCGGACACGGTCCAGACTTATGAGTAGAGTTGTGAATTTTCCGGTAAAGACAGTGCATCCAATACACAAATAATAATTAGCTACGGTTAATCAACTGTCTAATTTACCGACTCACAACCAGTCACAACACTACTTATGAGACATAAGACATGAGTGACAATATTAGCGATTTGCTTTTATTCACGAACTTATGTATCTTTGGGCTCTTCCAAGCCTCACGCAGCCTCACGTGCTTATTCCAGCTGATTCCAGCTTATTCTAACTACTTGTCTCGACGTGTGCCGACCCATTACTTTCAATTACTTTGGTCTCTTTATGTCTATTCGTGGCATGTATTCCTTCTTCCTTTGTAAAGGAAACTCGTGTTTCCTAAAAGGTCATCAGCTGACTGACTGAGAACTTTATAAAACCCTATAACCGGATTCAACCTAGGTTATTGTTTTAGATATATAAATCAGACTTTATTGATCGTAGAATTTAATGCTGGAGTTGAAATATTATCACAAAATATTTAGATGGTAAAACTTTTAATAAAAGTATAAGAGAAATTAAAGTAATGGAAGGTAGGTTTGTTCAGTCAAAATTTGCTCTCCTATTATTATTGTACTTTTATCTTGAAAAGTGTATTCTTTGGTTAAGCAAGGACCCATTTTTATTCTTGAATGATTGTTATATTATATTCCAAATTATTCAAGATTATTTTTATTTACTTAGAGAAAGCTAAGAATATCGAGAAATTGATAAAGGATTTGAAAGAAGCAACTTTATCGCAGAATGATATTGAAGAGAAAAATATTTCACTTATTACTGAGATTTTGGATTCATTAGTAAAGATAAGCAGAAATGCAACAGAAGGTATCGTAAAAATTAATACATTACTGATTCGAAATACAATGTTGAATAAACCCTATATTACCTGGACCTTGATCTTCTCGATTTTTTTTCTCCTGAGATATGTATTGAATTAAAGTGCTAGAAAAGTAGCACTAAAATAGTGTATAAACTAATGAAACTGGCTTTACTGTTGCAAAATAGGTCTACAAAAAGATATACATCTTAATTCTCAATTAAAATTTCTTATCCGACACCTATTATTCGTTATATTCCTTGTAGAAAAAAATATAATTATGATTTTATGTCTTCGTGAATACAAACTTGTAGTAAATAAATAAAGTTTCTATTGACATTTCAGAATGTACTGCCTTTGTGAATGACAAAATATTTTTTAAACTCTTAACACATCATTCTGAAGTGATTGCGGTAAAAATTGCTAAGACTATAGCTGAAATTGCAAAAACTGAGCCTGGAAGAGAAAAGTGCACAAATGAAGAATTTGTTCAAGCTTTAATTCAACTTTTAAAATCTCAAGATCTAGAACTTATCACACAAACATCT
The DNA here is from genome assembly GCA_030998225.1 of Diplolepis rosae. NCBI lineage: Eukaryota > Metazoa > Arthropoda > Insecta > Hymenoptera > Diplolepididae > Diplolepis > Diplolepis rosae. The sequence goes on from JAPYXD010000716.1 coordinate 3,271,752, forward strand.
AGAGCACTCGGAAATATCTGTTACGAGAATGGTAAATGAAGATGCGTAAAAAAAAATTCTCTTGTTAAAATATTATTGTCTGAAAGGTGTGAAAATTTAAATAGATAGAAAAATATAGAAAAACAAATAAAAAGTATTAAAACAAATTGTTTACAGCGAAAGGTACAACATTAATTCGAGAAAATGATGGTCTAAAATATATTTTAAAAGTCTTGGTTCACGGAGTAGATTTGGCTGAAAAAGAAGGTGGAGAATTTTTGAGAAATGTGGTGACCGGCCTCTTATTGAATTTCATCGTAGGTCAATGCAACATAATAGAAAAGGTTTTAATAATTCTGATTTTTTTCGAAAAGCGTGAAAATTTGTATATTTTAGTTTTATATTCATCATCTTAATGAAACTTTGAAGGTAATAGGAACGGAAATAGTTCCTGCAATTTGCAATGTTTTGGAGCTCGATGGGCTTAAAAATGGTGATGCTGCCATGCAAGCCCTCTTGATTTTAGGAGTTTTAAACGATTCTGGTATACAGTTCCTTGACCAGAGGCTCAGCAAAATTGTAGTTGAGATTCTAGCGAACAATGCATCGTCAGAATTTTCAGAAATGTGTTTGGAAGTCCTTCACGGCCAAGCTGAAGATGGTGATTAATAAATTGATTAATAATCAATTCTACATTATACTTATAAATAAACATGCATTACAAATTATATTTTTAATTACCAGAAAACGCTAAGATGCTTTTGGCTAAGGCTGGGGCTTGTGAATTGCTACTGAACTTATTGGAGAAAAATGGCCCACGATGCATGGATGAAGAAACGAGATCTGTTTTAAAAGTTGCTTGTAATTTAGTTGTTTTGATTTTGACCGGAGGTAAATTCAATGCTCATATAAATCATTCTTGAAAAATTTACACTTTTCTAAAATATTTATGTAATAAATAATGAAAATATGAGAAACTAATTTGATAAGTTTGATTATTAATAAACTTCTTTCTTTAGATGATAGCATGATTTTTCTCTACAAAAAGAGTGAAGGTCCCGTTTACAAAAAACTAATTGAATGGCTTGAAAGCAGCGATGAGGATCTTCAGGTGACTGCTGTTCTCGCTATGGGCAATTTTGCTCGAGCTGATATGCATTGCGAACTCATGGTAACCCAGGGTGTTCATCATAAATTACTTAAATTATTGAGTAAGAATAACAGCAAATCTGGAGACATTAGGTTCCAGCATGATCTTCTCAGTGCGCTTCGAAATCTTGTTATCCCTCCTAAAAATAAATCTATTGTTTTATCAGATGGTCTCATTGACCTTCTTATCCCAATGCTGGAGATTCCAACATTTCCAGTCGTTTTCAAACTTCTCGGTACACTCAGAATTGTCATCGACGGACAACGTTAGTCATAAAATTTGATATATTATTATTAAACTAGAAATTTTTAAAAATAATCTAGTAGATCTTTCATTCAATTAAATCAACTGTTTGCTTTTAAATGTATTCTGCAAAATGACAATTTTTTAAATTTTTTTTCAGAAGAGGCTGCGATTTCGTTTGGGAAAAATGATACTCTTATTAAAAATGCTGTCGAATGGTCAGAAACTGAAGATCACCCTGGAGTTCAAGGAGAAGCAAGTCGATTGCTAGCCTGGTTGATTATTAATAGCAGGTTTGCTCCGTACAATGTTAGTACATACATGCATACAGGCTGTATAAAAAATATTGAACCCCCTAGATAACTTACAAAAGATGCGTTTTTTCGAAAAATACAAGGCACAAATATTATTAGTTTCGAAATTACATAATTGCAAGTGACTTCGAAATTCGCCTTAAATTTGAATTTAGAGGTCATTTGAAAGTCAACGTCGGGTTTTCAAATGGAAGTATATATTTTTAACACATGTTTTCAACAAATAATTTTACGCTCAATCGATTTTCAGTGTCAAAAATGAATTATTATTCCATTCTAAAAATAAAATTTGACTTTCAAATAATCTTGAAATTAAAACCTAAGGTCATTCGCAAATAGGTAATTTTGTGAATTATCCAAAAGGTTCTATACATTTAATACAGCCTGTATATTTTATTCAATACTGATTTTGTTTATTTAAATTGCAAATTTTTTTCAGAAATAAGGAGGTCGTCATGTCAGTAATTAATCACGAGGGAATAAAACCGTTAGTTAAAATGTTAAATGCTAAATACGCTCTGATGCAAAATGAGGCACTTCTGAGTTTAAATATATTAACAGCATTTTGTCTTGATGAATCTGAAAAACCTCTTTTAGATTATCAGGTTGGCCCGTCTTTAAAAAGATTTTTAAAAGAAAGTGCACCAACTGTAGAACCTCCGATATTATATAACTGTTTATCTTTGACACTGAATCTTGCCAAAGCAGGTATATAATTTAATTTAGTTCTGAATCTTGGATTTTAAGTATGCTTGATTTTGAAAATTAAAAGCTAAATATTTAATTAAATTTATTGGCAGTGATGTTGAAGGAACACTTAAAGAAATCTGAATTGTCGTCGTCATGGAAGGAAGTCATAAGCTCTCGGGAATCGGAGCTAGAAAACTCAAGGGAAAAATTAAAAAATTTGTCCTTTGCACTGGATTTCTCTTTTGACTGAAATAATATTCTCCTATAAAATTATAAGTATTAATTCTTTAAATATTATAAGTATTCTTGCTGCCACGAAATATGCACTGATTTACTAATTCCATTTCAGCGAGAAATACGCAAGACTATTTTAAATATCTTTATATTTTTTCCATGCTGATTCTGGAAGTTCTGAAATTAAGACACACATCATAATGTCTCATTTCAAAATTAATCATAATAATATTTAGAAAATGTTTTAGATTCAAGTTGTAGAACTTGAAGAGAGCCATCTGATAAGTCACCTAAATTTTGAGTCCAGGGCCTTTGGTGTGCTCAGTCAGGCAAAGTACATTTTTCAAAATGACAAGCCCTACTTATTTCCACTCGATTACGATCCTATGTCTGAAAATAAAATACTCACTTAAAGAAGTAAACATGTTTGATTTTGCAGGGATTTATGAGCTGCACGAATAGAGTTAAAAAGACTACAAAAAATGTCATAAAATTAAAACTGTAAAGTATACGAAGATTTCTGTGTTCGTTTAGTTTAGTTTAGTTTAGTACAGTGAAAAAATTTCAAAACTCAACCATCCTGATTTAATAGGAATTTTCAATAACTTTTTGTAGTAAAAGAATACATAAGCCTTCGTAAATTCCACAATTATAATATTATAAATTTTTAGTAGAATCCTTTTTACCCCATTTTTGTAGCTCAAAAACCTTTGCACAATAAAAAAATTTCACTATTTTTTTTTCATGATTTAGATCCAACACAGCCCCATGACTCTAAATCTAGGTGTCTCACCAAATACCGCCCTGCAAATTCCACAACTTTTATTCAAGATATCTTTTTATCAATGTCCCACTTTCGAGATATTACAGTGTTTACATTAAAATGGGACACATTGTATATACAGTAAGAACGTTTTCGAAAAGAGATTATAGGGAAACAATAAGTGCGAGTCAGCGAAGCAGAGGCAAAGAGTTGCCTAAGAGTGGTTCTGTTGAACAATTGTCTGTTGTCTGTTTGCATATATGAACGCGTATGTATTTGAACAGACAAAAGCAAATCATTTAAGAAAAAGACTCATATTCAATTCTGGGTTTCTGCTTTGTTTACTTAGACTTATCGTTTCCTTATTACTCGCTTTAATATTTTCTTACTTGCTGTATATATTTGTTTATTGAATATAAAATTTTTCGGTATAACAACACTTGTCTTTACCTACTAAATTAATTTTTAGTTTTAGTTAATGCATTTCTCAAAGGCATTTGCTGATTGGCATGTCATTTATAGAATTAATTTCTTACATTATAAATTTTATTTAATCAAACATGTGAATATATAAATATTATATATTATTAACATAAATATTATCGAAGTTTAGTATATAATATAATCATCTTCTGAATCACTTTGATCATTTCCGTCCTTCGTAAAACTCTTTTGTTTCTTCGACCTTAAATTCTTCCTTGTAAGTCCCCAAAATGCTTTTGGTCTTAGACTATTATTCTCTGCAGTGAATCTCCAACCCATATGAATGCCACATCCTTCACAAGTAACTATCGTCCAAGCATATCCCGGAAACCAAGAATACTCTGAAGTAGGTCCTCCTCTGCTCAAAGCAAGACCTTGAGCCTTATAAAGAGTCACAGTCTCATGAATAATCCCACCAGAATTGCAATACGCGGTTTGCGGTCCTTCCTTGTTCATTGGAAACATGTCAGATTGCTTTCCAATAAATATATTACAGTTACAGCAGACGAACACTCTATCATTAATAAGATACTTAATTTCCCTCTGTAGTCTTGGAATGGCGCAATCGTAATTTAAAAGTGTGGTCCTCTCGTTATCATCTAAAGGAAGATTTTGCGCAACCCAAAATGATAGTTCTGTTGGATCATCTGGCACGTGGCTTCCTCTTTTCTCTATGAATTCAAGATGGGTCTTTATTTTCTGGGAGAGTCTTTTAGAATCGTATTGCTTGCAAACCCAGGCTGGCCATGGAGTTGATACTGCATCGAGTCTTTCAATTTTTCCTTTAATTTCTTTGCAAGATTGTGTTCTGAGATGGTCTAAAGAGACAAGTCGAGACTCCCAAAGTGGAAGTTCAAGAGTTATTTCAGGAACGATTTTTACATTCGCGGATATCTTTCCATAGCCTTGGATAACTCTGAGAATTTTAAATCTTTGTCTACCCTTAGCTTTTATACGGAATCCTTGCATAGGAGAACCTTCCATGTATTCGTATATTTCTGCCGTGGTTCCAATTGAGATCACTTTCTCAAATCCGAGGCAGACCACTCCAAAGGTTCGGTTCTTTTGGATGCATTGTTGAAGCATTTCGATGGTTTGGATATCAAAAACTGTCATCGGTAAAGTTTGGCCTGGAAAGAGAACAACGGACTGTTTTACGAGAAGAGGAAGATTCATATAAATGCCTTCATCAAGGAGAGTTCTTCCCCTTAGTTCTTCTAAATTATTGCCTAGATAAGGGTGAGTTGCTGATAAGGCAAGATCAAAGGTACTGTCCGCAGGAGACTGTATATCCTCAGAAACTGCCTCTGAAAAACCACCTGTTAATGTGTTCATGTTGTCTTCTTCTCTAGTGTCTATCAATTCTTCATCACTGTTGTTTTCCAGATCCATGCTTGTCAGTTTAAGGGAATTACTGAAAAAAAGAAGTCATTTTTACACTTACATGGGTTTTCTATCTTATTACTTTATTTTTTAAATTCAATCAAGCGTCAATATAAAATATCTTTAAAAGATCTTTCGAAATAATTTTTCTAAAAATACATACTTATAATATAATAACTTTCATTTTGCACAAATTAGTTGGATTTGTGGGTCAAGTTTCGGGCATTTTTGTCTTAGAAGCAGTTACGAACACTAAAAAGACAAAAAAATTATGTTTGTAAAATGCTTTCTGCTTACAAATTACTTTTAAGGCTGTTTAAATTTACATCCTTGGGTAGGATTTCATTTATCCAAAAAACAATAGATTACCATAGATTGACTAGGGATGGCGTGGGATATTTTAATGCATTTTAATGTTTCTATAAACAGTCTCCAATCAATCTGGGGAAGTTTTTATCTTTTCAGACAAATGAAAAGTCTGATAAATAAAATTCTACCTACCTACCTTAGCAGATGATCGATATACCCAACTTGACCCAACTTATGTAGAACCTGATCAAACCTGATTGGTCGATTCTAAAGGTGCAGATATATCTCGTAAAGCAAGCACTTTGCTTGCCCAAAAACTCATAAGAGTGAGAGAGACAGAATATTTTCCATCTCTTCCACTCTTGTGAGTTTTTGCGCAAAGAAGCAAGCAAAATGTTTGCTTTGCGATTGCGAGGTATGTCTGTACATTAAGGCCATGGGCCATGCAGATCACGTGATCAATTCAGTCCCTGGCTATCGATTTTTTTCTCCATATCTGTCCATATATAAAATTTCAAATCAGAATAAATAGATCAAAATTTAAGAAATGATAAATAATAGCATATGGAAGGAATAGGGGGAGGTATAGTGTATTCTAATAAAAATATAATGTTCAATACCCACTTATGGTGCATTTATACCTCTATCTGCCTGACCGGTGAGGACAGAAAATACATAAGAGTAAAGGAGATAGACAGCGTAAAATTGGACAAAAAGAAAACGTCTGTCTTTTTTGCTCCTATGTATTTTCTGTCCGCACCGGTCAGGCAGACAGAGGTATAAATGCACCATTACTGTCTTGAGTTCTGCTACACTGGTCTAACACTGTCTGTAATGTACTCTGCAAATTTGCTAAAATTACTTATTTTTATCAAAATATTTTTATATCATTATGAATATTTAAGACGTAGCAGACCTGTCTCAGTAATTATAGATTGATTTCCCAAAATTTCAAGAGAATATTTCATTCTCCGTAGAAATGTAGTTACAGAGCTGTAATTGTCGATAAAACTTTAGTTTTATATTTCGAAATAATAAAAATTGCAGAATTTTTACTAAAACGAAGTTAACAGACGTTCCTTCCCTAGCGGACCCGGTCTAGAGAACGGTCAGAGAATACTCTGACCGTTCCACTCTGACTGTTCTATGACCGTTCTCTGACCTCGCATTATTACTATATGGTTAAGAACGATAAAAAAACATTTAAAGCATTGCAATGCAAGGGCAGAGAATACTCTGACCGTTCTTTCCACCGGGTCCGCTAGGGTTACTGCCTTCTGATACATTTACCAAATTTTGAGCAAGATATTTTATAATCAAAAAAAGTTATCTTGCATGGTTGGATTAATATATAATTATTGTTTCGTGACCAAATTTATAGGTTAGTACAACCATGTAAGATAACTTTTTTGTTTCTAATATATCTACTTGAAAATTTAAAGCACGTAATAAAAGGCGGAAAGGTTCGTATTTTCCTTGCTTGCTTTTCAAAATATGTCTCGTATGTCTACACCTCAATGGTGTACAATGGTGTATTTACACCTTCTGTTGGTCGGTCGTTTGCAGGTACACGCAAAAAAGAGGATCATATAAGTCAAATGGATAAAACAGAGATAAACAAAATTCCCTATTCTTGTGGATTTTTGTCTATCTCACCCTTGATAATTTAGAACTATTTTTCCTTCTTTCTTGTATCTGCTGGTAGACGCTCAGCCAACAGAAAGTGTAAATCAGTGCTGCCAGATTTTTTTCCGGAAATCCGTAGAAATAGTGGGGGAACGCTCGAGAAAATCCGTATTTTTCCGTAGGTTTATGGCCGCGAAAAAGCGGCATAAGGGGACGTGGTGGAGATGTACATGTGCGAGAGAGATAGACAATGTGGTGGGGGGGGGGAACGCTCGAGAAAATCGAGCCTGAGAGAGAGAAAAGCAGACTTTTGGCTTCTGGTTTCTGCGAAAAGTGGCGGCTAAATATTTTTCGGATTTATTTTAATAAAACATTGTACGAATTTCAGGAAGATTCAATGTACAGTTCGTTAAAAAAAATCGCAAATAAACCATGACTTTTCAGCCTACACGGAGAAAATTCATTTGTGAAAATTTAATCAAAAGTTGAGTAAAGCTAGGACATAGTGGCTTTTGGTGAAAATCTTAATTTTTTGTGTGTATTTATTCAATAACGAATTATAAAGTTTAATTGAACAGTTGAGTTAACTCTTAAAAAGGTGATTAAACCTTATAATTAGTTATTGAATGAATACGCAAAAAATTTTTAAACTCACAACAAAAGCCACTATGTCCCAGCTTTACTGGCGAATACAAGCCGCTTTAGATTGGCATAGACCAACAACTAGCGACACTGTGGCAGGTGGCGAATATAAGCTTCCGTACTCAACCAGAGGTATCAACCCATATCATCAACCATGGAGACTAAATATAAGGAGACCAATCTCTTATGGCCGTACTTCACAAAACACGAAATGAAGCAACTTGGCAGGAGCAACGGCACGGTAATTGCCCGGCTTGTAAGTTGGAAGTAGTGGAAAGGAGTGCGCAAGTGCGCAGTTGTCCTCTTCTTACTCACGAGAAAATGTGCGAGTGAGAAGAATTTGTTAAATTGATCTAAGCCAGAGTGGTTATGTTGATTGATTTTTTGATCATTTGCAAGCGGCAGATATTTGTTCAATTTCAATTTAGTTTAAACAAAAAATATATTATCTCAGGACTCCTATAAAGCTAAAGGAGTGCATTATAAAGGTGGTAAGTATATATCGAATATAAGATTGTAAATCTTGAAATTGAAATTATGGTATTTGTTATTACTTCGTAAATCGTGTGTTAAATAGTGTTGAATAGTTTTTCCCTTTAAAGGTGAGGGGATTTAATCCGAAAAATTTTCAAGATCGCATGCAATATAATATAATGCCGGGTTGCATAACCTCTCTGGGTTAGATCAATTTGACAAGTTCGTCTCACTCGCACATTTTCCCGTGAGTAAGAAGAGGACAACTGCGCACTTGCGCACTCCTTTCCACTACTTCCAACTTACAAGCCGGGCACTTACCGTGCCGCTGCTCCTGCCAGATTCGGAAAAGTTTCCCATGGCAGTTTGGTCTCCTTATTATTCCTTCCTGAGTTCTTTGGTTCTGCCAAGTACTTAGTTAGGAAACTTCCCGATGAGGGCACGTGTGTTCCCTGGGTGAAAAATGGCGGCATCCACGGTTTATAAGCATCGTGTATTAGACGTCGCCATTTTGCACCCAGGGAACACACATGCCCTGATTGGGAAGTTTTGTAACTATGTACTTGGCAGAACTTCATTTCGGGAATGGATATATGGAGATTGATCTCCTTATATCTAGTCTCCATGTCATCAACGTACGTCCATGGACGTGCAATTCGTACGACACATTGTCACAGTGCGGCCCGTGCGGCCATTACCATGTATTTTAGGAGGGTACTTAAAAAAGTGAAAATGAGCATCAGCGCCGCCAAGTTTTGATAGCAAGAACTAATATCAATGCAAACGAAACCCCCGTCCGCCCAACACGATGTATTCTAAAGAACGGAAAATTTTGAAATATATTGTATGAAATCGATTTCATAAATTTAAATGATTTAAAGTTGAAAATCATTTGTGAAAGAATAAAAATACAACAAGAATTTTTAAATATGAATCACAATGAACACTTAAATACTGTACTATTACACGGAGCAAAATAGTTGAAGTAATTTTACTCAACTCTGTCGATTAAACTTGGGACTTAAGGACATTTGAACATTTATTAAATCCTAGTCGGGTAAAATAAATTTGATAAATATCTAATTCACCCAAAGTGAATATCAATAAGCGTTACATAGGAAATAGTAAGGAGTTGAGTAAAACGTTTTGGACGACAGGGCATCACAATGCGTCAGTGGGTTAACCTGAAATGCATAAATATATCACCGACGCTTGAGGTCCTTGAGGTGCTTCAAACAGTAGTTGAGTAAAATGAGCATCGGCTGTATTATTTCAGCTGGCAATGATATGGTTGCTATGGTTACAAAAGTTTAAAAATAACATCGGTAGCGACAATAGCGCCACCACTTGTTGATAGCAAACATTATAATTCGTTCCCCTTTTCTCCTGTATGAGTGGACCCACTGTGCACATTGTGGAGCCAGCCTTATGTCTGCAAAAAAGTTGAAGAAATAAAAATATATTTTTTAAATGGAAAAAATGGTATCTGAAACTAACATCTTGGCTATACCACTCAATCCAGATGTGCAATCTAAAGAAAACGTAATAGTTTCTGATAAAGATGCTGCGAAAAGAAAGGCAAGATTTAAAGGTATATTAAGTTTTTTATTTTGGTTAAAACTAAATGCTAAATTCTAAATTCTACATATTTAAGAAATGTGTTAATGTTTAGATTACCATACGTGATCGTTTAAATTGTCGCGTATAATTTTCAGGTTAGGATTTCAGGCTCACGAATATATTTTAAAAATTTGTCGTAAACTTCCACTAAATGATTACATACAAAATACTTAACATTCTTACGTTTTATAAAATCCTAAGAAAATTCCAGTTTCATCTTGGAAACAATGGAGTTCTATGGATTTCGTATGAATTTCTATTTCACAAGCAAAATGTAAAATTTCATTATGAATGATTGGATATAAATAGACTGGGATGGAGGGGAATCATCACCTATAAATTTCTGTGAATTTTCAACGTTCGGGTAAAATATTGTTATTTTTTAAGCTAATTTTACAAGTTTTATGGATTGAATTTCTAATTTGTGTGAAATTTCATACCATGAGTTATTTTGCATTATTTCTGTAATTTTAACCCAGTAAAGTTTGGTATTTTGTGTCAAATTATTCATGTTGAAATTCCACATAGATGGGGAGATTATCACCGAAAATAACGATATTTTACCGGAATGCTCTGGAATTAAACGGATGCTTTTCTACGTTTCAGTGTAATTTTACATTTGAATGTCTGGTACAGACTGGTATGTATGTATGAGTCATTGTGAGATTCTACATTTTTCTCGTGAAATTCATTCATTTTAACGTCAAAATATATGTATATACACATGCTTTTGCAGACATTCAAAAGGACAAAATTTAGTATTTTTGTTAAATTTGACTTAATTTTCTTTACTTTCTCATACCAATAAAGAAATTTCTCTTTTTTTAAAACAAGCTGTGACAATTGTGGGTGCAATCACCGGTTTCTCTTTCCTGATTGGCTTTGGGAGTACTTTAGCCGTAGTTCGAAAACAAGATCCAAAACATTTTCAAGAGGGTGTAATTGGTGTAAGAGGTCTGCAAGAAACTGGAGCTTCCCTGGCAGTAAGGGCGTTAGGATGGGGAACGTTCTATGCATTTTCAGGATGTGGGATTTTATTTTATGGTATATGGAAATTATCAGGAGCAAAAACTGCTGAGGAGTTTCGCTATAAAATGGGCTCCTTGTTGCCCCGGATTCCAAAAAACGATCCTCCTCAAAGTAGAACTGAATTCGAAGGACTAACGGACTTATTGAAATATATCTCTGAAGACTGGGGTACAGATAAAGACCCTGCTCGGCCAAAATCTTCAGATTAGGGATTCATTTGTTGTCATTATTGAAATTATAGTCGACGTTTTTCTGTGATAAAAATAACTACGTCAAGAATTATAGGTTTATGCTACTACGGCATAAAAGAGATAAATAGTAAGTTGAATTTTTCTGAAGAATACCCAAATATGAAATTTCTGTTCCGGTTTAATATAAGAATGGTTTTTATTATTAGGTTTTTACGCAAATCTGAGGAAAGTAAGAAAATGTATATAAAAGATGTTCAATAACATACGGAACTTTCAATTATAAAGAAAAGTATTTCTTATAAATATTTTTATTTTAATTATTTCTTTTTATTCAAATATTTAAAGATTTTCAAATTCTTTAAATATTTAGATTCAATTGCATTATTTGCGATATAAGAGTTTGAAATTGTCTACGAAGACACCTGTCGACAACGTATCCTATCTGATACGCGACTAGTGAACCTCCGATAATGTAGGCAGTGACAAAAATTTCAATCTCACCTAATTAATATAATAATAAACTAAATATTCTATTCAATATTTACTGGAAAGAGATTATTTTACTAATAAAAACCTCATAAAAAATTGAATTTTTCAAGAAGAGAATTTTTAATTCTAAGGCGCGAAAAGTTAACTGAGAATTGGCAATAAAGAGTTGGCAATAAATTCAAAGATCAAGGGCATTGCTAAATTTATTTATTCTTACGATTTTGTAATTAACAGTTACTAACTAGAATGAAAACCTGAAAGCCATGGATTAACCGGACCACATGGCCAAGTTGCTGTAAAATTTTATGTAAAATAGTTTTTTTTATTTCACAAAATAACTTTCGAAATTTTCATCAAATCTACGTTTTAAGACGCCCTGAGTCCGAAAAAATGGTTTTTACGAAAGTTTCTGTCTGTTCCTCTGTAGTAGTAGGTCGTATACTCGATAACTCTCGATAGAATTATCGGATTGAATTGAGCTTTGGTCTACTTTATCAGAGCCGAGAAAGTAAGGACGAATTCGTTAACTAGCCAAATTCGACCAAAATTGTGGAAATAAGAGCATTTTTTATGTTTCCGAATTAAATCCAAAATTCCAATACTGCTTTCTGATACTGCTCATAAATCTGAACTAATTATCCTTATAACATTTTTCGATTAAACTAAAATTGGGGAAGTTACAGTATGTTAAAACTTGAAAAAAGTCAATATTTAAATTCTATTTTTCAGTTAAATTATACGAAAAACGAAAACAAGTTATGACGCAACATTTTTTACTACATAAAGATCTACAACTTTAAATCGCAACATTTTTCAATGAGATGTATATGTTTCTTTTTAATTTAAAAAAATACTATTGAAAATCCAAAACTCAATTTTTAACAATAATATGTGAAATACCAAAAAAACGTAAGTTTGCAAAATTGTTCGTTTCAATAAGATCTACAAATTTTGTCTGACATAGTTTCTGATAAAACGTATATTTTCCATTTTAATTTTAAAAAATACGATTAAAATTTAAAAAATCCATTATTTAAACAAAATATGTGGCATACGAAAAACTTCAAGATTGAAAATTATTTGATTAAATAAGCTCTACAAATTATCAGTAGGACATTTTTTGACAAGATGCATATTTCATGTTTTAGTTTTAAAAAAAAATTATTGAAAATCAAAAATTCCATTTTTTAACCAAAATATATGAGATATAAAATAAGCGTTGAGACAATAAATCGTTTACTTAAAAACAGTTTACGAATTTTTTTACTTTTTGAGATATTTGGAAGATAAATAGGTATGCATGCGAAGAATATACGATGGACCGTGAAGAGCGACAATTGAATCGTGCGCCCTAGGCGAGCTTAAACTTGCGGGCTGCGCGCGAAACGTGTGATGAGAATATTTTTTTCATAATGTTTATAAAAAGAAGTTAACAGGCGTGCCTCATTGACTTTTGTTATGTTTTCCAAGTTTGCAGAAAGATTTTTTGTGAATTAAAAATGTTACATTACATTAACGGATTGATTTATAATTTAGCCACGTGGTCCAATTGATCAATGACCTTAAGGTCTTTTGCATAAAAACAGATTACACGTAAACTTTACCAAGGGCATCGAGTGCCGACAACCAGTGTGTGATAAGCATGCTACGACTATCACTATGTGTAAAGAATGTGATAAATAAATAATAATTATTATTTTTATGCATTTCAATATTTTTTCCATTTATTTAATTATTCCTGTAATGAGATAAATTATATTAATTAATATTATTGAATTATTAATCAATTATTTGATTAATAATTAATTAAAATTGACAAATTAAGTTATTTGTAGTATAATTGTTAAAAAAAACCCTGAGTTTTTAAAGGTGGGTACCGAGGTACCCTGATTATTGAATAACGGGGGTCTAAACTTTGAGGTGATAACTTTTATAATTTCAGGACAAAAAAAATACTACAAAAGTATAAACAAAATTTCACAAAAAAAGACACTTATGAGAAAGCGGTTATTGACATAAGGATTAAAACTTGTTGTGTATAAGAATAAAACTAAATAATATAAAAATAAAAAAGGCTTTATAATTATCAGTTGTAAAACTAATTCATTCTCATTTATGATGAGAATGTAAAAAAGTATATACATGGCCATGACGTAAGTAAAAAGACACCAAACATAATGCTGATTGTAAATACACGTGAATGCATAAAGATTTCAATTCAACAAAAGGATGACGCAAATGCAAATTAAGTTCTCTGAAACTAGCAAAAGTGAGTAGATATTCGGAAATCGAAATGAAGGCTAAAAGACAGTAAATTTCACCTATAACAATTATTCAATCGAGAAAATACTGGAATAAGTATTAGTAAACGTAATACTTTTTTCGCGTCGAAATTATTGTTGATAAGTATTGGAGTTAGGTATTGGTGATAAGTATTGGAGTTAAGTATTGGTGATAAGTATCGGAGTAAAAAATACCCGAGAGCACTGAATTAAATGCTTTAAAGTAATTTAATAATGTATAAAAGAAAAATCAAATAATTATGTGATTATTTATTCACTTTAAAGCATTCAATGCAGTGCTCTTCAGTATTTTTTACTTTAATACGTATCTCCAATACTTAATTTTAGTACTTATCACCAATACTTGACTCCAATAATTATCACCAATAGTTTCGACGCGAAAAAAGTATTGGATTTACCAATATTTATTCCAGTACTTGACCCAATACTTTTATTTCTTGAGGGAAGCTTTACTTCAGGACCATGGATTATCTTAATAATCCTACCTTACCGGTATTTCAGTTCATGTAACCTATGGACATACTTAAGGGCATGTGTTCCTTGAGAAAAATAGAAAGTTCATGTGAGAAATTTAGTCCAGTTTCTACATGTTTGTGTCCAAAATATATAAAATTTTGTTTTCAAAAGTTGGGAATTTGTAGAGAAGATTAAAAGAGACGTAGATAGACTACTTTTGGTTTCAATAAAGAAAAAAAAATTTCCGATATATTTTGCTAAAATTGAACTTTTTTTCATTTTTTAAAACTAAATTTCATGTAGTTTGGACATAAATATGTAGAAACCTAAAATCAATAAAATTTGCTAATTTCCTAAGTATCACATACCCTTAATTAAGGCTGTGTGGTAAGGTCTGTCATTATCAATTATATACGACCGTTTTATTAATATAAATTAATAATTAAAATAAACTTTCCAAAGAAGACAGCAATGCGCAGGAAAATGTAACGCATTACTGTCTTCTCCGGAAAATTTGTTTAAATTATTATTTTTATTTTAAAGGGGTCGTATGAAATTGGTGACACACGGAAAAAACAGTATAGTTGAGAGGACTAATACAGAATTTTAGTTCTGCAAAATACCTATCGTGACCATACGATATTGGTATTATAGCTAAACTAAATGTGTGACACACCGAAATGCGTATTTTGCCATCGTACCATTATAATTTTGTTCATGCAACTATAGAAGATAGAAGTATAGTTGTTAGACCTATAACGGTATATAGTGTCTCGACCCATGCGCTATAGGTGAGACAACTATACTGGTTGCCGCGCGACACGTTGCTTCGCATGCACGCGACACTAAGATTTGCTCATGCACTGTGACAAAATGTACAATATATCCCTACAAATTTTTCAAGCTTCAAAATTTTTATTTATCATTTGCAAAAAGGATCAAATTTTCATTCCAACCATTAAATATATTTTTAAAGTATATATATTTATATGTAATATAATATTATATATATATATATATATATATAGTACGACAGGAGACAAAAATTATCCATATTTAATTTCTTCGGAAAATGGTATTTTCACTACAAAAAACATGAAATGTTTTCATTCAAATTTTTACATTCTCATCATGGATGAGAAGGTATTAGTTTTATGTGAAAAATGACTTTCGAAATTTTCATCATTTCTTTACGTGTTGAGACCCCCTGAGTCAGAAAAAGTGGTTTTTACGAAAGTGTCTGTCTGTCTGTCTGTCTGTAGGTCGTGTGCGGCATAACTCTCGATAGAATTATCAGATTGAATTGAGCTTTGGTACACTTTATCGGAGCCGAAAAAGTAAAGACAAGTTCGTTAACCAGCCATATCGAACCAAAATTGAGGAAACTAGACCAATTTTGTGTTTTTGAAAAAATCAAAAATCCTAATCTAGGTTTTTGATAGTGCTCATAAATCTCTACAAATTATCTCTTTGATTAAACCAAAATTAGAAATGCTACTGCATGTTAAAACTTGACAAAAAGTCAATATCAAAATTCCATTTTCCAGTTAAATTATACGAGATATGAAAAAAATGTATATATAAAAAGTTCAATAAAGTGAATAAAAGTTTCGAGTAAAAATAGAAAGGTCAAAAAAATGTATAATATTGTTTTAGAATTTAAGAAAGCTTTTAGTAAGACGTGTGGCGCAAGGTAGTTATTAAACTCGATAAACTCGCTTAAAGTCAGCAAATTCCAGCATGAAAATATGGGTCACTTTTACCACTTTTACCACTTTTACTTTACCAGACTGCCATCATTGCCGCAAGGCGACTGAATAATAATTAACCCACATCCCACATCGAAATTCCATTCAAGTATTTCTCGTGCAGGTCGAGTATTCATGCTTAATATACCATATGGATTAAAATATATGATACGCCATTTGATTGATACAATACTTTAAATAATTGAATTTTACTTTAAAATTTTAATTATTAAGCCTTTAAAAAATTCACATCCTTAGTATAAAAAGGCATAAGCAAATAAATAAAAAACGGAATTAATGTTGGATACACATTTGAGAAATACGTTTTATATAGAGTGTAAATACTACGCAATATCTATTCATACCTATATTTTGCGAAGACATATCTTGAGAAATGCGTCATTTTATCTCGATTTGGAGAAAAAAAACCATAAAATTGTTGAATCATTTTTCAAATAACAATTTAATTATTTTAAATACAGTAAAAATTTTAATTTTTCAAATACATTAGTCTGATACATTGCCTTATACATTAAAAAATAAAACCTGAACTTTTTTATAACTTATAAAAGAAAGTTAACTTAGAACAAGTTATGAAATAATTTGTAACATTGACAGTAAAAAAACTCAAAGTATCAATAACGCAATCTTACCAGTTTATAAAAAAATGTCAGCGCTCTTGATTTTCCCTCAAATTGAGCATCTTAAGTGTTTCAGTCGATGAGTAAAATTTACTATACTATGGATGTATCTAATAGTCTAATACGCTTTTATTGAAAACGAGGCTCTTGGAAAGATTGGTAAACACTGTAGATAGTAATATCGATATTCATGTGTAATGCTTATAGATACTATCCAATCTTAAAAGGATTATTAAAACCTTCTTTCAACAAATAGAAAATAAGAAATGTGACTTAGAAGTGCAAAAGAATAAATTAAAGCCATGCCGAAGCGGTTAATAAACAATTACACACACATATATGTCTATATGTAGCAATTATAAAGACCCAATTTCTCAAAGCCTCATTTCCATTTTATCAATGAAAAACAAGAGCTAATTTTCCAAACGAACATTTTTAAAATTATGTTGCAGTTAAATTCCTTCTTCCACTTTATTATTCCGTATCTAAATTATTTCTTATCATTCGACGGCTACATTAATCATTAATAAAACTTTTTCTTTTGCAGTCGCACTCTTCGCTCGCACATGCACAACGGATTTTGTTTTCTCTATTTCTTATTACGAAACGTCCTTCATGGCAACAACACAAACCACATCGTCATATCGGAACCCATACAATTTTTAAATTAATTCATATCAATACCGTTAGATTTCAGAGAAATAGTTTTAAGGTTATAAATTAACCGGACCACGTGACGTCGGTCATTTTTAAATACAATCTATAAGAATATTAAAAAATTAATAACTAAAATAGATTTTCTGCACTACACAACAGACCTTTGCTTATTTTTTAACGCCTTTTTCGTAGAGAAAATCAATTTCAGTTATTAATTTTTTAATAAACTTACAGACTGTAATTGAAATTGATGAAGTGACGTAATCTAGTTGATCCATGGCCTTAAATGAAATGAGAATCATAAATATGATTAAATTTTTTATAAAAAGTCTTATATATTCGATAAAGATATCTTTGGAGTTTCAAAATTTAATAATTAATTAGATTAATTCAAATGAAATTTCAGAAAATATTTTTATTTACATTTGGCACTTCTCTGGGAGATATTTATTTTTAATTATTTAACCTCCAATGTTTGAGGCTTTATTACATTTTGCATAAAAATGAACATAAAATTCTCGTGTTTTTTATTGACAGGTTATCAAATGCTTACAATGGTTTTACGTAATGCTTCTGCTGTTTTAATTGCCGTGTCTGCGGTTTCTGATGAAACAAAACATGAATAACCTTGGTGATGCTTCGAATATGAACTTGAGAAATTTATTAACAGGAGAGAAATTGGATAAACTAAGTCTGAAAGATTAATAGTATATTATGCTAGTAGGGAGGAAAAAGTTTTTTGCGAGTGTGAAGTTTAATGCCCGAGTAAAGCGAGGGCAACAACCACAAGAGTAAAATAAATGTTTCTTCCGTGTTTTATACAATTTTTTTTCACTGGGCGGGGGGGGGGGGGGGGGCCAAAAAAATGGATTTTTGACTTTTTGACCCATAATTAGAAAAAATTATTTTCATACATAAAAAAGTTACAGAAAAAATAAAAGAATATAATAATAACTACTAAAAAATAATTCTTTCATGGAAAATAATAACTATCAAGACTACATCGTTTTTAATTTATAATGTGGAGTCGATCGGGTACTTATAAATAATTTTCTAGACATTGTGCGAACTTGGAATCTTTTTCATTAATGTTTACATAATGAGTAATTACTTCACCAGAAAAAATGTTTTAATTCTTGTCTAAGTTTCAAAAATATTTAAGCCAAGTATACTTGATTAATTATTAATCATTTTACTCGCTAGCATTACTCAGCAATGTCAGCTTGAATATATAATATATTAATTATTATTTATATAGGTATTAATTAATAGGAATTATTCATTAATCTGATGAAATGAGATTAGTCCTTCGAAGATTGAAAAAATTCTCCTTTGGATTATTTTAAGTACGGTGAGCACTAAGCAGTTATCTTATCGTTTTTCTTACGTCAGACTTTCAGCATTAATGTGAGTAACGGAAGTTTTTGGATCTCGTGGCCTCTCCCTAGTTGAAAGTCAGTCATCTTGAAATTGATTCATGCTTAGTTGTTACTCGCTTTGTATCCCCATTACATTTTGTGAACAATTTTATATTATTCAAAATGAAAATTTCTATTATTGTATGTATATAAGACTTTTAATTAGATTCTAAACAAAAAATCTGGTTACTAGAGAGACTTGTTCGCTTGTTTTTATTATCCAGTGCTCAACACATTTACTGAATTGCACGGGTTCCGAGAGAAATTTCGAAATCGAAAGGTAGTTTCGAAATTTGGAATTGATGCCAGCTCACAGCCTCACATGTTCTTGTATAAGAAAAAGTAGAAAAGGCAGAAAAATACGGATCAATATATGGGTTCTAGAAAGCACAGTGGCTGAATGATTATAAGATTTAATAATTAAAAAATAAAATGAAACCGCCATATAGATTAAATTTTTTTTTTAAATTACATAACTAACTGAAATTTCGAATTTCCTTCTATATACATAAAATCCTAGTTCTTTTTATATTCAAGAGAATATTTATAGCTTTAGAAGTAAAATTTTATTTTCAAGATAACGATTGCGGGTCGAATTTTAAATTCAGAGGACGCGAGAAGTTTTACAACTCAGGAAGGAAATAGCTAATCTGGACTCGTAACGTCGATTCGTCAATGTTGGCTGGATAAAATCATTTTTGAATATATACTTAGACAATAGAATTGAGTCGGGGGATTATCGCTTCATTAACGAACCAACCCTCCAAATTTCAGATTCTAAAAGTCGCGATAGTCAATTATTGACTAATTGTATCGCTTCTTGAACTCGCTACGAGTTAATAACAGCAATTAACCAGGAGAGGTGAAGCTTTTGATAGCTTTAGTTTAAGGCTCCTGGGATTTAAAATCATTATCGCAATGAATAAAAATTAAAATACCGTTTAATTTTCTTTTAGCTTGCCATTACTAAAATCAGCGGCGATGTGGGTTGCCCCGTTGGCGTAGAGCTTCTTCTCGTCTCTGGAACGCGAGCCTCCTAAATAGGCCTTATGAAAGAATCTTGCGAATAGGACAAAGTAACTAAAGTACATTGTCAAGCTGTACTTGATATTAACCCTGGTAATATGACACTCAGTTTGGCCACTTTCAAGATATTGATAGGCCCAGATATTGATAGCACAGCCGACGATCATTTGGGTCAGCTGCAAGGCCGTGATGACCATCGAGATAGCCTTGGGTGGAGAGTAACGCATCGCCTTTAAGGCATAGTATGAGTACATTATAGAGTGAACGAAGTAGTTAATTACTATGAACCAGCGTGCCGAGGCCGTGTACTCAGTGTAGGAAAACCAGGAATAAAGTAAGACCGTGATGTGGTGGTACCAATGGAGAAATATCAGTGGCTGCTTTCGAAGTACTATAAACACAGTATCACCCAGTTCGGGTAGCTTCGAAAGAACGAACATCCACGTCCAGAAGCCCGAGACTCGATCTTGTTCGATGAAACTAGAATTTAAAAAAAGTCAAAATTTAAGGGCGTTCGTGTATTTGAGTTGTTGGAATTAAGTACGTAGTTGTACGTACTTGTACGACAAAAATTATATGAATTTGTAAATTCTTTTGAAAAATTAATTACATTTTTATTAAGGCCATGGATCAACCAGTACAGCCTATTAAATCAACAAAATCAGTTCCTCCAAGATTTTTTAACAATAATGAATGTTTGTAGCTGAAACTTTAGGATATAATAAAGGACATATTTGTGGATGGCTGTAGACTTCAATTAATTCCAAACACTAAAAAAAAAAAAATATTTCCTGTTTCACTGACAATAACAATTTTTTAATTGTTAGAAACTTATTAAAGTCTACAGCCATTCATTAATATGTCCTTTATTATGCCCTAAAGTTTTAGCTAAAAAAATTCACTATTTTGGAAAAATCTTGGGCGGATTGATTTTATTGATTTAGTAAGCTGTATTGGTTGATCCATGGCCTTAAGGCCACGTGATTCTTTGTTCACGTGAACAACTAGAGGCTCAGTTTCTACATGTTTATGTTCAAAATTTACTGCAAAATCAATAACTTGATCAAATAAAGCTTGTTTAAAATTGAAAGAATTTGAAAGCTTAAAATATTATCTAAATCAAAAATAGGTTATCTACTTACGTTTCCCAACTTAAAAAAAAAAACAAAATATTTTTTCTTTGGGAACAAACATGTAGAAACCTAAAATCAATAAAATTCCCTAATTTTCAAATTACTAAACACCTTTACGTATTTTAGACAATTGAAATTATGAGCATTGAGTACCTTAATGTTTACATTCTTTAAATGAAATTGTGTGATTATTCAACACTATGCAAATTAGGTAACATGATTGCTGCATTTCCATAACAGGATATTAACAAAAAGATGACGTAAAATTAAAATTAAATTTTTCAATACATTTTCGTTTTGGAGTACTTTGTACTTTATTTATTGTGTGAATAGCAGATTAAAAATAAAGAAAATATGTCCTGAGTACTAAGTGGCCGTAAGTTCTATAAGTGCAAGCAAATGCAGTAACATACCTTTGCATAAGTTTGTCCTTTTCGCACTAATAGCCTATTCTACAATTTACTTGTGGTCACTCTCTATATATATGGAGAGTCTTTTTCCATTTTTCAAAACTTAGAGAATACGACATTTATTCATATAATGAATAGCCTAAAGAATAACTCGAATAATAATTAAAAATTCTATATTTCACTTAATTTCAAACTCAAATTAGTATCTCCAATACTTGATAACCTGGGATTAATTATAGTAACGCCAGGACTCTTTTTCGTAATGAATGGCACATCGTTGTTTGATAATAGTTCTTCTTAGATTAAGATTGAGTCAAGAAAGATCTTCAGGGTTAAAAATAAATGAAAAATTACGTGAATTTCACATAAATAATCATGTAAATATTCATGTAAGCATTAAACATACAAAACGTACTTGATCAAAATAACTTAATTTATTCATCGTTATCTGAATTCAGAGAATGAAATATCTTAATAACCCACTGCTGATTGAACTCTAGACACTCAGCTCATGTGGTTGTTTTTTCCACGTAATTATAGTTTTGAACGTTCATTAAATGATTAAAAAAAAATTTCTACTAGCGGGTTATAAAGTACATTTTAATGCTCCCTGCGGGGAAAAAAAATCAATTTTTCGACTCTAAAGTAGAAAAAAAATCGTGTGCAACAAGAAAAAAAACATTTATTTTACTTGTGTGATTGTTGCCTTCGCATTGCTCGGGCACCAAACTTCACACTCGCAAAATAAACTCCCCCCCCCCCCCCCAGTTACATAATACACTATTTCATTACTAAGTTTTTTAATCACAGAGGAGTTGAGGGCTTTTCAAATATACAATCTGTCACAGAAGTATATATTTTTCTTAATTATTCTTGAAGCATGTAAGATATCAATCGCAAACTTCTAGTACTTTTTAGGACTATTTTTCTTATTTACATATCTTTGCATCTGCCAAACATGGGCTTTGAAAAAAATTTATATGAAAAAAAAATCTAAAATATTATTTCAACTCCTAGTGATAACGTACCTGGGTATGCAAACACTGTGATAAAGTCCATAATTCCTAAGCACGTGAATTAACTCAGGAGCAGTTCTTGTGAATCCTATTATTGAAAACGAAGCCAAAAGAGTGTTCCATAAACTTAGGATACCCCTTAAATCGTACTTAGGTCTACTCGCCATATAATGTTGTCCACCAAAGATTAGAATCATATATATGCCACAGTAGTAAAAACTATTTGTCCAGTTATTCGTCATCCATACCCTTGTATCTTGATGGATGAATTTTTCTTCAAAATTGAATACGTAGGAATAATTCGGGAGAGTCACTTCCATGTAGTCCATTTTTGTTGCTATAAAAATATAATAGATAAAACTAAATTGAATGAATCGAGATTGGATAAAATCATCTGGCTGATTATTAATTCATCGTATGTTTTGTTGATTGAAATTCAAGTTAGCCTGACTTGAATTTAACTAAAATGCACTAGCATTGTTGATTTTATGTTCATTTTCATTTTCGGGACGTTTCTTTATTATTTTAAGATTATAACGAAAAAACTAGCTATGTCAATTTTTGAAAAGTCATTTTATGACTTTTGGCATCAGTTGTGGGAAGTTACTCAAAAGAAGAAACCATTTACAGTTAAGAAATAATATGTCTTTTATCATGTCTCAAAGTTTAAACAAAATTATTATTGTAGAAAAACTTTGGGGAAAAAGAATTTTTTTTTGAGCACGTGAATCATTTAATCCATGCCTTCAATAAAAATTCATAAAAAAGAAAGGAAAAAAGGAAGACGATCACCATAACTCCTCCCAGTTTGGCGTTTCTTTCGTCTTCTATTATTGATGAAAGTAAAAAACTCGTGATTAAGGGTACATGATGTCTAGAAAATTAGTTAATTTTTACTTATATTAGGTTTCAACATATTTTGCCTAAGCTAATAAGAATTTTGTCTTTAAAATTTTAAGAATGGTAGAGAACATGAAAAAGGACGTAGTTAGCCTATTTTTGGTTCGGGTAAATAAAAAATTTTAATTTCAGCAAGTTAACGAATTTGCTACACTTTTTTTTCTATTATCGTAACCAAAAATAGGTTAGTCACCTCCGTTTGCATGGGCTTTGGATTGTCTTAAATTTTTATTCAATAAATTTAGTTATTTTGGACATGAACGTTTAGAAACTAAATCTCTGGTTTTTCACAAAGTATCAAGATATATAATCAAAGACAATAAAGAACATCTGTCAACGTCGTTTCAGTAAAAATTTTATAGTTAGTTGTAATTGACAATAACCTTCTAGTTTTATTTATTTTAATAAATATTTTTGTAAAATTTTTACTGCAGATGTTTTGCATTGTTCTCTAATATATTTCCCAAATTTCCAAAAAGATATTATGTACTAAACCTATTAAAGTAATCTGACAAGATTGAATAGCCACGTGGTCCAGTCGATCTACGGCCTTAAAGGCCCCGTGTAGGTAGAGGGGTCTGACGGTTTCATTAATAAATCGAATGTCAATGTCAATGTCAGACGGTATCTATCACGCGGTTTAATTTAAAAAAAAAAAAAAAAAAAAAAAAAAAAAAAAAAAAGAGATTTAACGGTTCAATGTCTCTAAACTGTTCTAAACTACAGTACCCTTCTCAACGAGAGATTGTCTAAATTCAGTTGTTAAGTTATAATTCAAATTCTTTAAACTTGAATTTATTTATAATATTAACTATTTTATACTAATTATTTATAAAAGTATCTTCCAATATTGATTGTAAATACAATTGAAGATCAATAAAAAATAGTTAAAATTATTAGAAAAAATAGTTGTACATTCTTGACAGCTAAAAATTATAAAAAACAGTGTAAGCATCTTTGAGTTAAATTAAGTTCAATCTAACCGAAAATCACAGTTTCAAAAAATTGTGATCTTGTTAAAAATAAATGACAACACCTTTCTACTCTTATCAAAACGAAATATACATATTACTATGTTCAAATAGTTGAAATCAATTAAAATTCATTATTTTATAGCCTTTTTTGTTTCGAGACAGTGAGATGGATTAATTGAATTTATGTTTATCAGTATTGATAGTAAGAGACATTTTCATTTTAACATGAATGTTATTAAGTAATACTAGGAAGTATTTTTCAGAACATTCAAAAATAGACGATCTAGGTTATGTCTAAAAAAGGGAACTTTTAACATACCTGAACGCTAAAAACAGCGCCACGTGATGAAAATAAAAGGCAATTGAATTAAGAAGTTAAGTGGTGGCCTTTCAGTTAAGCGCATTAAAGAATAATACCTGGTTGTAAAAGTTGTGATTAGTTTGCACTAGAGAGATGTAACTGCATGAACCGGTTAATTCTGGGAAGGATTTTTGGAATTTTCACTCGTCTCGTAAGTTTGAAGTTAACACACTTTATTTTTTAAATTCAACGGATAAATAAGGGAACACAGACACCGGGAAATAGCGGCAACAAGGCTCAAATACCGAATATAGTATAGACACAATAAAAGAATTATGAGTTCCGAAAGGGGTGCGGTTGTACACAGTGGTCTTGAATTGTTTTTGCAGATTAAGTTGTAAACTTGAGAACTGCCTTAAGCTATTTCAGCTCTTTTCTCATATCTAATTTCTCATAGTCTACAACTACCTGCAACGATCCGTGAGACACTGTCCCTGACTGTCCCACACCACAGTCTACCTTTTTATCCGAAATTCCTTGACCGTTGCGTTGATTCTCAGCGTAGACCTTTTCGTTTGGTGGGGAGGAAACAGCTGACTCAAAACGATTATTGGTTGCCGGGTTTAAGATAAATGTTTTCATCTTTGATTTTACATTTTACACATTTAATCAGAGCTGATCAGAGATCAGAGCCACGAAGTAGTATAAGCTGTATAAGCATAAGGAGGCCGAACTCATGTAGAGAAACATGATCCGAAATCGGTCGCAGTGACTGAGACTGTACAATTAATAAGTGACGAGCTCGAAGGAATGCAACCATTCCGAGTATAAATCGCATGCGCACATCTTTAAGAGCATGTGATACTTTTGAAATTAGCAAATTTTATTGATTTTAGGTTTCTACATGTTTGTGTCCAATGTACATGAAATTTAATTTCCAAAATTTGGGAATTTGTAGAGAGGATAAAAACAGACGTAGATAGACTACTCTTGGTTTCAAAAATAAAAAAAAGTTCAATTTTAGCAAAACATATCGGAAATTTCGTTTTTCGTTATTGAAACTAAAAGTAGTCTATTTACGTATGTTTTTATCCTTTCTACAAATTCCAAAATTTTGAAAACTATTTTCATGTACTTTGGACTATAAATTTTGGACACAAACATGTAGAAACCTAAAATCGATAAAATTTGCTAATTTCGTAAGTATCACATGCCCTTAACTCTATCTCTTTCTCTTTGCAGAGAATCTTATAGTGAGAAAAGTTTGATGTCACACATCAACGAATATAATTATATTGAAAATTCCGACGTTGGAAACGATATCGGAAATGACATTGGAAACGTTATCGTAAGCGATATCGTAAACGTTGTTGTAAGTGACATCGTAAACGACGTTGGATTTTGGGACCATATCCGATATCGTTTACGACCTTTTTCTTTATATTAAATAAGACAAAATATTTTATTATTGTTAAAATTTAAATCTATTTAACTATATGGAAGGAATATGGATACAATGGAAACTGATATAAACATATTGGTTTATTAAAATTCTCATTATAAAAAAACAAACAATTTTTTTTCGCGTTTTAAGGACAAAATTAAACCAATATGTTTATATCAGTTTCCATTGTCTTCACATTCCTTCCATATAGTTAAATAGATTTAAATTTTAACAATAATAAAATATTTTGTCTTATTTAATATAAAAAAAAGGTTCTCTGACCTCGCATTATTATGGCATTATGATTTTTCAGCGATAAAAGCTAGGAAAACATCATATACCTGTCATTGAAGGCAGTGCAGTGGCTCACCATTTACGAAACGTTGCCACCGTTAAAGTTGACTATCTGTTAGAGTGAGACAAAAGTATAGTTGTGTCTCACTCCAACCAATGTTCTACCTTAGCGACGGAACGTTCCGTAAATGGTGAACCACTGCACTACCTTCAATGACAGGTATTATGTTTTTTAGATTATAACACTAGAAAATAAAATTATTGTATCAACTTTGATACTTTCAAACTCCACATGTACCGCAGAATCACAATAGCAACAATTTAAACGTTTTCCATGCTCCTCTTTTTCATATTATTAAAAGGTGAGCGAATTCGTTTGTAAGTGTAATTTTATTTTTATACAAATTAGGACAAAAATTTATTTAAAAAAGGGGACAAAGTCCCTAGCGGACCCGGCTGAGAGAACGGTCAGAGTATTTTCTTACCGTTCTCTGATCTTGCATTATTATGGCATTATTATTTTTCAGTGATAAAAACTAGGAAAACATCATATACCTGTCATTGAAGGCAGTGCAGTGGTTCACCATTTACGCTACAGTTGGGAGTAGCGTAATGTTGTGTATTACCATACAGAGGAATGTAATGTAAAAATTGAACTGCGCATGCGCCTATTACGATACAGCGGAGCGTAATCTTCTTCTTTTTCTTCTTCTTCTTCGTACAGCGTTGGCACCGTACTAACAAAGCCTTGTACATTTGAACTGCGCATGCGTCTATTACAATACGCTACTACTAACTACTACACAAGATCGAGAAAATCAAAATGGCCGGAAGTATTCGGAAAATGTCAAGTGAGATGGGCGATAAAACTCGTATATGCGCCGAAGTCACATAAAGAGTATTAAATAACTCGTAATTTCTTCTGAAATAAATTTCTGTATTACTGTCTGTTAAATGCAAATAAGAGTTCAAAACTGTTTTGACAGCAGGATGTCACTCCGATCCGAAGTTCTATTACTCTAAAATGAGACAGCGCTTGTTTCAATTTCATATTATAAAAAGGAAATGCAATTAATTTGAAACCCACTGTTTTCCTGTATATCGAGGGAACTTCAGAGTTGAAACAATTTCCAGTGAGATATTTGATCCGGATTATGTAAGAAAGATTTCTAGAAATTTTCAGATCAATGCAATTAAAATTGTCGGAAATATGGATTTTGGAATATAGCACACCCAACGCCAGCAACAATATGCTCCATGAGCAAAAGGAGGTCGTGGAATTCTCTGAAGTTCCCTTGATACTTTTTCTTGGCGAATCTAAAAAAACATGGTTACTGACCGGCCTCAATTTGCAATTAATTATTATTAAACAAAAAGGGATTTTCAGGTTTTTGCTTACTTTGCAGAGATCACAAGATCATACATTGTGTGTGTGTGTGTGTGTGTGGTGTCAAATTTTAATCAATATGAACATTATATGGCCACCTCATGACGATTTATATTTTAAAAACTCACTAACCTTTACTTTTTGGAATATGCCAATTTTGGCATGTTATATTGGCATCTTTTTGGCATTTTTTTGGTATGCTTTTTCCAAGTGATATAATTGGAAATTAAAAAAAATATTCCCAACAAAACTTGTATATTTCAACCAAGTACATATTTTATGTTGTTTTCATTCGTTCCAAACGAGTAATAGTTTCCAAAAAAACGTGGGTGAAGTTGAAAAGTTTTTACAAGGATAGGAGTGATAGGCGTTGAGTTTTTCTTTTGCGTCCGCGCGTAGGGAATTTAGAATGTGATTTTCATGGGGTGGCTCAACATTTTTC
This sequence comes from Diplolepis rosae, assembly GCA_030998225.1. NCBI lineage: Eukaryota > Metazoa > Arthropoda > Insecta > Hymenoptera > Diplolepididae > Diplolepis > Diplolepis rosae. The sequence continues at coordinate 3,299,921 of JAPYXD010000716.1, forward strand.
ACAATTATTAACTGATATGAATGCATTGTATTATACCCGCCCTTCTCATCGTTTTTAAAAAAAACCGTCTTCTGGGAGACAGAGATACATATAATTGTACCATACTTTTTCTTCCATCGTGTTTGAAAAAACCGTTCACTGCGGAACAGGGACACGCATTATTTGTATAATAATCATGTCGTGTTTGAAAAAGAACTGTCCACTGCGGGACAGGGATACGTATTATTTGTACCATACCTCTTCTTCCCATTATTTCAAAAAAACCATCAGACACTGCGGGATGGGGATATAAATATATTTATTGTGCCACACACACCTTCTTCCCATCGTGTTCAAGAAAAGACCGTCTACTGGAGAACAGGGCTACATATGTTATTTGTACGATGTCGAATTTTTATTTTTATTCAGGAAAATTAACATTCAGTCGACAACTGTCTTGAAAATTATTATTTTACATAACTTTATTTCAATACATATGTACTTACAACAGAGAACTTTAAGCCGCCTTCACCATCAGACGTAAAAATTCGACATCGTGTTTTTTCTATTTTCTACTTTTTGGTCTCTTGGCTTCCCCAGCTAAAATGATACAACCATGAAATTAGCAAGTAAAGGGCATTTAACTTATGTAGAGCACGGCAAACTAATAATTGGGGTTGGAATTCGAATATTTCCAAAATTTCTTGCCACAAGTGTGGAAAAGTAAGTTTTATCACACGGACTCATCATTGACCGTAGAATCGATCATTTTTTCTATTTCGCGTCATGGCCTCAAAATCGCAGTTCCCGCGAGGGTAACAAAGAAAATAGAATTGTTTTTTCAAGATCGTTTCTAGCGGTAGAGGAGTGGACAGGGGTAAAGGGGATTTTTGAAAAACTTCGATGCAGGAAACACAAAATTATTACCCAATGCTCCTTCCTTTAGCGGTATAAACAATAAAATTGAATTTCCATTAGTCAGGGTAAATTTTAAGACCTGCCAATTTAGCATTTTCCAGGATTGCTGTCATAGGACTTATTCAATATAAAATAAGTTGTAAAATATTAAATGAGTACGGTCAAATATACAATCTTTGGGATTATGATAAGTATGTATAAAATCTTAAAAATATTTATTATTTTTAGCGAGAATATCGATCCACACAAAAGAAAGCGTGCTGTAAGGTCTCCTTATAAGGTATTAAGATAAAACCCTTCCAATAAACATTAATACTAAATTTATGTAATTTCCATTAAGAACAGCACATATTTTATCAGATACTGATGAAACATAAAACCTTGCTTCAATTAAAAAAGAATCTCAAATATTGATAATTTCTTCAGTGATTTTTGAATTAAACAGGGTGAAAATTGATACTTTTTATCAATATTTTTTACAGAACAAAGTTCAACTATTGACAAGAGTACAGTTGCTTTTTTTTCTTCCAAGTGAACAAAAATTCGATTCTGATACCAATATTTGAAATTCGGCTGCGACAAACTGTTGTACCTTTCCGCGGATAGTAACATAATTTTATTAATTATCATATTTTTCAGGCTATTTTAAGTAAAAATGAATTTAAAAGCATCCTTCTTTGTAGTTCATTGAAACTGATGAGATTCAATTCCGTTTTAACAACCGAATTCTTTTGTATACGTTTTAGTCTCTTTCAAAGGATTGCAGGGGGATTCGATTGTAAATCCAATAACAAAATTCAACCGCACTGAAACATTTCAATGCTATTCAATCTGAATCCACCTCTTCTTACCGGAGTAACAGCGTTAACTTTTAAGCTGGAAACACGGAAATAAGCGCTTTTCCAGCCGAAAAAGATGTATTCCTGCTATCTAGTATGTTTCTCCCCTAGTGTGTTTTTGTTCGTAGGTGTTTTATTGGCTCATAAACGTATGACTTTCGAGGAGAAACATCTTTCTATAACACATATTAAACGCGTTTCGGTCACTGTGTGCCAGAAAACATACTTTGTCTTGTGTTCCGCAACCCTCCTGTCAAGTGTGTTGTATAGCAACTCACTACAACGGTTAAAAACACACTATACAAGCGTTTTACTACATGGTAAATGACACACCTTTGTTTGGAATGAGAATGAGCACCTAATCCGAAATTTTTCACTACCATTCTCGTTCTACCTAAGAAGGACCTGACGAATGTAGCAATACTGCCTCTTAATCCCAAGAAAAATTCAAATTCCAAGACTTCGCTTCCGCAATAAGGGACTTGGTGGAGCTTTTAAATCTCCTGGCTTCATAAAATGAACAGTCTTAATTTTAAAGTTCTCCCCGTTGAAAATATATTTAAACAAAGAAATTTTAAATGATAAGTAGCGATAAAAATACGAAGCAAGTGATGATGATCTGACATAACAATAATGCCTTTGTGGTCACTACAATGTCAGTCAAGTGATACACCTCTGTATTTCAACTTTTATTGTGTTTCAGATAGCCAGCTAAATTGACACATTAAAGCACGAAATTAGACCGGGTTAAAATAATAATTATAATAAATTAATACCTTGTGTTTTTCTTTTCGATTAACAAGACATTACCGGACAGTAACATTTGATATTCGTTTTCTATGATATCAGATATTCAACGGCAATATCAGGTATTTTCTCTTCCATAAATAGCTTACTTCACTTTATGGAACACTGGTGATTTTGCTTACATAGAAAATTTATGGAAGGGATCTTACATTCTCATCAAATATGAGAAAGTATTAGATATATTAGTAGGTCGCCTCAAGCTACTTTAATATTTTTTTGATAATATTAATTTAATTTGATTTATGATTTATTACTTTTTACAGAAAAAAGTTATGACATCTGACATATTGCTGCTTATTATCCTAAATTTTTTCAACTTTATGACTTAAAAAATATTGTAATATTTAGAGAAAAGTTGCTTTGAAAGGCACTGAAACTTTTATATTTGCGTCTTATAAATATTTTCTTAACTTGCATAAAGACACAACTGCTTGAACAAAAAACTTAGCATACTAGTGACGAACGGTTGATCAATAAAAGCCACTAGTTTAATTTTTGTCATTTATTAATATACTTTCGTCTTTTTAGTGGAATAATAGAAAATTATACATTTACATCATACAAAATGTAGAGTTATAAAATTATGTAGTTTTGGTAAAAAAGATACGATAAAGGAAGCAATGTAATTCGGATTTCTCTTTATTCTTTATCAGCTTTGCACAACTAATGCAAATTATGGTGATTTCTGAAGCACAATAATTAAAACAAAGAAACATTAAACATTTGATATCAGAAAATACATTAATAAAGCTTCTACATACAAAGCTTGCGGTTGTTTCGTTCTCTAGTTAGAGCTAAACTTTTATAATTGAAAAAAGGAATAGTGTTAATTTAAGTGCAATTATTAACAGTCAGTCGATTTTAAATTACAATAATTGAACATATTAGAAACGCATTCGTAACGTACGTATGCAACCAAAAAAACCCAAACTTTCGTTCCATGAATTTTATGTTTGCGCTTTTAAAGATTTATAACGCTAAAAATTGTATGTAGCCTGCACGGCTCACGTAGGCTCAAACGGTTCATATTGTTTTGGAACAATTTACTTGTTTTCGCCGATAAGCTCTGATATTAATTAGGGAATTTCTTCTTACATTGACGAGATATCGTAAAATCTACCTTATATGAATCTCAAATTGAATTAGTTTGTATGCAATAAAATACCTTTGATTCGTTCTATTTCAAAATTATTATTCACTACGTATGGTCATAATAAAATAAAAATTTACAAATATGGGTGTAGTCTCATGGCAAAAGAATACGTTGACATGGATCAGAAAGAAATAGCAAAAATATACTGGGAACCGTAACCGATGACAGAGTTTCTGTGGATCACTAGGGAAGATGTTATTGGCTGAAATATCAAGCTCATGCTGCGCTTTACGCTCTTTTCAGCTGCCAAGGTACTGCACCTTAAGGAGGATACTCTAATTATTATAAACGAAAATAATAGTTCGAGAAACTTTACTCAACTTTTGAGCAATGTAGGGACATGTGGACAAGTTGGAGATTTTTAATATTTTTAATTAGGATGGTTGACTTTTAAAATTTTGTCACTGTCTGCTTTATCAGGACACAAGTCTTGGTATCAGATAGGATATTGCTTTCCCGACAGGTAGACAATTTCAAACTCTTAAGAAGGATCATGCTGATCCTAGGAAGCCTGTAGAAAACTTAATTAATTACCATTTAAAAACTGTTAAGACTCTTATTCAATACATATTTCAAGAACAAAATGTTTGCTTTATTGAGAAAAAACTTAAGAATATAAAAAATGTCTTTTTTAGTAACAATTACTGTGGGGCAAAGTTCAATGCGTTTTTTTCCAAGTTTACTCTTTAAAAATGACCGGAGTTTAAGAAATGATGCCTTATTTTTTTCTCTGAATAATGTTCAAAGATTTCACCATCATAGATATGTCGACCGGCAATCGAAAGATCTGGGCTTGAATCCCAGCGCAGTCGAAAGCGTCTTTTTTTCCACAAAAAGATTTCAAATTCTTAAATTTATTTTTTATTAATCTCTTATTTTCTAACTGCTAATCCAAAATGATAAAAAATTTAATATGTTTAATAAAAATTAACTGGGGTTAGAAAATGAGAAATTAATTAGAAAAGTTAAGACACTAGAATCTCTGAAAATTGTTCAGAGAAAAAAATGAGCCACCATTCCTTAAAATCCGATCCCGGCACAATTGAGAGCGTCTCTTTTTCCACAGAAAGATTTAATATTATTTAAATTAAATTGAAGATATATGTTGATGTTGGTAATTGGCTTTAGGGTCCAAGGTTGATAAAAACTCAGAGTTTTACATAATCAGACGTTTCGGCTCTGATCGGAGCCCTCATCAGTGATTTATTCAAATCTTGATTAAAATTACGACTTTTTTTATAAATGTTATTATCCATTTTTTTCTTTTTCCGTTTTTTGGGAATACAAATAACTTAGACTGCACCCACTTCTCCCCTGGGTGGTTGACTCGGGGAGATGTGTGTGCAGTCTAAGTTATGTGTCTTCCCAAAAAACGGAAAAAGAAAAACTGGATAATAACATTTATACAAAAAGTCGTAATTTTAATCAAGATTTGAATAAATCACTGATGAGGGCTCCGATCAGAGCCGAAACGTCTGATTATGTAAAACTCTGAGTTTTTATCAACCTTGGACCCTAAAGCCAATTACCAACATCAACATATATCTTCAATTATTAATTAAGGGTCAATGTAAGTCCAGAATATGAATATTTAAATTAAATATTTTTTTATATTATTGTAAAAATTTGTTAGTGTACATTTTGAAACTTTACTCTAAATTTTTAAAGTTTATCAAACTGTGATGCATTCTTTAAAATTTGGTATGTCACGAATTATTATAAAAATATTAAATAATGTTCGACTTGTCCATATGTATCAACATTGCTTAAAAGTTGAGTAAAGTAAAGTTTCTCGAGTTATTTATGTCCATGTATCTGACGCGAATGCTTTGAATTTATTAATTTAATACTATTTATAGAAATAAATTTAATACAATGAACGAATTTTTATTCGTCTGACGAAGTCATCGTTATCTTAAGGCGTTGACTCTTATTCGTTGTGCGGAACGCTTAAGGCGCTTGACTAAGTACTATAAGGTTTTATTGGCACTTTAATACAATATTTATAAAATTGCACTACATGGTATAAAGGAATACTTTTTATATATTTTATACTCTTATTCCAATTTAACGGCTCTTTAGTCTTCTCAGATTTTTTCTTTCCTATACATATGTATAATTTACCAGGTCGCAAATTATTTCCATATATATACATCTCTTTACCATCCTCAGTTTCTTCTACAGAATTTGGAATGGTAACCTTTACTTTATTTTTCATTTCAACCTCTTTTTTGCAAAAAATCAGTAACAACTCGATAGGCTTCATAGATATACTAGCTTATAGCCTTAAACTTAATTTTTTTAGAATCCTATAAATTGAAAAGAATACATATTTTGATACGTATACAATAGGGAAGCAAGTCAAGAAGCTATACAGAAAGCATAAGCGTGGGTGAACGTAAAGTAACCATTCGTCCTGTATTTCGCAGGATAGTCTTGTAAGTCTTGTAAGTAAGTCCTGCATTTAAGCGCTTCAAAATATGGTCACTTTAGGTGAGCGATACACGGAGACGCATAAGAGGGTCTCTGTCAAGCGATCTTCTATTGTCTGTCGCATACATGTATGCGCATGTATATTTGCGCATGATGTGAAGATTAAACAGACAATCGTTTTAAAAAATACACTCTTATGTACTTATACTTCCCCTATAGCTACTTGACTCGCATCCTTAAATTGCATTTTCCCTTAATATTGTTTATGCTGAATCTTGCTGGGAGATGACAAGAAAAGGTGTTCGGAATATCCCTATTATATTTTTCACTAAAATTCTCGAGAAATGATATAAAAACATTTATTTGAAACATTCAAGTTTAGGCGGACATTTACATCATTCTTACGATGATAAAACTTTATTATGGAAAATTCCAATATGTTGTGCTATCTAAATGGCCTAAAAAATTTCGAACCTTAGATTTCACACTATTATCTTTCACCTTGTTCGCCCTTCTGATTTCAGACTTATAGAAATCCGAATTGCACACCATTTCAGGCTATGACAAATAGTAGGATATTTTCAAAAATTAGGACTTTATTCTGTTCTCTCCTCTACAAATATTTTCATTGACTCTTTCTCACCTCATGCAATCTATAACATAAAACGAATGACAAACCATACAATTTTTTAAAATACTTACGAGGCCAAAAAGTTTTGAATGAAGATTTTCAATTTTGTTCATTAAATAACACTTTATCCCTTTGTAGTTGTCTGTAAGTACCATAAATTTTCTATATTCCATATTTGAGACAATTTCGAAAACCAAAATTAAATTTTTTTTTTAAATTTCTTCTAGGAAAATTCAGGGGTTTTATTCTGATTTAATATTAATAGGCAGAAATATACAAATTATCCCAATAAAATTTGTCAATTTCACAAAAATAACCAGTCACAGCATTTTAAAAATTTGAAAAAATAATAAATCAAACTTTCGCAGAAAATGGAAAAATCTATCCTTAGAAGGGTTTCATATTCTACTAATCCCATGTCTATTTTAGATTGCATACATTGTGATTAAAAAGCCGCAGCTTATAAATATTTTAATTAGAATTTAGTTAATTGTCTTTTTCTGCATAAGTTTTTTTGATTCCTTGAGTTATTTGTGTCTCACGTCATTTTGAAAACGGGAATTTGAATTTTATAATTTTTTTTTATAAACCAATCATTTTGAACATGAAATGTAATTTTTGTTTATGAAAGTGTATTCCTTAAAGTCGAAGTAGATTTGAAAAAATTGAGTTCACATTCATTAAAACATATAATTTACTTTGGCTAATATATCTATATATTTTATATATGACATATACTTTAGCCATTCATGATAAAAAAACATGAATATATGGAAAAAACACAAAATTGAGCATGCTTATTTTGTCATTCGTTTGTCGTTAAACATTAAAAACTGCAGTCAAGTTTTTTCTATACCCGTAAAATTATTACACTTACAATTAGATTTATTCTGGATCGCAGCAGCTTGTTAGCTATTATGCGGACCGCAGATGATGTTCGCTTTGACAAATCGCTTTAACTATATGTAAAGCAATGCAAAACTGTAAATTGTGTGGTTTGATTTTTATTGAATTATGGCAACGCTCTTCAGTCCCTGTTTTATGATTAAACAGAGAAAGGGATAGCATAAAGTTTAACAGTACATTGTGCACCAAGGGCAGAAAATGTGTCTTTATAGCCGAGCGTGATGTTCGCAGGACTAGTCGTAAGCACCCTAGCGGACTCGGTTCAGAGAACGGTCAGAGTATTCTCTGACTGTTCTCTGACCTCGCATTATTATGGCTAAGAACGATAAAAAAACATTTAAAGTATTGCAATTATGATTCTATGGTGAAATTTGCAATAGAAGGTGTAGGAATAAATACAATAATTTTACGTTTTAGCGATAACAACTAGAAAAACATCGTATACCTGTCATTGAAGGCTGTGCAGTGCTTCACAATTGGCGGAACGTTTCCACCGTCAAGGTTGACTATTGGTTGGAGTGAGATAAAAAGTAGTTGTGAACGACTGCACTGCCTTCAATGACAGGTATACGATGTTTTTATAATTCTTATCGCTGAAAAATAAAATTATTGTATTTATTCCTACACCTTTTAATTTAAATTTCGCCACAGAATCATAATTGCAATGATTTAAATGTTTTTTTTCTTTACCGTTCTTAGCCATAATAATGCGAGGTGAGAGAATGGTCAGAGAATAGTTAAAGAACGGTCAGTGTATTTTCTGACCGTTCTCTCAACCAGGTCCGCTAGGGCAAGCGCGAATCGCGAGCCGGAGACGTCTCCTGCAAATACGTAAGTTGATAGAGACATACTACCCGTGATGTTAGATTTTCTGCAACGCAAGCATGTTATTGGCGGTTTGCGCCAATTTTCCTGACCATGAAAATAGTTAGTGATGAGGGTAATTTTACTTCCCGAGGGAAATAAAATCAATAAAATATTGACACTTTATTTCACCCGAGAAATATTAAGTGTGAATAGTTTGTGGTAGGAGCACATCCCGTTTCTCTTGAGGAATCATATTCTACAAACACCACGTTCATCTATAAAGACGATACACTCACTACCTTTGGTGCATAATGTACTATTAATTATGATTCTGTAAGTTTTTCAAAGAAAAAGGGTGGTTGAAGAAATAGTTTTTTCAACATGCGCATAAAAATGTCGAGTTTTTATGCCTATTCAATGGAAAGAATATAGAAAATTTCCTATAAATCCCAAGGTTATCGTGTTTTCCTTCCAGAGATACAAAAATTAACGATTACAGACCAGTAAGAAAACACGATAACTTTGTGATTGGTCGGAAATCGGATGCTTTCTTCGTGCTAAACAGGCGTGAAAACTTGAGATTGTGTTATAATTTGACAGCAGTGTTTTAGATCTAGTGAAATAAACAAAATTCACTACTGTACTTATAATGTAGATTCGTCGACTAATAAACGTGTCTCGTACAAATTACGCGTATAATAACAACCGAAATAGAGTATTGTTCTATCTCCTACTTTATAGGCGCTCATTTATTTCAAAATACTTATTGGTAATCTATGAACATAAACAGTTGTAAGTTTAATGTTTGATTAAGTCAGAAGTTTTTAAATACAAGAATTGTATTGTTCTTGCTAAAGGCATTTATAGCTTCCTTTTGTAAAGAGTAAAAATAGAATAAACTCTGGAATTTAAATCATGTATTAAATGTATTAAAATATAGTTTAAGAAATATTTTCTGTGAAAAAAAAACGAACGCCTTGACTACGCTGGGTATTAAATTGGATATAAAGTACCTTTTATCACAGAAAATATATCTGTAACCTTATTATAAATTCCATATCGTTATAAATGACGTTAAGATTAATTCTAAGTCACAGGTCGATGAGGTCGATACAAAAGAGTTCCGTTATCATATATAGTGTAGAACTCTTCTGATGATTGACATAATCGAGCGAAATGATTTAGAGAAAATTCTAGTATGATAATAGAGAAAATCTATATCAAGCCAAAGTCCGTATGCACAGTGACGTCGCAGTTATTTGGTTTCTCAGCCGCAGCCATGTTGACTTCGACGAGGGTATCGACACTGTTGATAGGACAACCCTTTAAAATTTTTTGTGCTGCCAAGCTTTTAAACTGGACCTGTATGTCGCTCAGACTAGGATAAGAGTATAAATCGCTACGACTTATACTCTTTTCAAGATTAGGTTCTGAACCTTGAGGAGCTCGATCTTTTTTACCAGATTCAAGGTTTTCAATAAAAACATTATTAAAAGATCCGCCGAATTCATCAAAGGATTTGGTCGGTGAAGGAGGATTAGAGACAATATTATTCTTAGACCCAGGATGAAGCAAATTTCTATAGCTGAGAGTGTCTTTGGATAATGAAAGGCTCAATTTCCTTGAATTATTCATCGCATCATTCGTGTTCTTTGTAGTAGTTACCGAATTTGTAGTCTCTTGAATATTAAGAAGTGAGTTTTTATCAATATTATTCGAAGATCCATCAATAAGATGCTGGCTGTTGTTCAATTTATTCGTTAATTTCAATTTATTCGGAGCCTCTTCTTCTGTTTTGGGCTTGTTTTCTTTATCAGATTCCAAAAGACTAGATTTCAAATCTCTCATCGCGTACAGAGTTGAAGGTCTCTCGATCTTTTTTGTTTTCCAATCGTCCATATTGCTAGACTTGAAAAACTTGTCATCCTCGATTTTACTCTTGTAAACTTTCTCACCAACTAATTCATTTTCCTGCTTTTCTTTGTTGATTGATTCCTTTTCGGAGATGTTATTATTTGTGCCATTCTCGAATGTGATGACGGACCTTATAGGAGAACTATTCTGGTGGACATAGATTTTGGTTCCTGGAGAACCGGAAATGGTTGTAGTACTATTAGCATTAGAAGCAAGAGTCACGCTGCTTTGGACGGATCTCGATTCCTGAGGAAAGCTTACTGGACTCAGGTTCGTAGAAACCTGGAGAGTTATAGAGTTCTGTGCTTCCTGGAGGGGTGTTAGTGAGCTTTGTTGTATGACCTTGAGGGGAGAAGAGTTCGCAGCATGACCAGATGTCTTAAGAGTTGAAGAAGAGAACTTTCCGCTTGAGGTTGATTTTCCGCTAGAGTGCATTGAGTGATTTGATGGCGTTTTCTGGAGTACCTGAAGAATTTATAAATATTTAATAATATTGAAATTAAAATTAATGAAAAATTTAAAAGTCTGAATCTGACATCAGGATAAATTTATACTTTGTACTGTGGCGAGCCACTTGTCGATTTTAAACTACTTCCAGTAAGATCTTGACTGTTTGGTCTTCTCGATGAGTGTTTTGGAGTAGACCTTCCTAAGGTGCCGGTCTTTCCCGGGCTTCCAGTGGCCTTTATTGATCCCGAACTCCCCCCACTTCTGCTGGGAGATGAATTGGTTGAGTTTTTATCATTTTGAACCTGACTGCGATTCTGATCAGTTTCCGGCTTATTGCTGGAGGGAAGCACTGAAACTCTAGAAGTACATCTACTCAGACTAGAGCATTTCGACCTTGGCAAGGTTGAACAAGGTGACCTATGACGCCTGGAACTCCTGGGTGTTGAATTCGCCAAAAGACTGGAAGAGTCTTCACTAGGATGGCGTCGATGCCTTCGGGGAAGGGTCGCCGATCGAATAGAACCGGAATCATCCCATACTTGAAAACTGGCCTGTGATTGGTCCAGTCCTTCCACCATCTATAAGGAAGCCATAGCAACGTTTCACGCATATTTACAGAAAATACAAAGAGAAAAATCAAAGAGGTTACTAGAGAAGATAGATTTTAAAAGAAATTTTAATTTTTAAATAATTAAAAGAGAAAAAAAATCACCGAAGGGCTAGCAGCTCTTGTTTGCGTTGCAACGCTGTGGAGATGAACCACTCTGGGATTGAACCATTCAGTTGGTGGATACTGAGCACTAAATGTGCCCATAAGTGGTGTACTTTTTCTTCTTGTGCTGCGCCGAAAAAGTCTAGAGAGCAGGCCTATTTTCTCTGAAAAAATATTGAACAAATCTTGAGAAAAAATTTCACTGAAATTGTTTTTTGTAACAAAAGGATCGAGGAAAGGTTACTCAGCTAGGGGTGACTAGAAACTTATCCCAGAAAAATCAATAAAAAACTTATCATAACATAATAAAGATAAATACAAAATACAAGATAAAATATTTTTCTTTGATACATGCGCGGAAAATACGGTTTTGGGGCCTTGGCACCAAACATAAAAAACTATCGATTCCACAATCAATGATGAGTCCATGTGATAAAACTTACTTTTTCACACTAGTGACAGGAAGGTTTGGAAATATTCGAATTTCAACCTTAATTTTTAGTTTACCATGCTCTGCGTAAGAGTAATGCCACGTACTTGTTGATATCGTGGTTGTATCAATCGATTTTGAAACCGATTATTTTTACTGTTTCGCGCCAGGTGCCGAAATCGTATTCCTCTTTACGGTATGTAAAGAAAATAGTATTTTAACCGAGTTGGGAATCGACTGGTCCTCCACTCGGTTAACAATATACTGTTACATACACTGAAAAAAAAATTCGACGATACAGACATAATTGTGGTTCCTTTACCTATATTATATTGGAGATTTACCGAAAACCAAGGTTTGCTTGTATTAGTTCAGCCTGTATGTGTATTACAAACATATGAATTACTATTGCAGCGATATTTTTGGTTAACTGTCAAATATTTTTTGTTGAATTATTTAAAAACAATCAGCTATATTCATATGGCTGATAAATCCCAAGCATTTCTTTCAGTGTATACTCAATAAAATATGTGACGTAATCTGAGAAAAGGGACTATAGCGACCCAGCGAAGACTTTACAGAAGAAGGGAAAGAATAGGCAATGAGCCGAATAGAGCTTCTGATATTCTTTACTTTTTCTTACGTCTAACAAACACGCTGGATGTGACTGTATGAGAAGAGATAGAAAGGATTCAAACGTATTTCGAACGGCTAATGGAAAAAGTCTTACATTACTAAACGAAAAATATTTCATACAAAATTATTCTGCTTTCATAACATTAAAGAGCGACGTTGAATTAATCTGAAACGATCATAATCCGAAAAATAATTTTTGGACGCTAATGTCCCTTTTCTCAGATCGCGTCACATATACATCAGAAAAGCAATTTTCACTACTCAATGATTTTTTTTTATGATAGTGGTGATGGAAATGATTTCAGTCTAAAGATCATAGAGCGATTAAACCTTGAATACTAGATCTGAAAGATTATTTTTGGCATAAATTTAGTACCCTAAATCTATAGTCTATATTTTACAAATTTCTGTAAACTATCACCCGTCACCAATACAACCTTTCCCCGATACGGCAAAACTCACTGGTTGGACTGTGCGGTGTGCTGTCAGTACTGGCATATTCCGCACTTGATGAGGTTTCACTTCTTTCTGGCCTTCGTGGAAGAGATCGAGAACTTCCACTTCGATGTAAGCGCCTTGCTGATCCCCAGAGCCGAAGGGAATGCCGTCTTTCCAGACGACCGGGAACAGATCGACATCTTGCGAATAGAACTTTGTCATTTGGGTTGCCTGGAGACATAATACCTTATTATTTATATTTTAAATGTAACTTGAACAAGAGGAAGGCGATTTCCATAATCCTGCCCTTCCTTTTTTTCGTCTTCATTTATTTTTGGCATTAAAGACATAGTTTTTAAATTAGAAATACAATTTAGTCAAGGCTTCGATGAAGAAGTTTATGAGATGCTTCTCACGGCTATAAAACATAAACGGCTAATCGTTTTTCTGACGTAAATTCTATGATCTTAGCCGGACAACAAATATAATGACTTGCAGTTTAGATCTACAATACTAATAATAAGTCTGAATTTAGTAGAAAAATTTTTATAATTGGGAATTTTGGACGTCCAATTTGAACTAAATACATTATCAGTTTCATGGCATATCTGTATTCATAAAATTTTATTACAGTCGAACCTGTCGTAATTTATGTATGTACGTAATGAAGGAAAAAAGTGTTCTCGTGTGCAAAGATAGATATAACCAATCACGTGTGCGTAATTATGAAATAAGGTACTCGATTGTCTTAGAGCTTGAAATTTCAATAACTCAAAAAAGGCGTTACTTTAGAGTGTAAGATAGGTACAATAATGTAAGCTACTGCAAGTTACACTGTAAAAATAATTAAAGGAAATTACACTTGCTGTATCAGCGCCGGCATTTCAACAGTGTATATATGTATACGAAGTGTGTCCAAAAAGTATCTGACCTGCATTCATATCTCCGCGTTGGTGCTATTCTTCGACATCCGGACCGTGGCACCCTTCAAAGTAGTCCCCATTTGATTGAACTACACGCTCCCAGCGGTACTTCCACATCTTAAAGCAGTCCTCGAACGCATATTTTGGAATGGCCTTCAGCTCGCGCGTTCATTACTCTGAATCATCTTGATGTCGTCGAACCGCTTTCCTTTGAGCGCCATTTTCTATTTTGGGAACGTCCAAAAGTCGCAGGGAGGTATGTCGGGACTGTACAGAGGTACAATTGTGTAAATGTACAATCTTGTGTTTCGCCAAAAATTGCTGCACAAGGTTCGATGAATGCGCTGGCACGTTATCGTAGTGAAGAAGCCAGTCACCGCTTGACCAGAAACGCGGTTGTTTTCTTCTCACTGCATCACGCAATCTTTTCAGAACTTCAACGTAATATTCTTTGTTGATCGTCTGATCTCTTGGAGCAAATTCGTAGTGCACAACACCCTCACAATCGAAAAAAATAATCAGCATTGACTTGACTACTGGTTACGCTCATACCCCGTAGAGGCCAATCGAGCGCTCTGGCGCGAAGATATAAACGCAGGTCGGATACTTTTCGAACACATCTCGTATATATATACATGGAGTGCAATAATTTGTTGATTTCTAACTATTGTGGCACGACGTGATCTCGTAGCCTCTAAAGGTATATAGACAGTATCGTGGAAAATATCTAATATTTATAATTGTACAAAACGCTTTTATGTCGATTCGCGAGTTAGGATAGGAATGAAAATGATAAAACTATTTATAAGCGCAGTCCGTGGCGAGTCCCGTGAACCGAACTGTTATCGAATTGGGTATCAATTCGCTAACGATTGGGTAAAATTTCGCTAACTGAACAAACAGAGCAAAATTAACACTTAAAATATTGATAATGTGATTCTTTGTTAAAATTAATATAGTAAATTTAACAATGAAAATCGATAATTTTATTCCCCGAAATAGAAAAACACAATGTCGAGTTTTGACGTCTGGTGAAGTCGATTTCAAGTTTACTGTTGATAGTTCATATGCATCGAGATCAAGTTTTGTACATAATAATTTTCAAGACTCTGTTGTCGACTGCATGTTAATTTTTCCGAATTGTAATTAAAATTCAACATCATGTTTTTTCTGTTTTCTTCATCCGGGAAATAAACTTATCGATTTTCATTATTAAGTTCATCAGGTCAATTTCAATAAAGAATCACACTATCAACACTTGAAGTGTTAATCTTGCGTTATTTTTTCAGATTACTGTCTTGTTACAGAAATGTTGACTAATCGCTACCGAAATAATACCCAAATCGGTTACAGTTTGATTTACGCGACCCGCCAAGGATGAGAAAAACGTTGGTTGTCTCATCCAATAGTACTAGGGTGTTTGATATTGAATGAACCAACCTCCGAATTTTTTGCAAAGATGGAAAAAAGTAAATTTCGTGTGGAATGAAATATTCAGGAGTGGTTTACCGAATTTCGTTGTGATCGTACGAGCACAGAAACAATACTAAGTCCAGGTCATCCAAATTAGATCGCTACCCTAGAAATTACTAATAAAATCCATGACATTGTTTTGAATGACCCGAAAGTGAAGGTGCCTGCGATCGTATCCATCTCGACTGAGATTATTTAATGATTTAATGATTATAAAACGAATGGAAGAAAACTCAAAGAAAATAAATTTTCCTTTAACTTCTATTCTGATGAAAAGTTGAATAAAAAAATAATTATTCTTAACCTCCGCAGATGACGTCAGCAAGGTTCGTCTGTACTGCTTGATGAGTAACATCTCCATCCCTGAGAGTGAGCATCTCACCGTGGACTAATGCCATTGCTTCGTCGTTGCTCATCAGCATTCCCCCTTGTCCTCGCGAACTTGCTACCTCTCTCGAGTTTCTTCTGGAACTTCCGGAGTCTCGTCTCAGCCTCCTGGTCTCCGGTGTAACAACAAAGTAGCCTTGAGATGTGTGATAAATCTTCCTTTCCTGCATGAGTTTTGCCAGGGCGTCATAGACAAGTTCTCGGCTAGGCCTTTGCATCGCAGGAAATGCATTTTTTAATGCTGACCTCAAGGTGTCAAGAGTGGCTGCTTGTCTCTGAGAAGTCAACTCCAAAATTGCCCAGCATAGAGCTTCTGGTAATGGTGTAAACTGGCCCTGAGAAACTGGAGCTACCAGACAGTCTTCAATGTCTCCTAAAAATAAAATCGTCAATTTTAGCGACAAAATCAAATATATATATATATATGTGTGAGGTGCCACGAGAAAAGGGGACTAACGCGGAAAATATCGCAAATCTGTTTTTGGTGTCTATCGATAGTTTCGGAGTTGCTCTATCTAGCAAAAAAATCAGAAAAAATTTTTAAGCATTATTTATACCTATAAAATAGCTTATTAGAGGGCCGTAAATGCAGCATTTCTGAGCTAGGGCTCCACTTCTATCGCTCGCCCTGTAAAATTCTAGTTTTCCGCGTTAGTCCCCTTTTCTCGTGGCACGTCACATATACATACTTTTACATTAAATAAATATCATTATGTTACAATACGTATAATATTCAAATATTTGAAGAATTTGCTAATCACTTTTACTTTAATCTGAATTAAAGGTTTTTCCTAATATGCT
Organism: Diplolepis rosae; assembly: GCA_030998225.1. Classification (NCBI taxonomy): domain Eukaryota; kingdom Metazoa; phylum Arthropoda; class Insecta; order Hymenoptera; family Diplolepididae; genus Diplolepis; species Diplolepis rosae. Next base: position 3,316,558 of record JAPYXD010000716.1, read on the forward strand.
TTTAATAATAAGGTAATACTTAATTCAAAATTTTCAAACTTAAACCTGACAATGCCGTTTTTAGTGAACCAATCAATTTCGACATATTATATCCATCAAATCTTCTTGCATGCATAATATGTAGTTGAAACATGCAATGCATTCATTTTGATTTTTGGATCTCAAAACTGGAATATATAATTACATTGGACTTGGAATCGTCGACCGTAACCGATTCAGTGACATTTAAGAAGGCTAGTTGCCTTTCTAAATTTACACGCTATCAAGCGCTTCAGGTTTCAGATGTATTAAAATAATAATATGAAACTACATATAATGCAAATTATTTTTGTGAAACGAGAAAACAAACTGACAAAAATACTAAAATTCTTTGACTAGATTCTTTTTATTTTCTCATTATGAATGAGGAGGTATTAGTTTCATGTGAAAGATGACTTTAAAAATTTTCATCAAAACAAATTTTTATCAGAAAGTGTGTATTGAACACAGACGTAGGAGTCTGTGTTGCCTCGAGCGAGTCCGGTCCGACCGTGTATTCTGGGACTATCCAAGCGGAGTTTGGGCTTCAGGGAACTGGGGTAGGACTGCGGTCCGAGGGTATACCCGTACCTAACTATTCCAACCCGCTCCTCTACGCACGATGCGCTGGTAAAATAACTTATGGATAAAAAACAAAAAAATATGGGGAAAAAATACTGTGAGACTCTTTCAAGAAATGGAGGATTGGGAGACATCCTTCAGTTTCTGAGACAGCAAAGTGAAAAAATGGAGAAACAGGGCTTGGCCCTTATAGTTATCCAAGATGGGATGCGTCAGAACACCTCGATCACCGTCAAAACAAGTGTTGGAGAGGCTACCGAGGTTTTTGGACAGCCTCCTCAACACTCATAAGTGTCTATTACAAAGCGGGGTGGAAATTCAGAACAGGCTGGAATCCCAGCCTACCTCAAGGAAAATGAGTATTTTCCGGAGACTCAGGTCAGTGTCTCTGGGAGATACCCTCAAAACGCAGTCCAAAGGGGAGAAGAGGGAAACATTTTCTGCGAAGAAGCACATAGCCCTATTATTCTGAGGCAAACTGAAGGTTTGACCATCCAAAGGACACGGAGGGATGCGATCCTTCTGGTCCTGAAAAATGGGGTTGATGTCTCGGCTTTTGAAAAGGCGCTCGTCCGGGTGGTTGGCGAGAAGGCTAAAGTTAGGTCTTTGGTTTCAAAGAGGTCTTTCGAAATCAAGGATCTTGACGAGACCGTGACAAGGAAGGAAATTGTTACGGCACTCTGAATTGCGCTGGGCAAGCCTGACCTCGAGTATCCCTTCAGGCTTTACAAACGCTTCTGCGGTGTACAGACTGCGGTAGTACGGCTGTGCGAGGCGGACGCCCAAAATTTGCTCGGGTTCGGGAAGTTACGAGTCAGATGCCGCATTAGGAAGCATGCCGAGGTTGTTCGGTGCTACAGGTGCCAGTGATATGGCCATGTCTTATGTAGCTGCACGCGCCCTGGCAGGAATGATGCCTGCTGGAGGTGTGGTGTTCCAACAGCTCAACCTTGGGAGGGAGAGTGAAGCCCAAGACCTCCTGGTGCAGATAGCTACTTCTCCCTGAACGAATCTTCCGAGGTCTTCGTGACTCAGATTCTGCTCCTTGAGGAAAGTCTCAGCGAGGTTAGTGGGCGGACGCTCACTGCGGGTGACTTTAATAGTACGACAGGAACGAAGTCACCCTGTGAACACAGGAAGGGGCGGTAAATGAAAGAGACCCTCCTGGAACACAAGAGGACTCAGCAAAGACAAGCTCTGAGAATATCTCGAAGAAAAAAGGCTCATGGATGGGCTTGATTTGGCAAAGTCTGCTGGGTCTTTGGAAGGCACAGTGCGAGCGACGAGACGGAAAGAAGTTGCAAAATGTGACCACTCGATGCCTCGTCGGGGGCACAGGCGTACCAAAAACTCGATGAACTGGTGGAACGACTAGTTGTCTGCCCTACGTCGCGAATGCCTCACAGCCAGATTTGGGTAAGTAAAATACTCTAGGTAATTTACGTAGTTTTTTACCGTAAATTACTAGGTATTTTACCCCACTAGTTCTCTACATGATGTAAATTACATCTATACGGGACTTAACGCTTCTGCGATGCCCGTTCTCGGTCCCGCCAACAAAGAACAAACCTAACCTCACCCAAAAGGCGATTATATCCAATATTTTATAGGACTTTACTACAAAATAAACATTTTGTGACATTTTTATTTTTCTCTTGCAGGCGCAGAAAGTTCAATTTATTCCATGGAATATATGGAAGCCCGAAGTGGGATTTTATTTTCCCCCGTTTATTTTCAGTCGACATTGATGATATTGTTTAATTAACAATGTTCATGTTTAAAAAAACAATATTTAAAGAATTTGAAAATCCTTCTGTGGAAAAAATGACGCTTTCGACTGCGCTGGGATTCGAGCCCAGGTCTTTCGATTGCCGGTCGACTGCTCTAACCACTGAGCTACACAGGCGTCCGACATCTCCTTCTCCACAGGAAGATCTCCTTATATCGCCTAGTGGCTCAGCCTTGCGGCTGTAAATGATTTCAAATTAATTAGTTGAGTTTGAAATTTTTGTCACTGCCTACATTATCGGAGGATCAGCAAGGCTGAGCCACTAGGCGATATAAGGAGATCTTCCTGTGGAGAAGGAGATTCCGGACGCCTGTGTAGCTCAGTGGTTAGAGCATTCGACCGGCAATCGAAAGACCTGGGCTCGAATCCCAGCGCAGTCGAAAGCGTCATTTTTTCCACAGAAGGATTTTCAAATTCTTTAAATATTGAATTTATTTGCATTTTTTGCGATATAAGAGTTTGAAATTGTCTACGAGGACACCTGTCGACAACGTATCCTATCTGATACGCGACTAGTGATCCTCCGATAATGTAGGCAGTGACAAAAATTTCAAACTCAACTAATTAATTTAAAAAAAACTTTTCGGGAACGGAACTTTGAAAAAGTGAGGTTATATACAGTTCTATAAGGCCGCCATCTTGGCACGTAATTTATTAGGTATTTTACTGGTTTTGTACGTAAAATACCTCCCTTAGGTAATTGACGTAAAAAACCTCGAGTGACGCGTCACTGCACAACCCTGCTCACAGCGCAGCGGAAATACACCAGCTCAAAGGTTGATGCTCTGCTGCACGATGCATAGAAAATAGCTAAAATAGCTTTGATGCAAGACATAAAGAAAAGCCGACTTCAGTGCTGGAAAGACTTGATTGGTGATGTCAAAAAGGACACATGGGGTCTCGCTTTCATAATAGTTACCAAGAGATTGGAGACTAGAAGAACATTGTGAAATTCAGTTATGATTATCATCTCTAACAAATGAAGTATTTTAACATGTATCAGTATGGGATACTTATTAATTTGAAACATTATTAAAGTTTTTAGAAATTATTGGTAAATTAGTGTAATCTTTCAAATAATGTTATTTGCCGTCATCATTCCAGGTACACGAAGTATTCATGAAGTATTTTACATTTTGTATAGGTTTTACTGTCCATGAACGTTTCACTGTACACAGAAAAAAAGTCTCACTTCTAAAGTGGTCTTCTTTTTAGTTTTGACTTAAATGAAGCCGATGACTAGAATTACTCACGAAAATTGTCTTGAAAGAAGTCTTCATATGTCTTCAACTAAAGACAATGCTAAAGTATGGCTAGTTGTAAGTGCATTTTGCTTAAAAAAATCCCTACGTGTCTTAGAACATAAAGGAAGATCTTGTTAGCTTGGGAGAAGAAGTTCGCGAAGCTTGTTTCTAGCACTGAGGTCTAGATTCTAGTTCTCTTGGTTAACTTATGACGTCACTGCGCGACAGATGAGCGGGAAAATCGGCGTGCCATGGGCGCCATGTTTTAGTTATTAGGTTTATATTTGTGAAGTTGTATATATATGTGTATTTGTGATAGAAAATATGATTGGCTGCGACTGAATGGTGTGAATATATTTGTATGAAGTTTATTTATGTATGTACTAGGTTGTTCAAAAAGTTTTGAAAGCGGAAATGAAAATACGTTTTTTTTTTGGTGAAATTACTTTTATTGCTCAGTATAATCTCCCATAAGATCAATACATTTGCTCCAACGGTCTTCCAACTTGTTTATTCCATCATGGAAGTGACTTTCTGCAAGGCCTGCAAAATACTCCCCTATGACGGCTATAACCTCTTCGTTTGATGAAAAATGCTTCGCACGAAGGAATTTCTTGACGTGTGGGAACAGCCAGAAGTCAGAGGGAGCTAAATCAGGCGAATAAGGTGGATACTGCAACAATTCGTACTTTAATTCGGTTATTTTAGTGATGGTTTTTTGAGCTGTGTGAGCGGGTGCATTGTCTTGATGAAAAAGGATTTTTTTCTTCTGCAAACCGGGTCTTTTTTCACGAATTTTTGCATCCAATTGATCCAAAAGGTTACAATAATATTCAGAATTTATTGTTTTGCCAGTTTGGAAATAATCCACCAACAAAATCCCTTTTGCATCCCAAAAAACAGATGCTAACACCTTCTTCGCCGATTTCTGGACACGAACTCGCTTCGGTGCCGAAGTGCCTGGTTCACATCACTCCTTAGCCTCTTGTTTTGATTCAGGATCATGATGGAAGACCCAAGTCTCATCCATAGTGATGAATCGACGCAAAAAATCCTTTTTATCCTTTCGAAAACGCTCCAAATGTTGCTCAGAAAGTCGCATTCGAACGTGTTTTTGTTCCATTGTGAGCGAATGCGGCACCCATTGTGCACAGAGCTTTCTGAAACCCAAAACTTCACGTAAAATATGACTCACACTGCCTAATGAGATGTCTAGGGCCTCTGCTAAATCTCTCTCAGTCAATCGACGATCTTCCAAAACCATATCCTGTACTTTTGCTATGAATGCTGGTGTTGATGCACTTTTTGGACGTCCTGAGCGTGGATCGTCTTCAACGCTTTTTCGACCACGTCTAAACTCTAAAACCCATCGATGCACAGTTGGAAATGAAGGAGCAGCTTCCTTTAACACTTTCACCATTTTTGTATGAATTTCCGTTGCTGATAAACCTTCCAAAACAAAGAATTTTATCACTGCACGATATTCGGTTTTTTCCATTGTACAAAAATACACTGACACGTCAACTTCAAATGGCTTGTAAACAAACAATGAATTGACAGAGTGGAATGACACTTTGGGTATGTTCATATGAAAGATGAAATCTTAAAATGGCGTAGAAATTTTGGTTCTTCTACTACTCTATAGATGTCGCTTTCAAAACTTTTTGAACAACCTAGTATTGGATGACTAATGGCTTGTGACTAATTTTTAGTCCATAGTAGGGCTATCTTCTAGCTGTGTATCCAGCTAGTTTGAAGATTTTCATTCAAAACTAGTTTTTAGCGGGACTAGTCTACTTTATATCACATCTAAAAAGAAGCCCATTTTTGGACTTCATTTAAGACTTTTTTTTCCTGTGTAAAGAATAAAATTGCAAAATGAGTTTCTGCAAAAAATTATCTGCTCCGATAAGTCTACTTAGTTATGAATTCACGTCATCGTACAGAGAAATTCCTTTTCATAGCGCCTCCTTTGAAAATCCGATTTTCGGTACCTGTAGAGCGGGTTGAAACAGCGACTTTCAACCCTAGGGTTGAAAATCGTAGTTTCAACCCGCTCCACAGTTACAGCCAATCAGATTCTCAAAAGAGTTGCTATGAAAAATAGTATACATTACTCGAAACAAAACACAGCGAAAGCATGTCGTGTGATTGCAGCCCTCGTTTCACTCGGGCAGCAAACTTCACACTCATGCAATCGCTCTGTTTCGCCCCTTGTAATGTAATATACTATTACTTTGCCGACTCTGAAAATTATATTGGTACTTGTCTGATACCTTAAAATACGTTGTTTAGTACTGGTAAGTGTCTTGGAATCAATGATTAATAATCGGTTACCAGTATTAAAGCAGCGTCGGTAGTTGAGGGTTTTTTGCCAGTATTATTCCTGAACTAATACAACCCGAAATCGTGTTTCTTTTGAAGTTCAATAGATATAAAACAAACTTAAGATTAAATGATGAAATCAGAAAATACAGAAAATTGATGTTGCATTGTTGAAAATTTTTCATAATATTTCAAATACATGACGACAATTTATTTTGAAAATACACAGTTTAGTGGCGTCATAAACTTATAGCTATACATTTATTTTTAAATGTTGTAACAATACATTTACATTCGAAAGTTTCTACATTACAGAAAGTAAACAATTTTCTTTGATACCTGCGCGGAAAATACGGTTTTGGGGCCTTGGCACCAAATATAAAAAATTATCGATTCCACGATCGATGATGATTCCATGTGATAAAACTTACTTTTGACACTAGTTACGGGAAAGTTTGGAAATATTCCAATTTCAACTTCAATTATTAGTTTGCCGTGCTCTGCGTGAGAGTAATGTCACATACTTGTTGATGTCGTGGTTGCATCAACCGATCGTGGAACTGATCATTTTTGCTTTTTCTCCAACTTTCTCAATGACATGGGATAGGGGAATAAATTTTTGAAATGCTGAAATGAATATCCTTCAAATGAAATATCTCTTTTTGAAACGTTTTGATTCTCTCTGGTATAATTTGCACTTATGACGATTATTTTTCCGTCTTTTGTTACAATGGCATTATCTGGATGTTTTAAAGTTATGGTGAATTTTTCGAGTTTTATGTTTAAAAAAAAAATTTATCATCAATTTTTTCAAAAACATTGCACCAGTATTGGATCAGCATTGATCCAATACTAAAAGATCAGTACTGTATGCCAGTACAGGTCCAGAGTAATTTGGTGTTATCATTCCAAATTTTTGGTCAACATTGATTGCCAATGGTTGGTCAACGGTTGCTGACTTGACCAGCTGTGTTTTTTTCCACGGCATGTCGATTCAGTTTGAATGCTTAGTAAATTTTATGATCTTTGACACTCTTTGAATAATTTATATTTTTCTTTCGGCCTCAGACCACTAGATAGAATTACCTGAAGTATATCTACAGTTAATTAATTTGAAATTATTTTATACATTCATCAAGAAAATAACATGTAATATAATTTTTAAAATATTATTTATTTTATAAAATATATATATTTCCACTGCTTAATTAATTTGCATTTCAAATGTTACATCATTTACGAAAATGCACTCATTTTGTGAAAAGAATATCACTAATCTATTCTGCTATGTGGATTATAATAGATTTAATTGTGCAGGTGTGTAGGCAAAGAAAAAACGAAAAAGCAAACATTACAAGTCGAGGCCGACTACTCGCAGAAGGCCTTTTCTCAGGATGTATCAATGGTACGTCACATACGCATACAAAGATATTCAGCCAGGTGTGAATGGAATAAGAACTGTGTGGGAAGTGAAAAAGCATGTAACAAGAGAGATATAGTGCAAAATTAACGAATACCCACGCGTTAACTCACCACAAATGATTTCGTTACTCTTGTCTCTTGCATACAGCACTTTCGTGCACCAAATATATTCATATATGTAAGCATGTACTTTATGGAAGTTTTATTTCGAAGCCGCTACCAAATACTCTTCACACGTAATATCCGTTATCGTGTGTCTATCATTTTCAACTTCTACACCTAGAAAAAAAATGTATTTGATCTAAACAAAGCATTTTTTTGAATAAACCAAAATCTTTTGTTAAGCAAAACAAAATCTGATCAAATCAATCGAAATTTGGTTAAAATGGAAACTAAAATATTTATTTGATTTAACTAAACCCTTACTTTTTAGAACATGCCATCTTTGGCATGTTATTGGAATTTTTGGTATGCTTTTTCAAAGTAATAATACCGATGTAATTATCACTTAGAAGAAGCATACCAAAAAAATGCCAATAACATGCCAAAGTTGGCATATTCCAAAAACAAACAAATTCTTTAGTTAAATCAACCAAAAATTAGGACAACCATATAATAAGCAAATTTTTTGGTTAATCGAGCTAAATTTTGGTCTAGGGGCCGTTCACTGAAAATCGATTCTATATGCGCATAATTATTCCGTTAAGTAGCTCACGGTTTATGTGATTCCACACTTGAAGCATGATCCCGATTAATTCTGGCAATTAGAAAAGAAAAGAATCGAATCCAACCTCAGAAAAATCACAGGGATCATTCCGACAGTTGCGCGCATTGAGCTGCATCATTACAATTGATTCCTGTTGATTCCGCCTGAGTCCAGCTGATTCTTTGTTGATCCTTAATTGATTCAAATATTACAGCATACACCGGCGATGTCAGCTGAGAACCAATATAGCTTTACAGCTCGACGTATATGCAGCCTGCGCGCGAGACTGCGCATTATACAAGTTTTAACGTGTTGATCTCAAGTGATCTCAAGTTAACTCGAGCTGACTTGCTCGATTCCCGGTGATTCTTCTAAATCTTACTGATGAACGCGGCCTTCAAACTTTTAGAATCAATCTCTAAGATTTTACTGAATCAAGCTGATTCCCCATATGATTCTGAAAAATCTTTCAACGAGTGACTAATTCTGAATCGATTAAAAGTATGGAAAATCATTAATTCTTCTAGTGAACGGTCCCTCGATTTTAGTTGAATTAACCAAATATTTTTCCGAGTGTACTCACTTTTGAGTACCATCTTTCATTACATGTAGGCATAGATTTAAGTTCCTAATAGAGTGGCAACACTTTTTGGAGAAGCGGACAGATCAGGGTGCTATTCCCAAGTTCACTCGACTCTTTTTCGTATACGAAAGTCATGGAGAATAAACATAAGGAGATCAGTCTCTTATGCATGAACTTCACATAAGTTGAGCACGTTTCTGTTTCTGTTTCGCTTCCTTCTGTTCGCTCAAAATATTCTAACATAACCGCAAATTAAAGTTAATATAACAACGGGGGCCAGTAGAAATTGCGTCGGGGCCTGCACCCGCGGTCCTGCGTCTTCGGAGGACTTGGCAGTCCGCGTCGACCGGGGGAGGAATCTTCTTATTCCTCCCCTGGTTGGCGCGGCTAGTCGGCCTGCCTAACGGGCGTGTGTCCGCGGATGGTAGTCCCGGGCGAACGAAGAGTTCATTTTTTTACGGTACTTGCAGGAGCGCCATCTTCTAAGAAGTTCCCGTACTCAATCAATGTACTTCCGACAAAAAGATGCTCATTTTCAGTAACATTAGTTTGGTCTCCTTATGTCTATTCTTTATGACGAAAGTAGTCGAGTGGCGTAAACATGGAGACTAGATATAAGGAGACCAATCTCTTATGGCCATACTTAATAAAACCCGAAATGAAGTTCTGCCATGTACTTAGTTAGGAAACTTCCCGATGAGAGCGCGTGTATTCCCTGGTTGCAAAATGGCGACATCCACGTTTTATAATAATCTAATAAATATAAGATAAATACTTTGACATCATGTATTGGGCGTCGCCATTTTGCACCCAGGGAACACACATGCCCTCATCGGGAAGTTTTGTAACCATGTACTTGGCAGAACTTCATTTCGGGAATGGATATATGGAGATTGGTCTCCTTATATCTAATCTCCATGGACGTAAAATCGGTATTCTTGAGTCCATAGAGAGTAGACATAAGGAGACGAAACTAATGTAACTGAAAATAAGCATCTTTTGGATAAACTTCCGAAAAGGGTGTAAGTCCGATTGTCTTCGGACTCCGTATACTTATGTATTTTGACGCGCTAATTACGAATATGATAGTGAAAATTGGCGCAAATTTGAATCTAATGATGAAAACGATAATAAACCCAAGAAATCATATTTTTTTCCATTTATTTTTGTAAATAATGAAAATTTTGAAAAATATTTCAAATAAAAATTATAGAGCATAAAAAAAACATCTTCTCTGTTTGGTACATTTTTTTTCTAAAACCATTTATATACTGGTAATAACAGGTTTCTGCATGCAAAGAACAACAATGATATAGTATTTAGTCATCCTCCTCCCCCGCCCCTTTCAACACACGATGAAGGAAGAAGAATAGTAACCTTAAAGTGTTCTGTACAGGCTCCACCCTGTTACAACTTCTAAATTTTGTCTATCTTTTTCTGGAGAACTATCACCTGTAAGATGAAAATTAACACAACATAAAATATGTATTTCGATGAGATCTACAATTTTTATTCGAAACATTCTTTGAATTTTGCATATTAGCTGAGATAAACCCAAAAAACCATGATTTTTATGATTTTCTGATGATTTCACCAAGAAAATCAAATTTGTGCCAATTTTCACTATTCATATTCGTAATCAGCGCGTCAAAATACATAAGTATACAGAGTCCGAAGAAAATCGGACATATACCGTTTTCGGAAGTTCACCCAAATTAACTCTTCGGGTACACATGGTTTATAGCTTTGCATGCATGCAAGTTGTCATGGTATCATTTTATATTAACAAATTCTGTTTGTTGTTCTTTAATTATATACATGTATACAAAACACAATAGTTGTTTCACGTAATCGACACATTATTTTACATTCACATTATACATTTTTTTTAAACAACCTCAAACATACTACTTATGTAAAAAACAGAAGGAAGCGGCCATTTTTTTACGCCACTTGCATTCGCGCCATCAATCGGGAAGTTCTTGTACCTTTTCCATCTACTTCCTAGTTAAAGGTTATAACCAGAGATTTTTTTCAGTGTGTGTGTTTACATGTATAGTAAAACGTGGGAGTGTTCGGTTCTTAAAAAATTATGGTATAATCCGATGTGCGCGTGAAATTGCACACTATCTGTTAGATTTAATTCAAGATCCTATCAGAAGACAGATTTTTTTCCAGATTGAGTTTAAAAACGTTTTACGATTAATTGAAAATTCAAATGAAAATAGTTATATACGAATATGTGCATGCATTGGACAACACTCTTTTTACAACGCGAAGAATAAAGCAACAAGAAAAAAAATAGGGTGTACGAATATGGCCGACTTTAGACCGAAGAGCGGAAGGTAAAATACGCGCACCAAGAATGTCTGGGAGGAGTGAAACTTTAGCCTCGGAAAGAACGTAAAAGAAGGGCTGCGTATTTTACCTTCCGCTTTTATGTGTATAGTCGGCCTATGAGAAATGAAAGAAAGTAAGAGAAAGAGAACGTGAGATAGTGTTACGCGTGGAACGATAACGTTCCCAAGGAACTCAGATATGGCCTATTCCTATAAACACGACTTCTAAACGTATTGGGCATTAGCTACTTATATTTCCCGAAAAAATATCACACTTTTTTGATATTATACAAATCAAATAATAAAATAAAAATATTTCATCATATAGTAAGTAAATATAAAACCCAATCAGGTGAAACTTAGTCTTTTTTTTTAAGCAAATACTGTAGAAATAAGTTTGCCATATGGACAGTATGATGACGTGTTGATAGCCAGAAATAACGCGATAACACTTAAAGAACAAAAAATATTATTTTTTTGAGTTAGTTAATTGCTTTAGAGTAAGTATTTCCCCCCTCAAAAGTATATTATATACTTGTACGGTTTTTAGTGATTCAATTCAGGTAAGAGTGTTTAGATTGGATTATGATGACTACTTAATATACGGTAAGGTATTTTATCATAACATGTAATGTGAACTAACCAGTCAGCATTAAATAATGATTTCGCTCTCATCGTGTATTATATATGTAGGTATTTAAAAATACGTATTAATTTATAAGTTATGTTATAAAAGATTAAAAATTAGGCAGAAATTAAATCAGAAATTTTAATCTTCGATGGAAACGGCGTTCACTCAGAAATAAGTAATGATTGAATGAAAGAAAATAACTTGTTTGAAAGCCTTTTTTTAATTGAAACACAAAATTTATTTAATTTTAATAAAATTTGTTTAATTAAAAAAAAAACATTATTTTATTGAATAAAATACATTTTTTTTTAAAACAAACAAATTATTGCATTTGTATAAGGCTATCCGCTAATATGTCCTAAAGTTTCAGCTAAAAAAATTCATTATTGTGGAAATATCTTGGGGTAAACTAATTTTAATGATTTCGTCAACTATACTTGTCGATCTATGGCCTTGAAAGTCAATTTCAATAAGGCTGCCTAAAAAAATAACATTTTACAAAGAAAATTAAATTTAATATAAATAAAATGTTTGGTGTATATAATTTTTATATTATAATCCACCATGGTAAATATGGGCAATTACCGTTAAGAAATTAACATTATTTATTGTTGAGAGGCATAATAAAGTAATGCTAGAATATTTAACATTTGACAGTTTCCGTGCGACAGTTGGTAACGACACGTTGGTAATAGGGGAGAAGCGGCGAAATTGGCGCGTCGTCTAAATTGGCGCACCCTATTTTTCAGAAAATGATAACATAACAAAAAATAAAAATAGTTCTATCGTGTGCATTTTTGTATGATATGTATTTGATAGAAAAAATTATAAAAATCTAATTGCTTAATACAGTTTTATTGCGATTAATCGTTTTTTGGCATAATGGTTATGTTCGAAGCCATTGAGTTAAATCGTTAAATAATAGTAATTCAAGGTGAATTAGATTAATGAAACGATTTTATAACCTTTGATATTTAATCTTACGATTAGGATAGAATATTTGTATGAAAAAATAAGCATTTTACGTAAAAAGTATTTAATTAATGAACGATACACTTGCGGCAAAATTGGCGCATACGAGATTCAAATCAGAGGCGAAGTTGGCACACGTGTTGTGTTTCTGGAAACCGGTGACTGAAGTCAAGTGCTCGGATGTTTATGATTGAAAATATAAAGAAGATAGTAAGTACACAATTATTAATATATAGATATATACATTTGAATGTTGCTGGACTTTTCTGCTAATCTTTTTCTTACGATTTTTTGTGACATGGGAGGTAATGTGGTTCGCAAAACTGATGTAACGACTTTGTAAGGTTATATTCATTTGAACAATCAGTGGTTAAATTTTTTTTTAAGTTTGAGGTATTAAGGCATTTTAAAAGCGATTTTTAATAATTAATTTGCAGTCTGACAGTGTTTTGAAATTTTTCTCGATTTTAAGATGTGAAAGCAATGTAAGTAAAAAATTTGTATTTTTGATTGATTGTTTCTATTATTTATAAGTCTTCTAAAGTTAATAATTGTATATACTTCTGATTACAAATTCAAATAATTCTCTATAAAAATGATTTCAATTTGAATATTCACTTAAATATCCACAATTGCCAGTATTTTATTGTACAAATATAAAATATATTTTAACTTTGGCTGGTTTATGTGAATAAAGGTATAAAAAACTTCACATATATTGATATACTATATCAAATTTAGTTTCAAATTATAACTACCTCTTTTCATCAACCTTTGCTACTGAAATGTAATTCTAAATCTATGAAAATATAACTAATACGTGGCAAGAGAAGATTATAATATTAGTGCGTCAATTTACCCGACATGGCGGGTAAATTGACGCAGGTGCAGTCCTTCGGAAATCTGAATAAAAACCTGCTTTAATAATTTTCAATGCAATCTTTATCCATTGGAAAATATAGAAAAGATATCCAGCTATTAAATAAATATTTTTTCATAATTTTTAGTCATATACTTTCTTTTTAAACTCGCACTTTCTATTAGGTGCGCCAATTTCGCCGCTTCTCCCCTACTTATCAGAATGTACGCGCGTATCGACGATACGTGTAAATTTTAGAACACATTGTGGAACCAGCAGCAAATCCTATGAAGGGAGTGCGTCTAGTACATCGGGTTGTCAAGATACAGGGGCATGACTTTTCCATGTCTTACTTCATCCTCTCATTTTTAATTAATCATAACTTCTATTAGAAACGTTTAATTTAACTTTTGAATATGTGTTTTGGAAAGATTTTTTTCCAAACATATCAATGAAAATAACCGCTTTTCAATAAAATAATAATTTACTGATTTCAGTACTGGGAATATAAAAATTTTCAAAAATCACACTTCAAAACTTCATATAGACACAACATTATTATTTCAGTGTCAAAACCAAAAATCACGCGACCGGCAAAACTATGGGCGAACGCGATAGACAAATTACATGGAATTCAAAGACTCTGATCACGTAACTTTTCCTCAGGCACGTGCACGCTACTGTTTATAAAAATCTTAGATATTAAAGTTTAATATCTAATATTTTAAATTTTGAATATAAACTGTTATTGGTGATTAATATCTTGTATATTTAAAAAAATATATTAGATATTATGTAGTATAATCTAGATGATATAAGGTAATATCCAACATTCTAGTATCTCATTTTTAGTATCTATTTTTCTCAGTGTAATCGCTGTAGGGCTCTAATACTTGATAAACATATTTTGTATTTGGAGTTATTTGAAGAACTATTCGAGAAGAATCCAGAACTCTAAACAGAAATCTTTTAATTCTCAAAAATGAGATTTCCGAAGAAATTCTGCAATTTTTGAAGTGCCATAGTTTTTTGAATTTCAATTTTAAAACAAAATGTGCTTGGACTTATTTTTAGAACTATTTGAGAAGAATCCAGAACAATCAACAGAGCTCCTGGTGCTCTAAAAAATGAGATTTTGATAAATTATTTTAAAACTTTGAGGTAGCTATATTTTCCGTAATTTACCGAAATTATCTCTAAAACATATCAGGAACTCAAGGCTCATGGCTACCTCACTATATCGCCCCTTCTTACGCAGTCTTATTGATTCAAGAATTTTGCATGAAAAATTAAATGACTGTACTTCGCCAGCCTCCTTACTCCCTGGATTTTGCACCTGCTGACTTTTTAATATCACCCGAATTGAAATTTGTGTTGAAATAGAGACGTTTTCACACAAATGAGGGAATAAAAACGCAATCTACATAGGTTCTGAGAAGCATCCTACAAACTGTCAAACGCATGCATGCACACACATGCGTTAATGCAGGTATGCGGTAGACAACAGATGATCACTGGATAGACACATTCTTCCAGCGTTGCCAACGGGTCGAGACAAAAAGTCAGGAGCTTTTTATCAGGAGACTTAACAAAAAATCAGGAGATTTATAAAAATTATGAATTATTCTTAAAATAATTAAAATACTGTTAAATAATATAATTTCATTGTATAAAAGCAAAATGACATGAAATGAAGCATTTTTCAGTTGTAAACATCATTCTTTCACATTTTTCGACCAATGAGATCGCGGATTCGTCAGCCACCTAAAATTTTCTCGCGAGAAAATTTCAAATTCTCTTGACGCGAAAATGATTATTATTTTTGAAATAATAAGCAATGCAATCCTACGTTGAGGAGAATAGGGTAATTGAGGAATAGGGGAACAGCATTTAACCAATGAGATGATCGCCTGAGGTTCGTGTGACAACAATCGCATTGGTTAAATCCTGTTCCCCTATTCCTCTATAGGCTCCTGTGCACTTTGCTCAAGTGCCGAAAAAAAATCAGGAGACTTTAAAGAAAATCAGTATATCAGTAGTCACTCTAAAAAATTAGTAGAACTCCTGATAAATCAGTAGCAATGACAACGCTACATTCTTCTGCTTCCTTGTGTTTTTGCAGCCGCAATTATGCTTTTCCGATGACTGCTACAAAAAAGATCTTACTGTATAAAATTAATCTAAAAGAATGTTTTGGGTAGTAAGGACTTCTATTTACGATCGGCGTTTTCATTTTACCATATACCTGTTTACGTTCCTTAAGTCTTACCGCTCTACAGACACTTTCGAATGTCTACGGTTCTTTAGGAAGCATTTTGCAAAAAATATCGTACGTACTACTGAGCTCGGCCATTTTGGAACTCGACCGATGTATTCAGTCCTTGGCGCTGCATTGTGCGATCCTTTGGCACGCGCTCGGTTACAACTCGGCCTGAATACATCGGTCATCGCCCCAAAACGCATGCTTTAGCTCCTAGAAACACAATATACTATTAATTAAAAAGAAAAATATTCTAAACTACTGATAAATTCAAATGTTTATCAATTTTGAACTTTTCAAGATAAAAAATTGATACGTTTGTAATTTTAAAAATTGATGAATGATAAATCTTTAATGTTTAACTCACCAATTGCAAAATTAAAAAATTGTTAATTTGAAATTGTAATGCCATTTTCGCTAGCTTGGGTTCAGCGAGTTAACAGTAGATTTCTTCTAAATGTGGAACTTTTTCTTAGATTTTTCTATATTTAGCGTCAAGTACACAATTTGAGAGAATGTGCATTTAAAATCGTTTATGGGCTTTAGAGGAGCACGAAGAGAGGTGAGAGTATATAGTACTGGCGAAAGAGCAGCGAACGGGGTCACGGAGGAAGCGACAATAATTCCTGGAACTCCACTTTACTCGCGACTTTCTCTCAGTTTGAGCTTCCACATTTAGGGAAGTTCACCTGTATGCTTTAAGGACGTTCTCTTGAAAATCACTTTTCTTTAGATTTCTTTCAAACTTCGTAAATAAGTACTTTTTACCATGATCTACGAAGCGGTAAAAAGATTATCATCAAGTCCGGTACTTAAAATCGAGAAATTAAGCTCTAAAGTTGAATCTCTAAACACGTGTTAGATAGGCGTAGTTCAGTTTCGCGATACCTTTCTTTACATTAAAAGCACAATTTTCTTTAGATTTTTTTGGAAAACTAGTATGTTATACTAGAGATTATAAGGAATCGTATGCCATCATAAAAAACACGTGTACCGGCACTACTTTTAAAGATATACGTTGTTGAAACTCGCAGTTGCACAAATTCTTAGCCGGCTTGCTGAAGCAAATATGGTGACTTGGCAACACAGTATCAACAGCGCCCGCGTACGCTTACATTTGACATTGCTTCCAGAGCTTTGTTTTTACGAGCAGCTGATTTTTGTGAAATAAAAAATCCATTTTTGTTGCGAAATTTATTATAAATCTTATTAGTATTTACAAACTGTCAATAAACTCATAATATAACCTCTCTCACACCATATGCTTTCGACTCGATATGAGAAAGACAGGAAAGCGGTGTTGCCAAATCCACAAATCGACGCAGAAGACACATTTTGTTACTTTTGCGCATAAACGGTGCTCAACTCATTCGGTTAGAAAGCTTAACAGTAATCCCACTACCTATGATAGAGTAGGATGAGCACATCTACGGGCAAGAGAACGTCCTTAATGTTTCAAATTTAAGGAGTAAATAAGGAACAGTATATTGTACAACTAGGGAAAGGAAAGTTTATTTTAAGAATGTAAAGTTTGATGCCCGAGCAAAGCGAGGGCAACAATCACGCGAGTAACATAGATGTTTTTCCTGTGTTGCACACGAATTTTTTCCAATTGGGCGGTTGTAAAATGGATTTGTTTTCCCCGCAGGGGGTAATAAAATGCACTTCATGACCCGCTAGTAAAAAAAATATTAAATAGGTGTACTGATGACGCCAAAAGTAAAAGTAGCAAAAAGTTTGCTGACTACTACTAGATTGAACTTATGACTTACCGAGAGAGGTTATTGCATGATCAGCGGGAGGTCGAAGGACATTTCGAGCCCAGGCAGCTCTCAAAACCTCAAGAGCACAGGGTGGTCCGCCGACCATTAGAACACCAGGCGCAACATGACCTTTGTACCGTAGTTGACGAGTGGCGTCAACTAAAGCGATGTTCCACCAACACTTGGAATTTGCCTCCAAAAAACTCTGCAAATAAAAAAGAACAATATCATCGTATAAAACTGAGAACACAATTTTGCTTGTTCACATACCCTATTAAGATCGATTATGTCGACCATAAAATGGACGAACAGCTATATAAGTTTAGCGAACAGAACATCAATTTTGTTAATAAACATTAATAAATGTCCACAATTTGTAAGCGTTGTTCAAGTGTCGAACGATTTATGATTAAATGGCAAAACTTATTGAACACAAATGTTAAATAAATGTCACTTTGACAAACGTCACTCAAAAGGTATCCCTATTAAGAGATCTTATGCAGCTAAAAAAACACACTATATATGGGAGATTATTTCCGAACCACCCCATATTCGAACTACAAGTTCTTTTCTCGCCTTTGGGAAAAGCCATAACTTTTTTCTATCAAATACTAAACGATTTTTATAAAATATATATATATTTTTTACACCCTTTACTTTATTATTCATCATGCATATAGTAACTTTAGTTCCCACCTTGTGGTATATTTTGAATTTTTAGTTTAGTAAATTTACATGACAAAAAAAGCAATCGTTGTAAAACCATAAAAATAGTGTTATATGTATGATATTTCTAGGACATTCAATTAAATAGATGAACAAAATTTGAGATATAGTAATCTAGGTAGGTTCCCATCTTATTTCATATAAAAATACTTAGAGAAAAAAATGGAATTCAAAATCTTCGATTTCACTGCTATCATTTCGAACCTCATTCCCAAACGAGTCTATCTTTTCAGGTCGAGGATGAGAAATTCAATAAATGATTGACTTGCAAGCCTTATGATTGGGGATTAAGCAGCCGGGGTATATTAGTAGGCATGTCTGGAATCTGTCCAGTCGAGTTTAGTAGTCAGTCCTATACCACAAATAAGAATAAAGCATTTATCATTGCCCACGGAAAAAAGGATTCTGTATCAACTGGAAACTTTATATTAAAGATGTACACAGAAAAAAAAGTTCTTTCAAGTTTAGAGAACTAATTATAGAATAACTGATACAACGGTTAGATGAATAAAAATTAAAGCTGTCTGTTATAGGATGTAATGATTAAATGTATGAAAATTTGGTGTAATATTAGTAATTATATTAATTAGTAATATAGTAATAGTTCTACAAAATTTGAATCTGAAAGCAATATAGGTATAATCTATTGGAGTGGCCTCCAAACTTTAGAAAAATGTTCAAAATGTCTCGGTCTTATGCTCTTCGCATACATTTAAATTTATTTCTTATAATTTGATACTGAAGCTCAAACCAATTTTATAATATTACAGATGATGTGAATTACACATTTTCTCAAAGTCACTAAATTTGTTTTTGAGTTTAAGTGAAACAGAAAATTCAATTTGCTTAAGGCTCTATCGGCCTTAAGGAACACACTCTCATCATGACGCTCGCGCTTCGCGCTCGATTTTCTGTATACATTTTAGTAGCTTTTTCATAAATTACATGATTAAAATAATTTATTTTCTTCCAAATATCTCAAAAAGGAAAAACAATCGTAGATTTTATTTAAGGTGGCTTGAGCGTTTGGTGTCATATGAAGTGAGGGGCACCGTGGGGGCACGTGTTACATGAATGCTCATTGCTACTTATTTTTTTAATAATCATATGTATTATAGTAACATCTGAGTAGAAGGGTAAGAAATCGCGGAAATGTCCCCGGAAAAAAGCAATAGTAAAAAATTATTAGTTTCACCTCGAGGCGATTTCTATATTCTGTACCTTTTTCGCAATTTTCTCTTGATTGAAGTCGTTAACCCTTCGTTTTTATAATACTAATAGATTCCTTGAAATCGAAAGTACTAGTATATATTTGATTTATGGGGACTTGTGATTTTTTCCAGAGTTTCGCCGATTTTGACGAGGAATCCCATAAGACTACGTGTTAAACTGACATTTTTTCGGTAGCGATTTTTTCGGCAATGACATCGTCAACCACGGTATTTCTTTTTGTCAAATGAATCTAGCATATTTTATTAAGATAATCTCTAAGTTTCAGAGCAGTCTGTAATTTTTTTCAAAAACGACCAAGCCACCTTAAGGAAACGATTTTGAAGAACAACGCTTTTTTCGTATCTCACATATTTAGGTTAAAAAATGGAATTTTTTTTCAATAGTATTTCTTATAATCAAAACATAAAATATACATCCTGTCGAGAAATGTCTTAATGAGAATTTGTAGACCTCATTTAAGTAAATAATTTTCCATATAAAAGTTTTTTTTGTATCTCATACACATATTTTGTCTAAAAAATGGAATTTTTGAATTTTAATCGTATTTTTTGGAATTGAAACGAAAAATATACGTTTTATCAGAAACTGTGTGAGACAAAATTTGTAGACCTTATTGAAAAGAATAAATTTGCATTCCTACGTTTTTTTTGTATTTCACAAATTATTGTTATAAAACATTGAATTTTGGATTTTCAATAGTATTTTTTTAAATTAAAAAGGAAAATATACATCTTATGAAAAAATTTCGCAATTCAAATTTGTAGATCTTTATGTAGAAAATAATTTTGTATGATAACTTTTTTTCATATCTCGTATAATTTAACTGGAAAGTGGAATTTTGATATTGACTTTTTTCAAGATTTAACATATGCTGTAACATTTCTAATTTTGGTTTAATCGAAACATGTTATTAAGATAATTAGAAGATATTTATGAGCACTATCAAAAACCAGTATTGGAATTTTTGATTTTTTTAAAAACAAAAAATGGTCTAGTTTTCTCAATTTTGGTTATGGATGTGGCTGGTTGATGAACTTGTCCTTACTTTTTCGGCTCCGATAAAGTGTGCTCAAGCTCATTTCAATCTGATAATTCTATCGAGAGTTATCGAGTATACGACCTACTACAGACAGACAGACACTTTCGTACAAACTATTTTTTCTGACTCAGGGGGTCTCAAAACTTAAAGATTTGATGAAAATTTCGAAAGTCAAAAAAATATTCTTCATGTTATTATCATCAAATACTTCATTTATTTTTAAGTACACACTAACTCACTATTGCACACACTTACTACACATATAATTTCTTCTTTAAACGATATTCAAATTATTTCTAATCGCTGCAGGTTCGAACCCTCTATACTTTTAACAGACGCATACTAAGCTACCGATTAAGCCTATCGGTTACGCACGCTCAGAATAATAAAAATAAAATAGCCGTTATAAGCTACATAGACAGTTGAGATACGTGGTGCGGCGGCATGATCAACTTTCCAAATTCTATGAATCACGAGAGCTCGAGGTACATTAGCCTATGTATCGTCTTCTGGAAGTATAGGACTGACTACTAAACGTTTTGAAGTGTGCGTAAAATTTCACTCACAAACTCCATATTGCGGTCTACAATTCATACTGTGATGCATATGTTCACCAGTTCCATTGCTACACATGGTGATAAGCTTTCATTTTATAATTCCAGTTGCAATGATTAATCCTCAAAAAATATTTCTACCTTTAAACTCAATTTAAAAATAGTCAGGTTCACTTTCATTTGCAGAACCAATATATGTATTTTCTTTAATAAAGCACAAAAATTTGAATTACGATTATATTTTGTAACTAAATGCAATTATAAGATATCTTCAGTATTGCTTTTTTCAACAAAACCTACAGAACTATGACATATAATGGCACTTAATCCCGTTAGCATATCAATACATTTTATTTTAATTATATTTTTGATATGTGGACCAAAAAAACCGATAAGTGGGGGTTGGTTTGGCCATATGATTCTCTTGGAGCATGCCCTCAAGTACCATTTTTCTCAAAATTCGTTTTTTGTAGAAAATTAATCTCTAAGCTTAGGCCGAAATTAACACGGTTGAGAAATCGCAATTCAAGAAAAAACATTTTTGTCATTTTCACAAGAGAAGAGAATGACTGATTCTCGCATCTCAGGAACGATGCGAGAATCAGGCACATTGCTTACTAAAATTGGTACTATTAGAATGGAGTCATTCTCATGTGTTGGCCTCACATTCATGCGGGAATTACCTTCATCGCGTTCTCGCAACACAATATACTATTTTTACATGAATCAATAAAGTTAACGGTCTTTTTTAAATCCCTACCTGTCGCAATCCTATTTCTGTTAAGTTCAACGGATTTTTATGGAAAATCGGTTTCTTTTATTAAATTAGCCAGGTTTTTTCGAACGTTTTTAGCCTTACCCTTCATTTCGATTGAAAAGATTCATTTCTTTTCTTTGATAAAACTTAAATTTCCCATTGAAGGTATGATTATACACTTCCTAATGAACCATTTAGTATATAAATAATTTTGAAATATTCGAATTTACAGTAGTAATGGTGAATCGGAAAAAAGACGCCATAATACACTGGAGCGCAAATGGACTAAACAATTATTGAAATAATTTCAAATTAATTAAAGGGTTTCCCAATAGGGGTGATATGATTTTGAATGTCCCTATCGGGCTCATTTGAACTGAAATTTTTGACGTCTGCTGTCAGTTGTCATCAGTAAGGTTTGCCATTTAATCATGAGTAGTTTCACGCTTCCACAACGTTTGGAAATTGTCCAATTATTTTATCAAAATTCGAGAAGTTTTGTCGGTGTTCAAAGAGCATATCGTGCAAAATATGGTCGTCATTCTGCTCCATCCGCGCTCTCAATTCGTCAAATAATCGATAAGTTGGTGAGTGAATTTACTCTATTGGATACTAAGCCTAAAAATCGTATGCGTACCGCACGTTCTACACAGAATATAGCCGCCGTACAGGCCAGTATCGAGGAAAACCGTGAATTGTCCGTGCCACGCCGATCTCAGGAATTGGGCCTGTCCAGGATGACTATACCTGGCGTATTTTGCGATTGGATCTTGGCCTGCATCCCTATAAGATGATTCTGGCCCAAGAACTGAAGCATAATGACCATCGTTTGCGTCGGGAGTTCGCGGATTGGACTCTGGAATCAATTGAAAATTATCCCAATTTTCATCAAAAAATCATCTTTTCTGATGAGGCGCATTTTTGGCTCAAGTCTCGGGGGACATTTGGCCGATATATTGTTTAAATCATAAATGGCATAGAATATCCAATATAATAAAAAAGATTTCGATCAATTCCGAATGAATATTCAGTGTTTTTTTTCAATTTCAAAACATATCACCCTTATTGGGAAACCCTTTAGTTGAGTCTGAAATTTTTGTCACTGCCTACATTATCGGAGGATCATTAGTCGCGTATCAGATAGGATACGTTGTCGACAGGTGTCCTCGTAGACAATTTCAAACTCTTATATCGCATATAAATGCAAATGAATTCAATATTTAAAGAATTTGAAAATCTTTTTTCCACAGAAAGATTTTCAAATTCTTTAAATATTGAAGTAATAATGTTTTTTCGTCACCATGAAATATTCGTGAAATGGCACTTAACATAAGCAGAACTTCCGCCCCAAATTTAAACTGTTCGTGAAAAAAATTGTTTTCACTCTTGCATTGAATTCAAACGAAAAATGAAACTTGTACTTTCTTATATTAGATGAAAATGTAATAAGATCCTTTCCCATACATTTCCTATAGGAACAATACCACTAGTGTTCAATAAAGTGAAATTGTCTATTTATTGAAGTTAAAATGCCTAATATTGCGGTTAAATATCTCATATCATAAAAAACGATTATTAAATATTGATGTCTGGTAATATGTTGTATATTGAGCCTTTTTTTTTTAGATTTTATATGTTAATACATATCTAGATATCATGAATAACTATTCACATTTTCAGTCTCTGCTTTTACATATGTAGTTTCTTCTGTGTTTGTATAAACAAACTTTGTTTAGATCGCTTGGAATCAGACAATTATAGACCATTATCAGCAAAAACATTTTGTAATGTATTTTACATCTGAAGTTTTCAATATAATGTACATATTAACTTATCGTGGAACAATATTTTACTTAAAATGTATTAATGTACTAAACGCTGAAAAAGTAGAGCGTTATCATACCCACGCGACTTTCGGGGGCATCTGAAAGTCAGCTGTTTGCATTTTCTCGCGAGATTTCACAAAACGTGAAAATATACACTCAGTTAAAATTGGTCTAAATTTTGACTGAGGAGCTTGATTTCGAAAGGCTTGACTCCGAAAGACCCTGAATTTTATGTTCGCGAGCGCAACGTAACTTTCTTTAAAGAACGTCCACTATTTTAGATATGCCATTTTGGTTTTGAAAACTTGAACCCCAAATTCGAATTTTTCGATCCTAAAAATCCCTAAGTACTAATTTCTTCGTCCACATAACTTTTTTTGTAACTAAAATACCACCCTGAAACTTTGGGCAATGCTTAAGAGAATAATAAACAATGTTTATCTGCAAAATTAACGATTAACATGGGTCTGCGCTCTTAAGGGTGTATTCTAGTTGGTCACTTTGAAAAAATCGATTTTTTTTTTTTTACATTTTTCGAATTTATATGTATATGTATGTATATGTTATATGTATATATGTTATATGTATATGTTATGTTATATGTATATGTAAGATTTTTTAATGATTTTTTGTTAAAAAAAACTTTAAACGCGTTTTTCTCAAAGCAACGTTTTTTCGGACTAGCTCCACGATTTCTCCAGAATCAGTGGACCGATCCTTCTGAAATTTTAACAATATATTCTACACATAAGAACTCACAAAGTGAACTACAATCATGTTAAAATTTTGATTTTTACTATATTTTTTAAACAAAAAACAGCGAAAAAAAACAACTAATTTCAATTTTTTTCGTTTTTTCTACATAAAATTAACAAAATTAGTTGAAAATTAATGTCCAAAAAGCTTTGGTGTTTTTGTTTCAGATAAGCCGTTCCTAAGATATCATGGAGAAGGCAACTTGCTACTAAGTTATTGCGTTGCGTTCAAATACGGATTTCGTATGTAAAAGTTGAAAAAAACGAACAAAAAATTTTTTTTTGTTGTATTTTAAGACTTTATTTATCATACCTAACAATTTTTATATCCATAACTTCCATAGCATGCTCACAAAAAAATTCCCGAAAATAGCCTATTTTTTTAGCCCACGAACTAGAATACACCCTTAAGCTGTAGCAAACGAGTTCCTGTTGTTTAATTCTACTTGACACTCAATTATTACAACTATGTTTGCATTTCAAATCTGAATGACTTAAGAAACTTCACAGATTTAAAACCAGTAGCGCGATGCCGCGATTCTCACTTCGTAATCAGTTGTTCTTGACACATTGTTTGCCAAATCAATAGGTTAAGATTGGGTCTACTAATATTTTCTTGTCCAATCATTTGTTATGACAGTTACCTGAAAGAGGTTGTAGCCTTTATCGTACATCCACATTTCGTCGGCAGGATGCTCTTTCGAGTGATCGCGTTGACCAGAATTAAGAACCTGGGGAGGAGGACCTCTCGTCAGCTGAATCGCTAATGCCCTCTGCAAAAGGAGAAGGCAACGAGTCGGTCCGGACCCTCCAGGACTATCTCCGTCCCCTAAAAGCGATGTCATTTTTTCCGCAGCCCTTGCTAACATCTTGGACGTTTCAGTAGAGGCATCATGAAGTCTAAAATAAATACAAAATTATATTTTTAGTTCAACAATTTACATATTATGAAACAAAATTTTTCATTTATATCCTGAAATTAAAAAATAAAGCTGTACTGAAAAAATAAAACTTTTTTGATTATACAAAATTATATATTCATACTGCCAATCTCTTGATACAAAAAAATACCTAGAGACTTCTTTAATTGAAAGTACAAATGAAATGTGGTTTTTATTCCAACTCTGGTGTACAATCTAATCGTACTTGAGAATAAATTTATAGTCTTTCACGCGTGATTTGTCTGTATTATAAAAGCGCTTTGCAACCAAATCTAACCTCCTTCTTTCTGTGTATTATTTGATACTTATATTCACTTCATAATTTATCCTTTCAATATTTGTAATTTTATCTTTGTAGTTTCGGTCAGGCCCAGATAGAGAAGCTCAGATTGAATTGGATCCAAGATAGAATTTTCCAATGTTCAGGGTTCGACAGATTTGGTCACAGTCGAGGCGTGTATTTTATTACTGGTTTGTTATAGGGGTAAGAAAAATTGTTCACAAAACGAATAAAAAATAAAAATGATTTTAATTAAGCCTTAACGTATTTTAACTGGAATGTTTTCCATACATTTTTGATGGAAATAAAAAGTGATAAAAAAATTGCATGTTTTGTGGAAATGCTCACATTGAATATACAAATAGTAAAATTGACCAGTTAACTTGTTGGCTAGCTGGGTTACTAGTTTTTGTACGGTTAAATTAAGCGAACATCTAGTTGATTTAACCAGCTGAAAAAAAAAAGATTCCTATAAACCTCTGTTTGAAAGGCAGGAATTAATTTGTATACATTGTAATGTTGTAATTAGTCATGCAAGAAATGGAGAGTTAATGCGTCATTTAAGTTCAAAGTCGCAAAAAATAAAGTATGCAGATTTTCAAAATATCAGAAAAGAAAAAGAATCATCTCGAGAAATATGGGAACAAAATGTTGGAAGTCCTGAGGTTAAAAGATTTTATGTACCTCCGGCGCGTAAACTCGTTTTTTCGCTACATTTAAGAGTAGCGCAATGTTGTGTATTGCGCTACAGAGGAATGAAATGTAAAAATTGGATTGCGCATGTGCCTATAGCCATACAGCGGAGCACAATCTTCTTCTTATTCTTCTTCTTCTTCGTACAGCGTTAGCACCCTACTGACAAAGCCTTGTATATTTGAACTGCGCATGCTCTATTACAACACGCTACTACTACACAAGATTGATAAAATCAAAATGGCCGGGACTAGTCGCGAATTATCAAGTGTAATGGAAGAAAATGATAATAGATTAGATTCGAGTGTACGCATAAAAACTCGTATACGCACCAAAGTCACTTAAAATAGAATACGTGCCAATGCACACAATTCGGGAAATTACGAGACTCGCGACAATGCTCGCAGGACTGATAGCGCCTCAGCTTCGACTCGGCTTTGTCTCCACTACGCATCGGCTACACCTTGACTACGCCTAACCTACGCCTCAACTACGCCTTGGCTTCGATCTCCTGCGAGTATTGTCGCTCGTCGCGCAATAACCCTCATTGTGCGCCTAGGCAAGTAATATACTATTGCAACACAACCGAAGATCAGAATAATTCTAATGAAGATCTATGTGAGATGTTTCTGGGTGCTGATATTCCATTTAAAAAGATTTATAATCCTTTTCGAAGCCTTTTAAATAATACTATTTGTCAATTCCTCTAAAATACCCTTCTGCTTTCCATTCAACTTCTTCGTTCGACTTAAAACGCCTACCACACAGCTATCTCATTAGGTTTGGGAACAGATAATAGTCGCTGGGGGCCAGGTCTGGAGAATACGGTGGAAGCGGAAGCGATTCGAAACTCAATTCATGCTTTTTTGCCTGTGCAATATTCGATGTGTGAGATGGTGCATTGTCATCATGAAAAAGAATTTTTTCCTTCTTCAAATGTGACCGTTTCTTGCTGATTTCGCCAACCAATCGATCCAATAAATAATAAACAAACCTTTCTTACGGTAGTAGATAAAGATTACTCCATATTCATCCTAAGAAACACTAGTCATAATTTTCCCAGTCAATTGTTGCGCTTTCGGACGCTTTGGTGCACTTTCACCAGGTTTAACGCACTGTTTTGACCCTTTACGTGATCCCGGAGTATAGTGGTGGATCCATGTTTCATCCATTGTCATAAATCGACCCAAAAACTCTTTCGGACTGCGGTTAAAATAGGCCAAATTTTGATCGGAAGTGGTTACACGAATGCTTTTATGTTCGATTATAAGCAATCGCGGCATCCATTTTGCACAGAGCTTTCTTATGCACAAGTGTGTATGCAAAATATTGACCACACGCTCAGTGGAGATGGATACGATCACTTTCACTTTCAGATGTTTAATCAATACACAAAATTCACTTTTTTCCATCGTTGCAAAAAATTCGGAGGCTGGTTGCTTTCTGACACTGTAACTTTTAAATTAATGAATGGATCCGAATCAAAATTTGGTGGAAGAAGTTTGAAGGATGAAATTTGCCAACAATAATAGCCGTTTGTTATTTGTGGCGAACTCTTATAGAATATCACGTCAATATTAAATTATCAATATCAATCAATATTATATTAGGTAGGTCACAAAATCAAAAAAATAATTTCAGTTTCCCCTAAAATTATTCTACGATGTTAAATTTTTTTGACCGAAAATTTTGGACATATTAAAAGAGATATTGCGGATGCCTATACACAGAGAAAAATAGCATCTGGTCATAATGACTAGGAATAATGTAGTTGGAAATAAAAAAGTCACTGTAACGAGGGAGACTTGTTGTCGCTACTTGACCCATGGCTACAGTAACATGATTTGTAGCCATGGTAGCCATATTCTGAATACCTGGTCGTGGCGACTAGTTAACACCGTTGAAATTGTCCTTAACTCTTAAACCTAGCTATGTGAACTTGAAACATTGAGTTGTCATAGCTAGAATAACGTAGTCGCTATAACCAGTGGAGCAAACTTCACACTCGTTGAATTCGCTGTGTATTGTTTCAAGTAATGCATATTATTTTTCATAGCAACTGATAGCAACTCTTTTGAGAATTTGATTTGAAGTGTCGAGCGGCACGAAACTGTGATTTTAAATCCTACTACTTTTAAAGTTTCAACCCGCTCTACAGATGCCGATAAACAGATTTTCAAAAGAGGTGCTATGAAAAATACAATGTTCCACGTAGTGATTTCATGCATTTGATTTTAGGAATTTGATTTAACATAACTTTATAGTTGACACTTACATATAGTGACTGTGACAACATTACATAGTCGCTGTGACTACATTACTTAGTCACTGCGACCACTTTTAGTACCTACATTGACGGGTCAACCAATGCTTGAATTCAGCCACAAAAAGTAGTTAAGGACATTTTCAACTACATATATCACGTCACTATGCCCAGGATTTTTTCTCAGTGTAGACTTTAATTAGTTTTGAAAAATTTTTAAAATGTAGTGTTGCACGGAGAGAAATAATTAGTACCGCGCACGTGAAAAGTACCAAGCATTGAGAACAAGTGAAATAAAGCATGTCAAATACATGAATTCAAGTATTTCAGACTAGCACGTGAAAATTAATCGTTTGGTACACTGACCCTTTAATATTTACAACGAGCCATCTTGTGGCTAAATCTTAAAGCTCACATAATGGGCTTGTAAGCGCAATGTATTTTGTGCATAGAAAATACCGCATGTGTCCAGCATTAACATCGAACTTTCGGCCTTCCGCTACGTTCTTTGTCTTCGATGTCAAATTCATCGTTTTTAAACTTTTGAAACCACTCACGACAACTTCTCTCACTTAAGGCAGCCTCACCATATCTTTCTACAAGCAATCGATGCGCCTCGGCTCCAGATTTCTTCAAATTGAAAAAGTCAATCAAAAGTTCCTGCAAATGATGCTTATTCGGCTCAAAACTCGACATTTTCGCAGAGAAAAGAATATATTATACTGATAAAAATTCTCTAATATTTCAAGGTTATGTTGTTGACAGATGTCTAACCTTACGACAGTGATGATATGGAAAAGATGATATTAGCTGGAAATACCTGAGGTATTACATTTGAGTGTACAAAATTAAACATTAGTTCAGTTATACATGAAGTAAATAGTGAATATATTTATTGTACAAGCGGTCTGATAACACTCAACATTTATCTTATGGGAGCGCTTTCGAGATATCAATGTTCGAAATTTTTTTTTCAATGTTCAGAGTTGTTCCGACGTTTTTGAGTATATCTCGAGTTCTAATAGACCGATTCGCCTAAAATGCACTCAAATTGAAGGTAACTGAATCCTCTAAAAATTTCTATTCTAAAGTTTGCAGACCGACTCAGTAGTTCAGATGCTAGCGATTTTAATAAGTTGGAAAAGTTGAATTTTTTAGCAAAAATCGAGGTCGAAAATTCACATATCGTCCTGGAAACAATAGAAATCGCAAATATTTCCAACTTATTAAAATCGTTAGCATCTGAACTACTGGCTCGATCTGAAAACTTTAAAATAAAAATTTGTAGAGGATTCAGTTACCTTCAATTTGAGTGCATTTTAGGCGAATCGGTCTATTAGAACTCGAGATATACTTAAAAACGTCGGAATAACTCTGAACATTGGAAAAAAATTTCGAACATTTGAGCGTTATTTGCGTTGTTTACAGTGACTTTAAAATTGTGCCTCAGCAAAAAAATGGAATTAGCTCTTTGAAAATTTTTGTGCAATGATTTATTACGACTTTTGACGTGGATTATCAACAAAAGAATGCATCGAACAACTTATTTCCACTTCTGGCGATGAAGCCCCATTCTATGTCACTGTGAAACGCTGGTATATGGTAACTAGTTTAATAGTGGCAGCCATTCGCTTACTGACAAATTTCGTAAAGGTCGTCCAAAATTAGTTGAAAACATTAATGCTGTGCAAAAATTGATAATGCAAGATCGTCATGTGACATACTTTGAAATTGAGGCAACTTAGGCATTACACGGAGAAAAATGGGTAGTCAACTTGAATATCTGAAATGTTAACCTCATTATATTTGAGTTTTAACTATGGAACAACATTCTACATAGTGTAACGTACTATCTGTGAAGTGTCAAAACTAGATGTTCAGCTTGTCTTTCCCAGAGTGTATGACAATCCTGGAATGTAAACCTGAGTATCTCAGGAGCGTTAGCTCTATTATCTCGGAGTGTAAGTGTTGGCAGGGTAACTATTTCAGAATGTAAACCTGACATTCTGTCGATATTCAAACAGACTATAAAATTATGGTATCTCTAGCTATTAAGAAAAAATTATAGACAGTACGTGGTACTATCTGCAATATAAAACTGACTACCTAAATTTTGACACTCAAAGTTTGACACTCTATTTTTTTCCGTGTAGTTGCACCAGCATATCCCACATAATTTGACAAAACTATGTTTTGACGATGTCTCAAGCGATATGGAAAAAATGCTATGACACATGGTTCGAACGCATGCAAAAATGTATAGATCATAAAGGAGATTACTTTGAAAAAAAGCCATTTTTGATAACAAATTACTGTTTTTCATTATTTGGCTCAAAATATAAATACTGCCCCTCATATTAGGTGAAAATGTAATAAAACTTTTTTTTCATACATTTCATATAGGAGGAATATGCACAGAGTTCCATAAAATGAAATCAGATATTTATGGAAGTGAAAATACCTAGTATTGCCGTTCAATATCTAAAATCATAAAAACAAACAAAATCTCATTTGCTGATTAAATTTTCACAAAAATGTTGATGTATTATTCTTTGTCCAACTAACGTCGAAACATAATCCACTAGAATCGGCATAAGATCAGCAGAATAAATTCGTATATAATAATCATGTACCTCCATGTATAAAACAAATGGATGGAAACTTAAAACAGATTTTCAGTACTACACTAGCATTGGATAAGGTCAATGTCAGTTGCTAGCTAACACTTTGGGTTGGTATATAACTTGCATTAAGGGCACAACTAGTTTGAAATTTTGAAAATTTCGATTCTTTTTTTACATTTTTTAACAGCCCAGCAGGCGCTTTTCGAAGAAGAAGGTGAATTGTATGGGCCTGGAATAGCAGATTAGCTCTAGGTATGATACTTACAAATTTATAACAATGAAATCAGTACATTTATCTTTAAATGTGTTTTTCTCAAAACTACGTTTTTCAAATTTGCTGCAGCTGTAACTCGATAACAAATCATCCGATCGACTTGCGTCTTTTTTTAGCTTATTGTGTATTTGTTTTTCCATACAATGACCCTCCAGTTTTAAGATTGGATGAAAAATATAATTCATCGTATAGGAAATATATTCCAGTTTAATTAAATTTCTGGTTTTTTTTTGTTTTCAGGCACTGTGAAGGCAACAATTACTGCAGCAATGGCGGAACTTTTTTTATTTAAGACTCAGGAGATGGTGGATAACTTGCTGATAATCGAATATGTTCATTTGAAAACATTATTGTGTATTCATTATTTATGCATAAATATATTTGCAAAATTTTAAATCATTCGATGCAATACTTTTTTTTTAAATTCACAAAAATCACCTGTTTTTCAGGCGGTCAAACTAGTTGTGCCCCTTAAGGTCGTACGGTAGATTCTGACGTTACCAATTATATACAACCGTTTTGTAATTAAAATAATAAGCCAAACAAATTTTGCGAAGAAGACAGTAATGCGTTGCATTTTTCTGCATTGCTGCTTTCTTCAGAACATTTTTTAAAATTATTATTTTATTAATAAAGCGGTCGTATATAATTGGTAATGATATATTGATTGCATCTTTTATCAACATTGATAATCAGTAAGGTCGCCAATAGTAAGCCGGTAATGTGTGGTACTAACGAACGTACTGCGATTACTCCACAATTACAACTACTACAATACTACACGAAAAAAAGTCTATTTAATTTTACATAAAAGGTTAAAAAGTAGCGGATATGAAAAGCAGTTTAGTAGAAGCAAAAACCTTATTCATTGTACAATATGTTTATGGATCGTTTGTATCCGTGACTTTTGAAATAATTAGGCGAAATTTAATGAACTTTCTTTTGTGCTCTCTAAATCTAAATTAGTAAAATTTCACTAATTTATCAGTTATACGTATATCACTGGTTAAAATCAGTGATATGCCTATAAATAATTCAGATTTAGAAAGCGCAGACCAGTTGTAAGTACTGGCTGTGTGAATATAATATATATATATAAATATATATATATATTTGGGTGTGCCAAAAAAACGCAATATTTTTTTTTTCACGAAAACTTGAAAATATCGTAGAACATATCTAAACAAAAATTCTGTCCAAAGCAAAGCTCGTAATTTTAATTTTAAGAGGTTTCTCATCGTACTTAAAGTTTTTACATTTAAATAACACAGATTATAGGTATTTTCTACATTATTTCCTTCTGCAAGCTATGATAAAATTATGTTTTCTTCAAATAAATGAGTTTAATTCAGAATTAAATCCTCTTTATAAAATTCAATTGCGTCGAATTCCTATCATCAATATTGCATTTTCCACAGAGCCTCAAAGTTTTAATTTCAAAAAATTTTGAGTTTTATGAATTTTTAAGCTAAACTATTTAAGATAGGACAAAAAGTTAAATGGAAATTTTGTCGTACATTTAGTCCTCTACAAAAAAGTTCTAAATAAATTTCTTGTATCACAAATATTTACCAAGTTACAGATTCTCAAATTTCTACTAAACTTTTCGTGCTACTATCAATAGTTTACTTGATAAAAGTTGATGATAGGAATTCGACTCAATCGAATTTTTTATAGAGAATTTAATTTTGAATAAAGTTTACTTATTTATTTGATGAAAAAACAATTTTATCATAGCTTGCGAAAGGAAATAATGTAGAAAATATCTATAATCTATGTTATTTAAATAGAAAAACTTTAGGTACGATGAGAAACCTCTTAAAATTAAAATTACGAGCTGTGTTTTGGATAGAATTTTTTTTTTAGATATGTTCTACGATATTTTCAAGTTTTCGTGAAAAAAAAATATCGCTTTTTTTGGCACACCCTAATATATATAATCTGAATTTGGCAAAAATTGCGAACGCAGAAACCAAAAAAATAATAAAAGAATAACTTTTATGATGATCTTTAAAATTCGACGATACGTAAATAGTTTATCAACAGAGCAAAAGTATCTAATTTGAAATAGTATTTGTTTTTTTTTTTATAAAACTTAAATAATTTTCGATATGTTACCAATTCATATTCCGATAATATATTGACATTTAGTAAAAGACTATATTAGTAGACATTTTTGAGATGTTTTTTTTTTTTTTTTTTTCTCAAATTTCATATCAAACTATATGTGTTTGACTTTCAAGATTGTCGACTTTGTTGCAGCAGGCTCTAAATTGAATTTTGCAAGCCTTGCAGTTCTTGAAGATGAAATACTCAAGGGTCCGTCGTATATAGATTAACTATTAACCTGATTTTCTTTCCAAGTAAGCAAGTGAGCTCTTTCA
This sequence comes from Diplolepis rosae, assembly GCA_030998225.1. NCBI lineage: Eukaryota > Metazoa > Arthropoda > Insecta > Hymenoptera > Diplolepididae > Diplolepis > Diplolepis rosae. The sequence continues at coordinate 3,350,400 of JAPYXD010000716.1, forward strand.
TGGAGAATCGGCTGCAACGCGGACTTTCCTTCCTATATTTAAGGCACATGCCTGACGTATCTGTTTGCCGCGGGGGTATGGCGGAGAAAAGACAGACGAACAGAGAGACGATCGCGTGGTTGTGGAAAATAGAAAGTCATCTTGTTTCCTTCCTCTTAATTCAACAGCACAGTGCTACCTGAAGAATATTGTCATATACTGTGATAGTCTGCTGACGAAAACGAGGATATATAGTATAACTCGCAAAGATTCCCTTTTTTAGTCTCCCCCTTTCTAGGATGTGAAGAAAAAGAGTCTTCCAATGATGTATTTCTGCAGTCTATTTGGCTTCTAAAAAAGAGTTCATTTGATACTTTTTCCAGAGATGATCTTTGGAAAAAATTAATGTTATTGTAGGAATTTGTGAGACAATTATACACTCAGAAAAAAGGTTCGGTTATATTCACTAAAGCTAATCGGTTAACAAATTTCAGGTTAAAATGATTAAACTTTTAGTTAATTTTACCAGAAAAATTGTTTACCTTTTCGTTTTTCGGTATACACGCAAGCCTCGGCATTTTGAGTTTCGAAGGGTAGCCCGCACCATGCCACCCTCCCGCTGGGTCAGTGCGAAGTTGGCTTGGGTATATCCCTGGGATGTTCAAAATTCAGCCCCGGAAGGTATTCCATAAGTTATACCTTCGGGATGACAAGACATATATATGGGACATCATGGGCTATTCTGCACTACCTATTGCTTCAGAATTAAGTTTTGGCATAAAATTGACTTTACAGGCGAACGATTGAGGAATAGGCAGGCTTTAAGGTGAAAATGAAGGGACCCTGTAATTTTTGGATACCTCACTCCTTTTAAATCTGGCTTGATCTGATGCTGGTTTTGCACGAAACGACAAATCCCACTTGACTTTAGTCAGATGCTCGGAAACCTTGTTGCTGTTGTTGTTGTAGTCAGCAGCCCTGAGACTGGTTTTTATGCAGCCCTCTATCCGTACTCTATAAGCTTTGTCTCCCTTTCCTTCTGCGTCCCTCTACTGTACCTTCTAGAATTGTTCCTGCCAGTCCCTCATGTCTAAATGTGTGTGCTATTAATCTGTGGCGGCGTCTCTTTATACTAACGCATAAGCTTCTCTTTTCTTTCACTTAGTTTAAAACTTCCTTATTTGTCACCTTATCTACCCAACTTATTTTTAATAATTTCCTATAGCACCACATTTCAAAGGCCTCTAATCTTCTTTTTTCTCCTTTACTTATAGTCCATGCTTCACAAGCATAGAGTGCCATGCTCCATACGTATGTTTTAAGCAGTTTATTTCTAATTTCTAGATCTATATTTGAAACCAGTAATTGTGGTATTTCGGCAAAGGCTATCTTAGCTTGCCTTATTCTAGAACGTATATCTGCATTATAATATTATAAAATAAAAATACCTTGCAAAAAAAACAAAAAAGGAGGAAAGAAAAAAGAAGGCAACCTTCCAGAACCCCTTCCTTCTTTTTCTTTCTTCCGTACACTTTTGTTTTTACTACCCACTTTACATAAATAAAATTTAAACTATTGCCGACGTTTTGGTGCTCTTCCAGCACCCTTTTCAAAGATGTAACAGTACAAAAAATAAAAATATTTAATAAATGTTGCGTCTCCTATCACCCTCCATGGGGACGCATATCCTTCTCCATGGATTCGATTAATTTCGAATTCATGAAATTTTTAATTGTGCTTTTGTTTGGACGTTGAGAGGAATCCGGGTTGGTAGTGATACGGGTTCGGGTTCAGGTTTAAATATTATAAAAACTGTCTCCATTGCATTCAACGCCTCCTCTAGTTCTCTTTTGGTATTTGTTAGCAGAGCAATATCATCCGCAAAACGTAACATTTTCATTGTGTTTCTCCGAACTTTGACGACTATATTCTTAATTTCGTCTTCAATTTTATTAATAGCTTCCTCTGAGTATAAATTATAAAGAGATGGTGTTAACCAGCAGTGTTGTCTTACTCCTTTCCTGATGCTTGCTTCTCCCCGCTCCCCTTGCATTTCTACCCCTGCTTTTTGGTCTCGATATAAAGAGCTAATAATTCTCCTGTCCATGTACTTTATTCCTTTGTTCATTAATATGACGAACATTTTAGGCCAGCTAACATTGTCGAATTACAATATATTGCAGTACAAATTTCAATGTAGAATTACAATCGGAGTATTGTAGAGTGAAATTACAATAATTTTAATGTAATTCTAAGTGATATTCGGAATTACAGTACGCGTATTGTGAAGTTGAAAGTTGTGTCACGCGGCTGCGGAGGGTCATCGTGGGTTGTCAGTGTATTTCGCTTATGATTTCTCGCTATGAAGGAAACGTTAAAAATCTTTAACTGAGATTTGGAAGCGACGTATAAGGCAAATTTAATTTATTCAACTGGATAGGCAGTTCCTATCAAGAAATTTTCCTAAATTTCTGTCTCATTCTGCTTTAAAACGAGAGGCAGTTGATGCCATGCGATAACATCAAATTGAATTAGTGGTTAACTCTCTACTGGCTATAGCACAATTATTTTCAATATTTGCTTATTCTTATTTGGAAAATTCCAATTTCAATCCTCCTTCAATTAGACTCTGAAATTTTATTCCTTTTCAAATTCTTAACTTGTGATTCATATAATTCTTTTTAAATTTGTTACTAATTTAAAGCACATTTTAAAATATGTATATTTAATTTTAATGTTATACAAATATATTTTGTTGTAGGAAGAAAAATGTATTATTGCTGATACTGTGATCAACAATTCCATAGGCATATTTCTCCAAATTTTTCACAATAAATGTAATGGAAGTTTATTACCAGAACGCAATACATTTATATTAAAATTACAATACATTTGCAATAATTTTACAACACTGTGTTTTAAAGATACATTTTCATATATTGTAAAATTACATTGCGTTTTGGTAATAAACTTCCATTAAATTTATTGTAAAATTACAATAGAAATTTTTAACAGTGTAGTCTGCTCTGAATCAATCGTAATAAGAGTAATGCTTCTCTAGGTCCCCTTTTTCACAAACCAAACTGATCTTCGTATTGCAAAAATTCTCGAGAAGATCCTCGTGTTATATGCGTAAACGATATTTAAACCAGGAAATCCGCGATGATTTTAAAATTCCTCGACACTTTTTGGATAATTTTGATCAATTCTTTACGTTAATAAATATTTATTTTTTATAGAAATGCTAGAAGAAAACCAAAAACTGAAAGATCGTTTTATATTTATATGTTTAGTCTGGAAGTGAATGCCGATGCAAAAGTGTTGAAATAGTTCCTGAATTTCTTGAAGTTTTCTTGAATTCTTAAAATACGGATTGTCTTGGATAAAATTAAAGAAAAGTTTTCTCATGGGGTCAAAATGACGCCTTGGTAAACGTAGTGTTAAAACGCCTGTTGATATCTTTAGACAACATAAAGTTAGGCATTCAAAGTTAAGGCGTAAGTCGACCCTAAAATAGGACGAGTATAGACTGAAGTCAAACAAAGGAAAAAATGATCCGCAAAATTAAAGGATGCCTAGTTTTGACTTTGTATTAATGGAATAAATTAAGAGATTAAAAATTTTTGTAATCCCATTTCTATTAAGGACGTTCTCTTGAAAATCACTTTTCTTTAGATTTCTTTCAAACTTCGTAAATAAGTACTTTTTACCATGATCTACAAAGCGGTAAAAAGATCAGCATCAAGACCGGTACTTAAAATCGAGAAATTAAACTCTAAAGTTGAATCTCTTAACACGTGTTAGATAGGCGTAGTTCAGTTTTGCGATACCTTTCTTTACATTAAAAGCACAATTTTCTTTAGATTTTTTTGGAAAACTAGTATATTATACTAGAGATTATAAGGAATCGTATGCCATCATAAAAAATACGTGTACCGGCACTACTTTTAAAGATATACGTTGTTGAAACTCGCAGTTGCACAAATTCTTAGCCGGCTTGCTGAAGCAAATATGGTGACTTGGCAACACAGTATCAACAGCGCCCGCGTACGCTTACATTTGACATTGCTTCCAGAGCTTTGTTTTTACGAGCAGCTGATTTTTGTGAAATAAAAAATCCATTTTTGTTGCGAAATTTATTATAAATCTTATTAGTATTTACAAACTGTCAATAAACTCATAATATAACCTCTCTCACACCATATGCTTTCGACTCGATATGAGAAAGACAGGAAAGCGGTGTTGCCAAATCCACAAATCGACGCAGAAGACACATTTTGTTACTTTTGCGCATAAACGGTGCTCAAATCATTCGGTTAGAAAGCTTAACAGTAATCCCACTACCTATAATAGAGTAGGATGAGCACATCTACGGGCAAGAGAACGTCCTTAAAAATGAGATAGCAAGTTCAAAGTTTGTGACAGTACATGAAATACATTAATATAGATCTGTCTAAGTTATTAAAAATGCTAGTAAAGTAGAAATATAAACACGTGATCCAATTGGTCCATGGTCTCAATCAATCTAAACAAAGTCACAGCATACCTATCTCAGCAAATTGTTTACAAATTCCCAAAATTTCAGCAAGGAATAATTATTATTTTCGAATAAAAATTACAGGAACTAATAAAGTAACTTGACCAAAATAGTACATGCCCTTAAGCCTTGTAGATAAACAAGTTGATCTCGCTAAACCCGAGCTTCGTTCTTTCCTGTTATTTCTAATAGGAGTCCCAAGATAGGGCCACAAAAGGGCCAATAATCAACTAGTGAAGGAGATCAAATGCATTGAATGGGGGAAAAATGCAAGGAGACGAAAGTGAGTAATATGTACATATGGCTTAAAAGAGCGCGAACGACTGTACGTCTGTATATGTGTAAAGGCAGCTTGAGAGGATAAAGTAAGTTGAGAACCTCCATAATTCAGGTTTTGCTGGATGAGTTCATCATGGACACTTGGATGGTAAGCAGACGTGTGGTGGTTGCGCCCTATATAATATCAATTCAACTTATCTTTTTAAGAATTTTGTCTTAAACCTTGGTTTTAACAGTATAGGATCAGTGGAAAATTAACTAATTTTTAGTAACATTGAACTAATGATTATGTGAATTTCCCTAATTGAGAGTAAAATTTGACAAATTTAGAGAATAATTAAAACTGGTTTACGGTTAAAAATTTCTTATTAAATTAAAGTGAAAGAGTAGAGTATCATTTTCGTAATATATGCACAAAAATTCCTCTTTTCTTGCCTGTAAAGTGTGCTGAAAGCATCACTCTGTTGGAAGGCATGAACAGACAAAAATTCGCATATATAAATCGATTATATGGCTTTTCATACACATTAGTTTCTTTTTTTTATGCCTTTTAAAAACTATAGTTACTTCTATCATGTTTTAGTGCTTTAGTCACGTTTTTGCACAAATCGGAAACTTTCAGACTTAGAAAAAAATTGAGTTATCGACTTTGAAACAGACTCTGTAAAAGTTTTACTTTTTGAATTTAAATAAGGGTTTTCACAAGCGGAGTTGAAGTAGCTCTATTTGGATACAAAAATTATTTTTCACTGCATATCAACACATTATTACTCTGATAGAGTTGCAACAGAAAAAACTACTCCAGTATGAAATTCAGAGACTTTGAAAAAATCTTAAAAGAAACAAAATTTCCCTTCCAAAAGAACCAATTTTGTCGAAAATATGTTAAAGGTATAAGTTTGCTCTAAAGCATGAAAGTACATTAATATTTCAAAATGCGCGCGTAATGGCGCCAAATATTGAAAGTCGGTAAGTCTCCTTGGCATATTTACCATTTTTTCACAAGTTTCTAAAAATAATATTATATTTTTGGTAACTTCGAAAGTATTTTTTTCAACAAACTTTCAGAGTTAGGTTGAAGCGTGCAAAAAAGATAAAAGTGCCTAAGATACTTATTTGTGACACAAGGCCCCTATTAAACGACACCTTTTCGGAGAAGAATTGTAAATTCCCACGAGTGAAAAATGCTGCTTAGAGGTCGAGCATCACACATTATTTTTAATCACACCTGTAATCATATGTGCTAGTGTAGCGCCACAGTGTGTCGATAATGTAAATAAACTCAGCGGCCGTAAAAGTGTGATAAAGTGTTATATTGTGCAACGAAGGAAAAGAAGTTTTCTTACTACCCTAGTCGAAAGTACGTGGTTTCGGCACCAATTTCACGGCAGAAAGTCTAACTTTCATGCATTGGTCAAGCTATATGCGTGCCCTCTATAATAGCGAGAGTAAAAACGTCGATAACCTCAAACGTCAAAATTTGTCCGCTCTCTGCTAATGTTTATTAGTGGCAATGAGTGAATATTATTTAGAATGTAATAGTAGTGACAGAAGTGTAACAAAAATAAAAATAAAAAAATGAATGACATATCATCTGATGAATCGACAGATGAAGAAGACATTAATAAAAACTTTGAAACTGAAGCTCAATTAATAGTAGAAACTGACACCTTACCCAAAAAGTCCGTTGACAGATACATGCTAGTCTATGATAATTACCAAAGATGGAAACAAGGAAGTAGAAATCTAAACCTTAATTCATAGATGTATTTGATGCCTGCCCTCTCGACCAGCAGCACTCGCTCCGCTCGTGCCGCAAATGTCGGGGCAGACATCAATATATTCCAATGGACACATGCAATTGTTTTCGTACTTTCGACCGGGTAGCAAGAAAAATAGTATACACTACATGGGCAGAAATTTGAGAGCCCTGAACTGCGTGCCATGATGCCCTCGGCTTCGCCTCGGGCATTATGGCGCGCAGTGCAGGAATCTCAACTTTCTGCCCTTGTTATGTAATATACTATTATTTTGTGAGTGTGAAGTTTTATGTCCGAGCAAAGCGATGGCAATAATCACACGAGTAAAATAAATGTTTTTCCCGTCTTGCATCCAAGGACCCAAGTGCCATCCTAAATGCCATATCTATGAATAAGGTTACCGATCTTCGATATAGTGTCAAAAAACCACTTTTTATATCAGCCACAAAAGAAAAAAACCTCTAGTTTTTACAACGTATAAATAATATACATATACCCTTAATTCTTAAATATTCTCGCTAATGATGCGACAAAAGTCAGGAAAATATTTTAATGATCAATTATTATCAATTATAACTAATTATAGCCTTCTTAAATTTTCAGATTCTATGAAAATATGAAGGAAATGATCAACATAAATGAAATATGTAACGCAATGTAAAAAGAAAACAGACAATTTTAATATGGAGTGCGAGTGTCGAGATGGCAATAAAATTCGTTCTTCAAGCTCAGATTTGCTGTGTGAACACTGTAAGAAAAAAACTTAAAATAATTAAGTTGAAGTTTTATTCAATCATTGTGGTTGAATAAATCTTCAATTAAAAATAAATGAATTCTTAATAAAGTGATGAATTAATTTGAAATAAAAATACATACATAAGTAAAGCTGTTTGAATTATCGACTAATGATTGCTGACAAACAGGAAAAATTTGCTGATTTATATATAGATGGTATTTGCGCAATCAACTTATTATTGGTTTAAAAAATTGTTGATTCACAAAAACACTTTTCTCAATATATTATTTACTTATTTGCGAGAGCCTTTGTGTCATTGACTCATTGTGAGAAGTAAACGACCTCGTGTTAATGTATATGTTATACATATATGTATACTGCGTGCATAAAATTATTATTTGATTTTCGAAAGGAAGACAGGCACTTTGATTGTGGCGTTAAAATGACTCATTTACCCGTTATACATATATACGTGACTGTCCGCGAAGAAAGGGATAAAATGCCAGAAAGGTAAATTTTACAGGACGGGCGATCGTAACAGAGTCCGTTAGCGGGTTTGCGCTTATTATACCTACCTTTGTAGGTTAACATAAAAAAAAATAACTGAATAAAAAGTTTTCCGATTTTTGCAAACGTAAAAATTATTCAAAAACTATCAATTCGTGTAAAAATCTGAAAATTAACTTTTCGACTTTTAGGTACCTTTCTTTGCAGACGCGGTCACATATATTGTTCAATCGCTGCTTAATTACATCTTAATAAATAAGAATTATAAAAGATATAATCGCAAAAAACTAAAACAAGATTTCCATTAGATTAAAAACATGAAAATAAAGCACAGTAGATCTATATATTATAATAACAAATATAAGCTTCTAAGCCAATTCTAATTGTCTTTTGTTCATTTAATTTAGTATAATTAGAGAAAAAGCTATAAATATCTTGAAATGTGGAGAATGCGATAAGTGGGATATAAAATATGTTAAAAATATTATTAAATTAATTAGTTGAGTTCGAAATTTTTGTATTAAATGTAATACCCGTGCAGAAAATGGCTAATTTAGTACCGATTTAAGATGAGGTCCCGATGAGGTTGACCACTCCGGGCCGTAGTGAGACAATTTTTGCGGTTGATATGAGTACCAGAGAGGGTTAATTGTAAAATCAGTCGCAACACCATCTATTCTGGCGTTAGGTGTGTTATCGTACTTTGATTTTATTGTAGCGTCTTATCTCAATTTAGGGGATTGTGAAGTATTATCAGGGCCCCATTTCTCCTCATTAAGGCCCGAAGGCCTTTGTATTCAATTCAATAATATTTCTACTCATTAGATAGACTACTTTTGGTTTTGATAATGAAAATAAAAATTTCCAAAATATTTTGTAAAATTGAACTTTCATTCATTTTTGAAACCATATGTATAGTCTATCTACGCCCATTTTTAACTTCTGTACAATTTTCCAAATTTTTAAAACAAACTTTTATGTATTACTTTGGACATAAACGCATGTAGAGACCTAAAATCAATAAAATTTACTAATTTTGAAAATATCACATGCTCTTAGGTTCAATCTATCGTTTATGCAAATTACTTCATATAATGCATATTAAATTTTTTGTGACAGTGAAGTTATGGGAACAAGTGAGAGGAGTGTAAGTACACGTGAGGAAAATACTATTCAAATTCCCGTAATCGGGAGAAAAGAAGGCGACATCTCCAGGACCGTTAGGAGGCTTCAAGGATATCCTGTGTCGCGTGCAAGTGAGAAGTGTCAATTATCTCATGACTTGTTGGCAGGACGAAAAAGGAGAGTCAAGTATTACCACTCATTCGGAGTTAGCGCGACTTTTAGAAAACCTACAAGAATATTTTATAAAAATATAAGTCCGAATATTGAATAATTCTCTTACATGATAAACGCGATATTTTTTAAAAGAAATTAAAAAAATATGCCAAATTTGTCAATCAACCCGTTTAGCGAATTAATTATCGGTTATAGCTGTCAAAGTGAATTCAATTAATTCAATAACTCTAATCTATTTGTAGTTTGTTATGTTAAACATAATAACACAAATTTTAATAGTTTACTATGAGGGTATGTAAAAAAATGGTAAAGAATGTAATTTTATCTCTAAGTGCGCAAGCCCATACAATTGTAGAAATTACTTCCAGCACTGACCTGAAATTGGTTATTTTCAGTATATTCTACATGCCCAAAAAGTGGCACATTTCATGCATATGTTATAAAAACTTATTTTATACTTGAAATAAACTCATTTTTACTTAATATGAACAAAAATTAACTCCAGAGGCCGGGTCCATATATATAAATCCAGAGAAATGTTTACTCGCATCAAATAAGTCTAATTAAAACTAGTATAAACATGGTATTAACAATGTATACATTTTTCATTCAGTAAAAATTCAATTTTTTTGGTCAGTATATATTCTTTAACTTTAAAAAAAGTTTTCTTCTGAAACCAATTGCGCTAAGGCAGTTCCCGCAAATTTCATAAAGTCGTTCATTTTTTCTAACAACATGTATCCTGTATGTATAATTATTAAAGATTTATCTTAAAAAGGGAAAATTTAATAGCTGTGAGTTTCGACTGAAATAAATTTAGAATCTCCGCGAGCAATAATATAACACTATTGAGTTTGTCGAATTGTGGAAAAAACATTAATTCAATCAATAGGAAAAAAATCTGCCCGCTTCGCGGGCACATACTCATCGCGCGCAGCTCGCTTCGCTCGCAAGTTTGAGCGCGCCTAGGGCGCGCGATTTGATCGTCGCGCTGCGCGCTCCGTTCTTTCTGGACCTCGCGCTTCGCGCTCGTTCTTGTAATCTTCACATACATTCAAGATTATTTATTATAATTTGATACTGAAGATCAAAACCAATTTTATAATAATATTACAGATGATGTGAATTACATATTTTCTCAAAGTCACTCAATTTCTTTTTGAATTTAAGTGAAACAGGAAATTCAATTTACTTAAGGCTCTATCAGCCTTAAGGAACACATTCTCATCATGACGCTCGCGCTTCGCGCTCGATTTTCTGTATACATTTCGGTAACTTTTTAATAAATTACATGATTAAAATAATTTATTTTCTTCCAAATCTCTCAAAAAGAAAAAACAGTCGTAGACTTTATTTAAGGAAACGAATTTGCAGAACAACGCTTATTTCGTATCTCACATATTTTGGTGAAAAAAATCGAATTTTTTTAATATTAAAAATCAAAACATAAAATATACATCCTGTCCCGAAATGTCTTAATTAGAATTTGTGAACCTCATTTAGGCAAACAATTTTCCATATAAACGTTTTTTTTGTATCTCACATATTTTGTCTAAAAAATGGAATTTTTAAATTTTAATCGTATTTTTTGGAATTGAAACGAAAAATATATGTTTTATCAGAAACTGTGTGAGACAAAATTTGAATTTGAATATGCTGTAACATTTCTAATTTTGAGATAATCAAAAAATGTTATCAGGATAATTTGTAGAGATTTATGAGCACTATCTAAAACCAGTATTGAAATTTTTGATTTTTTCAAAAAATTATTTTCAAAAACACAAAAGTAGTGCTCCATCCCTCAATTTTGATTGGATGTGGCTGGTTAACGAACTTGTCCTTACTTTTTCGGCTCCGATAAAGTGTACCAAAGCTCAGTTCAATCTGATAATTCTATCGAGAGTTATGCCGCACACGACCTACTACAGACAGACAGACAGACAGACAGACAGAAAGACAGACGGACAGACAGACACTTTCGTAAAAACCCTTTTTACTGACTCAGGGGGTCTCAAAACGTAAAGATTTGATGAAAATTTCGAAAGTCATTTTTCACATAAAACCAATACCTTCTCATCCATGATGAGAATGTAAAAAGGTATACACAGATATAAAGAGAGATTATGTTTACTACCGATCGAAATATGTGACAAGATTCCTACATTACCGAAATTTCAATTATGGAATAAAATAAGAAATAATAAGGTAGGTCTGTATGGTCATTAATGTTTACAATTATATTTTAAAAATTCCTGCGAAAAAAAGTAATTTTATAATTATACAAATGTATGATCGGATAGACCTATCTTAACGCATTCAATTAAATTTTTAACTCGGTTCTCACTTTGCATTGAAATGGGGTTACATAAACTCAAATATTGGTAAAGTGAAGTCTGGATTCCTTTTATTTTTTTCGATTAAAATTATCACTATTAGATATAAAAATACTCAAAAAAGAAAGCAAGGCAAACGTTTCGGCCACATATGGGGGCCCTCTTCAGTGCCATAAATTTAAAGATTAATTCAAAATTTCTGTAAAACATTAGAATATAGGAGATAATTAATGAAGTAGTCCAGTATGCAGCAACACGAATTGAAAAAATATTTAGAGTTCACTGTGAATAAAAAAACCGGATAAAATGAAAAAACATTTTTAAAAAATTTCACACGAGTCGAACGGATAATCTTTTAAATTTTATTATTAAAGAAGGATGCCCAATGGCTTATTAATGACAAAAAGCGAACAGCGTTTAAATTTTGAAAACTTTTCTTGAGAACTTTTTTACCGGACCCGAGTCGAACTATTGATTCTCTATTGATTCTCTAAGATGCTCCATTTTCGAGGACTTGAGAGAATCAAAAGAGGCGTATTAGCTGTCTAAATCAATGTAATTTTGATCCTCTGTTGGTGCTCTCCTGCAGATATTTCCGTTTCTGCACCTTGGAGGATCTTAAAGAGTAGCAACGAAGATTCTCCTTACCTCCTCTATGATTCTCCATTTCTAAAAGTATATAATTCCTAATGACGTCAGGAATTAGCAACGGTTTATTATTATTTATATTTATTGTGTTGATTAAGAGAGAAACGAAAATATAGTAGCAGACTTTTGGAAAATAATGAGGAATGTATCAAAGTATCAATGTCTGGTACATGTCGAATTTTGTTTTGAAAACATTTATTTTGAAAAATTTTATTTTTCGAAATAAAAATCCAATTGGTACCGGAGATTGATTTTTTAATGGATTCCTCATTGTTGCCTACAATTTCATGATTATATTTACATTTCTGTCCTAATAAACCCGATGAATATAAATAATATAAAATGGTTGGTCATTTATGACGCCATTACGCATCACATACCCTCAAGTACTAGAATGAAAAGGGTTTAACAAGAGCGAATCCTCGATTTTTCGAAAACTATTAGAGATTTTAAAACGTTCTTTTAAAAATAAAAGTACCCTCGAAGGACTACGGCGCTACTATCTAATAGATAGTCCAGTCCCCATCGTTGTCCAGAATGGCCTGGCACCTTTTCAGCATGCTTTCCACTAATTTTTCAGCGTAGTCCGTTGATAATTCTTGCCATATCTTCCTGATTTTTTGCGAGAGCTGTTTCAGGGTGAACACACGTTTTCCCGCAAGTTTCCTCTTTGAAACACTCCAGACATTTTCGATTGGATTCGCATCGGGGGACTGTGATGGCCAGTCCAAAGTTGTGATGCCCTTTTCTGTTTTCCAGGCGGTGCAGAGACGGCTTCGATGTTTCGGGTCGTTATTTTCTTGTAAGATCCAATCGGCCGTATCGGCTCCAAACATCTTTGTAACAGACCTTAGAAGACCACGTTCATATATTTAGAGCATTTTCTGAGCATTCAAGTTCTCGGTGAAGAGCTCTAAACACCCAAAACCGCGCCGTGAGAAGCATCCCCAAACATTTGCCTCTTTCAGGCAGATCGTCGACTGTTTTATTGGCTTTATAACGCTCAACCCACTTCTTCACGAACGATTTCGACTTTTTAATGTATTTAGCAGCGACTGTATAGGACATAAGTGGTCCCTTTGGATGGGTACACAAGAAGACCGCTTCAAAACGTTTCGCGTAGACAGAACTCATTATGACTCACGTCTGCTGTCTCCGACGATTCGAGCGCTACTGAATCGCCTTGGTAATTGCGCCGTAGTCCTTTAAATGTACTTTAATTAAATCAAGAGAGTATAAAGAGAAGCAAAAGAGAATCAAAAGAGTATCAAGAGAAGCAAAAGAGAATCAAAAGAGTATCAAGAGAAGCAAAAGAGAATCAAGAGAGTATCAAGAGAAGCAAAAGAGAATCAAGAGAGTATCAAGAGAAGCAAAAGAGAATCAATAGTTCGACTCGGGGAATCTCTCACAGAATGATCTGAACTGTTTTAAAAACCGAATCGGGACATGTGGCTTTGCTGATTGACAATTTTTTTTTTTTAAAGCAATCCTGAGACGTTCTTTTCCTCCTTGAAGAAGACTATTGTTCTATACCTAGTTAAAAAGTTCGAGACGTTTATGGTGATTTTCACGAGTGGACGAACCCAGGTAGAAATTTCTCAAGTTTCATTTGACAGGTGATTAGTTAATAGTAAGTCAAAACTAGTAAGAAAATATTCGTAAGGAACTTGCTAATTATTTGTGAGTTTAACTATTACAAGCTAAACTGGAGTAAAACTTGTCTAGTTTTCCCCGTGATTAACTTTTGAATATTGCCTGTAAGTAACTGTTGAGGCATTTGTAAGCGAAAACTTGGAGTCATTTCATTGGATGTGTGCGTACTAAAAACACAAGTCACATGTCAACCTAAAATTTAGTGCGTTTATGAGGTGTTGGGAAAAAACTTTTGCATATCGAAGAATGGACGAAAAAGGGGAAGGAAACGGAAACCGAGTGAAACGGTTTCTCCTCAAAAGGAAAAAAATTAGCCAAAACTATCAGTATGAGTGTCTAGTAAGTATTCATCGTAATACGTCTATATTTTATAGGTTGTGACATTATTTTTTCAATAAAATTCGCAATTTACCTTTTTTTGTTTCTTGGCCAAAATGTTGTAAAAGCATGTCACGTACAATTTATTTTTTAATCTACACAGTCCTTTGATTAATTTCTTACTTAATCTATAAATTCCTCGGAATCCCGCATAAGTTTTCGTTACCTGGTTTTCAAAAACCTTTCTGTATTCTCATTTTTGGTATTAGGTTTTTATATAACGGTTTTTGTGACAGACGGATCAACTGATGCCGACAAATTTTTTGGAATCGACGTTCAATTCTTAACAAAGAACTGTCTATTGCCTCAAAAATAACTAGAGAGTGCCTTAACAACACTTCAAAAGTTTAGACTCACTAATAACTAAAATGGTGTAGCATTACATTTCTTCTGAATACCTAACAAGTTTTCCTCAAGAGGTCCTCACTAGTTGAAAAGGAAAACTTTCGAGTATCTCAAATAAAACTTTCGAAAATTTCTACTTGGGAAGGCGTGTATTTATCAAGAAAACGATTTTGTGTATTTATTTTATTCAATATTATTCGTGTATGTTCACAAAAAAAAAATTGAAAGTCGTTTATTTCTGCATTCAGATTTATTCAGAGATGTTTTGAAAATATAATAAATTTATCTTTAAAAAAATAATAAAAATGCAATTTTAGTATTCGTGATATTAAGTATAACATTTGAAAAGTATTATTAAATTTAATTACTTCTGGAAACGGTCAGAACTATGAGATATTCTACCCTTATACTGAATGTGCCATTTTTAAATTTTAAAGTGACATGTTTGATAACATGTCTGCTATTATATTCACCCAAAATTCATAGAATGTTTGTTCATTTCTCGTTATTTTTATATATGGCCGAAACGCTTGCCTTTCTTTCTTTCTTGTGTATTTTTATATCTAATAGTGATAATTTAAATCGAAGAAAATAAAAAGAAACTGACGCTATGCCAAAATAACGAGAAATTAACAAAAAATTCTATGAATTTTGGGTCAATATAATAGTAGACATGTTATCAAACATGTCACTTTAAAATTTAAATATAATAATATTTATTGAATTCTTGTTGTTTTGGGATAGGCTTATTTTCTTCTAACTTTATTTATTCAAATATATCAATAGTATATACATTTTAAAAAATACAGAAAAGAAAGAAAAATAAATCAATTAAAATAAATTAAAAGATTATTTCAGAATATCTGTAAATGATTAAAATATAAGAAATTATGAAAATCATAAAGCTCAAAAAAACTTATCTCATAGCTTCCAAATAAAGTTGAAGCAGTGCAGTATGTATTGTACATCATTTATTAAATAAAGATGTAAAATTCACTGTATATAAATAACAGGATAAAACAAGCAAAACTCAGTAATTTGTAATTAATAATAGAAAATATGAATCCCGAACAAATTCTAACTTTGAAAACTTTTATTGTATAATTTTTTTAAGGACTTTATTGTCGGAGTGTCTCACCTGTCGAGCTGGTTAGATTCTCGTCTAGATAAAAACTGTTTAAAAACCTATCCGGGACATGTGACTTTGCTCACTCACAATTTAAAATTTTTTTAAAATGCTATCTTGAAAGGCTCTTTTCCTCTTTGAAGGAAACTATTGTTCTATACCTAGTTAAGAATTTTGAAACGGTTGTGGTGATTCTTACCCGTGGAAGAAAGCGTGTATTTTTGAAGCATACATTTTTGAGAAATTCGTAATATCATTTAGCATATTTGCAGTCTGGTTTTATATGTCTTCCTTTTCTTGTTTTTTTTTTTCGTGCAGGCACATCATTTGATTGTATTGAACATTTTTTCAACTTCATTACTTAGAAATTATTTTTAAAATTTTTAAACGATATTTATTTACAAATCCTGATTCATCCTAATGCAGGAAATCACGGTTTATTCAACAAAGATTGAAGTATTCGTCGTGCACACGTATTCAAAAATATCTAAAATGAAAAGGTTTATGATCAAGAAATTTTACTCGCCTATTTTCTGCCGTATAATGAAGTTTTTTAGTACTATTCGATTCTAAAGATGAAAGCAATAGACAAAAAGTAGTGAGTGTCTACCAAAATCTCAATACAATTTGATTTCAAGTATTTGAAAGTTTTAATTAAAACTGCGAAGAGAATGGTTACCACACGTATGTACACATTCATATAAATTAACTTTCAGAAACAATCACAGATGAGTCACGCTTTTCGTTATGTTTATATACATGATAAATTTTTATAAAAAGTTATAATAGTACAGGCCGTGCGTACAGAAACTACAATATTATTTTGAAAAATTTATTTACTCACTTCGCAGCAAGAATTGCATAGTAAAAAGACATTTAAAAATTCTATCAGTATATGTTAATACCTTTGATGTATAATCAATTATGCTATGTATTGTCTAAATCCTGAAAAAAATCTAATACTGTAATCGTAAGTAACACAGAAGGACATAAGAGTTCAAAAAGAACCGGATTTAATCGCAAAATAAACCAAAGTCATTCCTTTTAAGGGCTTGTGATGCTTGAGAAAAGTTGCAAGTTCATGTGGACAATTCGGTCCAGTTTTTACATATTTATATCCAAAATATATAAAATTATATTTTAAAAATTTGTAAAATGATAGAAAAGATAGAAACGAACGTAGATAGACTACTTTCGGTTTCAAAATTGAACAAAAATTTTCGATATATTGCTGAAATTGAACTTTTTTTCAATTTTGAAATCAAAAGTAGTCTATCTACGTCCATTTTTATCTTATCTATCGTTTCTCAAATTTTGAAAAGAATATTTCATGTACTAAAGACACAAACATGTAGAAACCTAAAATCATTCAAATTTTCTAATCTCCTAAGTAACACGCATGTCCTTAACCCTTTGTCCTTTAAGTGGTTTCTTTTCTATAGTTCGATATCCTTCCTTACTGTAAAAATTTGATTACATTTGATAGAAAAAGTCAATTTGATACAAACACATGATTACATTTTAAAACAATTCTATTACATTTAAGTTTTGTTTGTGTTTTTTTAATCAATTTTAATCAAAATTTCTAGCAAAGTTGCCAGGAGTCTCGCACGATCTTTTAGGCGAGGCGGCGGTTGAGTTTGTTGCAGTTCACTTTGAACTCTTATTTTTTCTGTGAAGCTTCCATCAGTCTTTTTAACTATGAAATACATGCTATATACATGGGTACAAAATACATATATATATATATATATATATTTGCCGATAGTGAGTATTTTTGTTGAGAGATTAATATATTTTATACATTCGTGGTACAATGTAAACTTCATATGACCATTCGAAATATATAGACTAATTGTATCATCATTGTTATTATTTCAAATTTACAACCCTCTAAATTTTAATTGATTTTTTTTATTAGTTTTAATCAGCAGCTGAATTCTTTATATACAACAAATTGTTTTGAGTCGTCACGTTATAACTAAGGCATTCAGGTAAAATTTACTGAGTGTATAGCTAGACTCATTTAATAAAACTATGGATTAAAAAGAAAAGAGAATATACTAATTTTATTATTTATGATTAACTGATACATTATGGTAAATGCATGTATCTGCGTCTGCCAAGTATAGAAGACCCTGAGCCACCATATTTTGGATTGAACATTTAGGGTGTTATCGAAATAAATTTGTGAAAATATCGAAACTAGATATTTTTTTAAGCATAGTTGAAAGTATTTTTTTATAAGATAACTCGTGCAATGTACCTTGTTCTTTAACCCTAATTAGTCACACTTCAGTAGAATCGCATAATAGTCACACTGGGTAAATTTTACCCCGGCGTCGAAAAAGTGATATCCTGCTTTAACAATGAGTCCTAAAAATCTAAAAAAATTGCTAGGTATTATTTAAGTATTGCAAAAGATGATCTTTTAGTTTATTGAACCAAAATTAATTGTTTAAATATTTTTAAAAATCGGTGAAGTTAAGGTAACCAAACAAGTCGTGTTTTTCATAAAAAAAATTTTTAGGGCAAACTAACAGTAGATGGCACCCCAAGGCTAGTTTCGACCATTTAGGGACTGCATGAGAAGCTCGAAAAAAATTTCGGGTTAATTTGACCGCCGGTTAATACTATTAACTGATTTAACTCCAAAGTAAAAATTGATATTAAGATTGGGTTTAATCATCAAGTATTTATACTTTATACCTGTGTCAATTGTCAAGAGGCTCATTTCGTCAAGAATTCTTAAAGAAAAATCAAAAGTGGCGGATTTTATTGTTTTATTTGATTTTGCTAAAAATTATGCATTTTTAATTCAAAATGCTGCTCAATCGTTCTACTGGAATAATGATTAGGTAAATATTTTCACAATAGTAATTTATCATCGTAAGAATAGTGTATTAAATCATAAAAGTATGCCCATTATTTCAGATGATTTAACTCATGATACCACTGCTTTGAATGATTATCAAAAAATCATTGTGGATTATCTCAAAACTAATTACAATCCACAGGAGATTTATTATTTCACAGATGCTGCAGGATAGCATTTAAAAAAAAATGGTTTCAACATTCTTCAAGCTCTCAAAACAGATTTTAGTATCTCAGCAGAATGCCATTTTCATGACACAGCCCATAGAAAAAGAGCTTGCGATGGCATAGGTGCACTGAGAAAACTGGAGTGTCAAACTTTGAGTGTCAAAATTTAGATAGTCAGTCTGAACTTCTAGATAGTACAACTCTCTTTCCGAAATTTTTTCTTTTTGGTCAGGGAGACACTCATTTGATATTCTGCTTAACTGTTACCAGAGTGTCAGAATCACTATAAAGAGTGTCGATTGGTGAAATACGCGCCAAAATTGTGAAGTCACGTGGGTTCGCCTATTTTTCCTCGAATATCACCAGCGTGGACTCTAACCTCATTGCCGGTTTCGCGTCCTTTACGTGTTAAAGTGTCACGAGGGTTATTTTTGCCAACTAATTGGTGAGTACCTATTTCACTTGCTATAATAATATAATAATTGTGAAAGCTTAAAGGTAATAGTTTTGAGGTTAGCCATAGAGGTAGATTATAGTCTATTTTTCCCTCTTCGATAATCTATTTTTCTCTCTGCGATGATCAACTTTTCCCTCTAAAGTATTCAAGTTGACAATCTTATTTTCACAATCCACAGGTAATAAGTTACACTATCTAGAAGGCTGTCCTATAGTTTAACCTCAAATATAGTCTGCTTCACCCTCCAAATGTTTAGGTTGACACTCCAGTTTTCTCAGTGTGTGAACGTGAAAAGAGAAGCTGCTCGGTCTGGTATTCAGGCTGCCGTAAAAGACCATATTCTTACTACAAAAGCTCTACTTACACGGAGAAAAACGGAGGGTCGAAGTTAGAGGTTGAAAATTTTGAGAGACAGACCGACCCTCTAGATTATCAAATAGTCCTTCTATAATTTTATGGACATAATCAGGGAGAATCTCGATTTATGATCAGCTTGATTACCACAGAGAAACAGTCACACTATCAAGATAATCAAATCGATCCTCTGGGATGATCAAGTTGAATATCTTGTTTTAAATTTTCACTTCGACCCTCAAGGATGATCAGATCGACCTTCTACAATGATCAAATCGATTATTTTTTTCTGACCCTCTACAGATCACCAGTTTGATTATCTAGAAGGCTGTCCTATAGTCGATTATCATATTTGGTCGACCTGACCCTCTAGAATTCAGGCTGACCCCCCTCTATTTTTCTCCGTGTAAGTGGGCGAAAAAAAAAATCAAAGAGATTTTGGTTTTTTTCAGCAGTGAAATCCCAGGTACATTATTTTGTAAAGAAAATTTTATATACTTTACACCCATAAAACAGTTTCTTTGATATACGGTCAAAGAAAAAATTTCTTTGAATTGAAGAAAGTTTTGTTGATTCAAAAACATTTTCTTTTATGTAAACAAATCAATTTCTTTGGATCAAAGAAATTTTTTTTTTAATTATCAAAACTTTCTTTAATCCAAAGAAATATTCTCTTTGACCGTACACTCTAAAATTTTTTTTTGGAAACTTCCAATAAAGTATTGGAAGTAATTAACCAATGTATGTTTTGAAATTTTTATATAAAATCATGTTGGAAATATTCAATGACGTGCCGAATATTGCGTGTCTGACTTTGAAAAATTTCAATACTGAAAAAAAAAATCCAATAGGGATTCGAATATTTCTTGTAAATTATTGAAATAATTCAATAGAAGATTATTTTTTCACCACTTATTATTGAAAAATTTCATCACCTATGTATTGGAAAATTACGATTTTTTTACAGTGTATATCAAAGAAACTGTTTTCTCAGTGTATCAAACATGTAGAAACCTGAAATCAATCGAATTTGCTAATTTCCTGAGTATCACTAGCCCTTAACTAAGAAAAAAATACTCCTATGGTCGAAAGTTAAACAGCTTTTTTTAAATTATAGAGTTCGGTTCGGAATCGTATTATTGACAGACTTTTGAATAATTTCAAAAAAATACCATTTTCTACATGGAAAAATAAAAATAGTCATGACCCTTAAAAATTGGAATTTGAAAAAAAACGTTTGAAAACATTTATCCTAACGAAAATATTTGAATGGAATAAATAAATTACAAATAGATAAATTATTTTTAATAATTTTTACTTACCAACAATTAAATTTATTAATATTTTAATGTAGTCAACAATAATATTTGCAATTTAACTGAAATTTTAAATCTTATAAACGATTAAAATTTGAGATAAGTCAACATCAATGTAGTATTATCCCCCACAAAAACCTAAAAATGGTCATTTTAGATCTAAACTAGAAAAACGCGAATATCTCTTAAACTAAATCCGGCCATAAAGGCCCTTTTCATGCGCACACCCACATATATACTCTAAATCTATAAGATAATAGGTAATGTCATGGCTAACACCGCGCGGTCACAATAATATTCAAAATGCTGTAATTGAAAATACTTTCAGTAATATAAAGGCTCACTATAATCTCCACTAAGTAGGTATAAGTAATTGTATACTGATTATAAATATAAAAACATATTTCAAAATCAATGAAAACAATTTTAAAATTATTTTAACGGGTGTTACTTGTGGAATTGAAATCACATTGAAAGAGAATCAATATCAGGTAAAAATTTGATGTCTTATTCATGCATTCCTTCTGTTTCTGGGATTTTTAAAACAATTTTTTCTGGACACAACAATTTTTGAAGAAGTTTTCAAGCTGAGTTGACATTATGAGAACATATTCCGGTTACTTGGAAGATAATAATATCTCTAAAATGATTTATTGTTTTTTTTCTAATAATTGCAAGTTTAGAGTTTTAGGTTTCTTGTTTCCCTAGAAAATTTAGATTTTGGTACTTATGTCTTTTTCTAACGTTAACTTTTGTACACATACGTATGCATATAATAGATGTAAATCTTAGATAAGTAGAAAAGGATATTGATCACAGGTTATGCGAATTATCATCAGCTATAATTGAAATTATTTACCACCTATCGCGCGTAACATGTTATGATTACTGACAGTACAGCAAACAGCAATAAATATTGCAGTTAGACTTTTGTATCAAGAAGTCTATTCTCAAGGTTGACCATCGTTATTGCTAGTATCTCTAGTGATAAAGAAACAAATGATGATATTTCTTATTCAATGTCAAAATTCTGCTTTAATAAGCCAAATAAAACAATAATGGCGAGAGACTTCTTTTACTTATAGTAGATTGTGTAACTAGGGGCTGTTGCGTTCCGTAGCAGATAAAATTTTGTTTTTCAAAATACGCACTGAAAAGGTGTTTTCAGCACCAAAAAGCAGCCTTGAGGGGGTACATTTGCGACACGATGGACCACGCGCATATGACTGAATACATATAAGTATGAGAGAGATCACGTATAGTCGACACGGTCGACACGTTTAAGCTCTTTTGATCCATTCGCTTTCTCTTGGTCCGGAAAGAGAAAGAAAATACAATTTGTTTTTCAAAATTTGGGGAATAGTGGTGAAGATAAAAACGGACGTAGATAGACTATTATTGGTTTCAAAAATGAAAAAAAGTTCAATTTTAGCAATATATATCGAAAACATTCTTCAATTTTGAAACCAAAAGTACTTTATCTACGTCCATTTCTATCTTCTCTATCATTTTACAAATTATGAAAATATAATTTCATGCATTTTGGGTACAAATATGAAGAAACTGGACCAAATTGCTTACATGAACTTGCTACTTTTCTCAAGTATCACATACCCTCAATAATGTTTTATATGTAATAGAATTTATCCTTACTATTCCTTCTGACCAGTTTTTTAAAAATCAGTGGATTTTCATCAATCATTGCTAATTTTTTCGGGGAGAATATTCTCTACAAGTGTACCATTTATTATATTGAAATTAAAGTTTTCCATGGTTGGCAACATTAAAATAATTTCCTTTTAATAAGTATATTTGATGATTGTATACTTATTTTCAAAATTGGAAGCAGTAGAGTTGTATAGAGAATATTTTCCCCGAGAAAATAAGCAGCGATTACTGAAAATACAATCATTTTTAAAAAATTGGTATGAAGCAATAGTAAGGAAAAATTCTATTATAAAAACATTGTTAAATGTATTATTTTTTGTAAGTTTTAAAATTATTCCTAAAACATGTTTTCTCTTTCATAAGAAACAACGGGTAATATTATATCAAGTCTTAAAACGAGAAATTCCCTATTTCTTTTTCAATAATTGATCTCAAAACATAAAGAGAATACATCAAAAATGTGAAATGCGATTAAAATATGTATATTCAAAGAAACAGAAAGCGAAAGTGCCGTTTATACTAATCATATAACGAAATATGGATTAATTATTTAACTACATTAATTTTTATAAAAATTCCGATTCACAATTCTGCCCATAGAGCAAAACAATAATTCTGTTGGCCAATCGTAATCCCAAACGATTGTGTTACTTGTCGTCGTTCAGAATGTATAGGAATATTTCGAAACTGCAGTCCTAAATCAAATGAATTTCTCTAGTAACAATGCATATCTGGTTTACACACTTGTATTTAAATCTAATATAGATTTTTTTGGCAGTGTATAGGGAGTATCAAAAACTGTATTGCTCTTGGCTATATAAAATGGAATTTTTTTCAATCCAAGAAAGTCATTGGACTTAATTTCTTTATCGGATGAAAAAAAAATGTCATATATATTAGGGCATGTGATACATAGGAAATTAACAAAACTTATTGAGTTTAGTGTCTACATGTTTATGTCTAAAGCACATAAAATTTTCTTTTCAAAATCTGGAAAATGATAGTGAAGATAAAAACGGACGTAGATAGACTACTGTTGGTTTGGAAAATAAAAAAAAGTTCAAATTTAGAAAAAATATTTCGGGAAACTTTTCTTGAATATCACATGCCCTTAAGAGCAAGAAATTAGTCCAGGAAGATATATTTAATATAAATAATCCAACTTACAAGTAAGTTCATTAAAATGAAGAAACTTCATTTTTATGAAAATAGTCGAGAATAATTAATAATAATGAAACTACGTTATAAGGATCTGCCATAAGAGACTTTTATTATGAATCGTGTACAAATTGCCATATTTAGTAAAAGAAACTCACCAGAACAAACAGTTATCCAAGAATCTTCCTCTTCACAAGAACACACCAAGTATTTCTCAATATTTGTCACTAATAATCAAAAAATTATTTATGCACTGATACACTGAATTTAAAAATGTAGTCACACACGAGAAACAAAAGAACGAGTCATCACTTCACATCGAATAAACAACCGAATTCGCGAAGCGTATGCGACTTATCTTGGGATTATGGCAAGATGGTTTTGTAATATTAAGGATAAAAGACTGAAAAAAGGGCATGATGAATAGGATAGTTGGATGATTTTAATTGTATTGTCTAGTGAGAAGAGTAAAAAGAAACACTAGGAAATGATGTTAATAGTACAGGAGACGGATTTTGAAGAAAAGGTTTAACGGCATGACAGGTGTAGCGTTTTCAATGATGTTTGCGGGCTGACCAATCGTTGGCTTCATACTGAAAGCGCCTTGATGCTGATCCTATGAGATACTGCTTTGCTGCTGCCTTAATTCTACCAGGTCCAGGTTAGACTGGTGCACTGCAGCGCCGCGCCGTGCCGTGCCGCGCCGGCTCTTCAATCCGCAGTAGGGGTACACAACCCAGTGCAGGAATGTACATATATATATCAATACACAGAGAATACCAAATCATCCAAGGGTGTTCTTTCTTTGGATGAATGTGTGGATATACGTGCTTGTCGTTCTGTTCAAATTCTGTTGGTGGGGCAAGTTCGCAATCTCGGAGCGCTCTACCGCCTGGAGACAAACATTCAGCATGCTAGCTATCTGCTCCATATATATATATATATATATTTATATGCAAAACCAGTGATAGAATAGTGTCATTTTGATCACTACATTTTTATATTTCTAACAGAAAGTGCTCTAAAGTTATCGCTTTTCTCATTTTCAGTATAGAAGCGAAATTATACATTAAAGGCTGTAAATTCGTGATTTATTCTTTTTATTTCACTTACCTTCCAATATCCATAATTTAAAATGAGGAATGTCCCCTAAATTATAATTAATACACATATTAAAACAAATACATTTATATTTAATTTAATATACCGTTTATGCAAATTACTTCATATTTCATATAATGCATATTAAATTAAGTTTTTCTGACAGCGGACATTTTACTTTTGCAAGTATTACCACCCAAAACAAATTAAAGTGACAGAAAAATAGTTGGAGTAATTTTACTCGACTCTGTCGGTTAAACTTGGGACATAAGGAAACTTCAGCATCTTTCAAATCCTAGTCGAGTAAAATGAATTTGATAAATACTTAATTCATCCAATGTGAATAATAATAAGCGTTACATAAGGAATAGTGAGGAGTTGAGTAAAACGTGGTCTAGAACAAGACATCCATAAGCGTCAGTGGGTTGACGTGAAATGTATAAGTATATCACCGACATTCGAGGAGCTTTAAATGATAGTTCGGTAAAATGAGTATCGGGAGTGTTGCTTCAATCAGCAGTGGTATGGTTATCTTAAACTTAAAAAAATTCTTACCTCGAGCCTTCCATTAGTATATTGCATTACAAGGGATGAAACACAGTGATTGCAACGAGTGTGAAGTTTGCTGTCCGAGCTAAATTTTTTTATTTTATGTATATTTTTCTTTTTAGTTTAAAAAAATACAAAAAATATGAATAAAATGTTAAAATTTCATTTTTCAAACACAATCGGTGAGATACAAAGAAAATGTCAAGAGGGAGAATTATTTAAATGTAATTCATATCTACAATATTACACAATTGACTTGAGCTTCAAGTATCAAATTACAAGAAATGAACTTATAAATGCATGCAAAGAATATATGGTAAGACCGAGCACCAAGCGCGAGGTCCAAACAGAACGGAGCGTGACGATTGAATCGCGCGCCTTATTCCGAAATATTTGAACGTCGCGCTCCGTTCTGTTTAGACCTCGCGCTTCGCGCTTGGTTTTACATTCTTTGCATACATTCAAGTTTATTTCTTGTCATTTGATACTAAAGCTCAAGTCAATTTTATAATATTGCAAATCTACTCTATCGACCTTCTAAGTAACACATTCTCATCATAGTACTCGCGCTTTGCGCTTGATTTTCTGTATACATTCCTGTGAGTTTCTAATAAATCATATAATTAAAATAATTTACACCCTTCCAAATATTTCAAAGGGGAAAAAAATTAGTTGACTTCATTTAAGCAAACGATTTTACATTTCAAAGCTTTTTTCGTATCTGACACATTTTGGTTAAAAATAGAATTTTTGATTTTCAATAGTGTTTTTTAAAATAAAAATATAAAATATACATCCTGTCAAAAACTGTTCCAATGAGAATTTTTAGACCTCAATTGGGCACATAATTTTTCATCTAAACATTTTTTTCGTAACCCATGTATTTTGATTAAAAAATTGAATTTTTGCATTTTAATCGTATTTTTTAAAATTGAAACGAAAAATATTCATTTTATTAGAAACTGTGTGAGACAAAATTTGTAGATCTTTTTGAAACGAACAACTTTGTATTCTTACATTTTTTTCGTATATGAAAGAGGCACAAACACACGTTTGTTATCTTATACAGACCAAAAGATATATCAAGCAAAATAATGCACAAACTTTTCGAAATACATACTGAAAAACATTATTACACTATTATGCAAGGAAATGTGCAAATGTCTAAATACACTATAGTCCATAACCCACAATGAGATCAAATAAAATACGCGCGTGTGCGTGTGTGTTTTTCATGAAGAGGAGAGGAAATATAGGGAGCGATCACCATGGAGAATTTCAGATCTCCCTAACCCCTAACTTCAAGACCTATCATTTAGACTTAAGGGGGTTCTGAATTTCTGGGCTACAGAACTGTGGTCAACTTTGACGGCTACGCATATGTAGAAACATAGAAACGTTTTTCTCAAATCATTTCTGTAAAACTCAAGTATCTATGTTTACAGTTAGAAAAGTGTCTCTTAAATAGGTTGTGAGTTAAGAGAAGAAAAAACTAGAATTAGCTATAATATTTTTTTTTTATTGTTTGTAATTAAAAAAAGAATGTTAGTTGAAAATTAAGCGATCGAGAAATATTTATGTAATGGGGATACATACTCTATACGCACTGAAAAATCAGTATAGCTGAGAGAACCATATTTTGGTCCTCGGAACCATAAAATATTGCTATCAGACCAATGCTACGGTTTACTCCTCAGAGCTATAAGAGTATAGGTGAGACAACAATATTGGTATTCCTAAACGTCATATTGCGCCGCGAAGGATACAAGTTTGTTGATATGACAATACGATGTATAGCGATCGTAAACAAAATATTATGCCTGTTATGACAATGCATGCGATAGAGTTGTCGCATCTCCTGTAATTCAGAGCTTTAATTATAAATAATAGGAAATGAAAAAATGATGGTCAAATTATAGTAACTATGTTAGTACTTACCTTTGAAAGCTTCGATATATTCTCTCAATCCCCAATCAGTCAATTTTTTCTTCACCCATTCGTCCATCGCTGTTATGAATTTTCGCGTGTGATAAAACAATACGCGATACTCAAAAATGATCTTTCAAACAAAGAAAAAATGATCTAAACAAATCGATAAACGCTTCGAAAAAACGCCTCGAACAAATGACAATTCGCTCTCATTTCGAGGTTGAAGTCGCGTGCATGCGAAGCAATGTATAGGTCGCACGGCAAATCAGTATAGATGTCTCACCTATACCGCATGGCTCGAGACACTATATATCGGTATAGGTCGAATAGCTATACTTCTATCGTTGCACGAACGAAATTATAATGGTGCGATGGCAAAATACGCGTTTCGGTGCGTCACGCATTCATTTTAGCTACAATACCAATATCGTATAGTAACGACAGGTATTTTGCTGAACTCAAATTCTGTATAATTTTCTCAGCTATACTGTCTTTAGTAATTATTTCTAAATTGAAATTTGTGAAATTTTGTAGCTGCCCACTGAAAATTTCGACGTTATATCCTGATCGTTTTCAACGTCGAAAAATTTTAGTACTAAAATGATCCTAATAGGATAATCTGTTACTAATTATTATTAAGTGATTGTATTATAATTTCTTATAATTTTGAGTTTTCTTTTCATTTCACGAAATGTAACTGTTTATTTCATAAGAATAAAAGAGAAGAGTATCTGGAAAGCGTGTAGATTTTTTAGATCAGCAGTAAGTCGAAACTGTATTTTGACCCTTCGTGATAACCTGCAGCGCAAGGCCCACATCGGAAAGGTGAAAACTACCTAGAGCTTTATGAAGACAAACACTCCTTGAATTTCATCGAATGAAATTTCACTCTTGCGAGTAGAAACCAAGACATTTTTATTCACTTATAGCTTTATTTTCATCATAAAAGTGAGTGATATTTTACTAAAAC
Source organism: Diplolepis rosae (assembly GCA_030998225.1). NCBI lineage: Eukaryota > Metazoa > Arthropoda > Insecta > Hymenoptera > Diplolepididae > Diplolepis > Diplolepis rosae. The sequence continues at coordinate 3,378,524 of JAPYXD010000716.1, forward strand.
AGTGGCATTTTCACTCTAATGGTGTCACATTTAAGTCTATGGATCAATCAGTGCACCTGACTAAATTAATAAAATCAGATAAATCAGTTTCCCCCAAGATTTTTCCACAATAATGCATTATTTTAGCTCAAACTTTAGCACATAAAAAAGGATATATTAGCGGGTGGCTGTAGACTTCAATTAGTTCTAAACAATAAAAAAAAAATTCCTGTTTTGCTGATACTAACAATTTTTTTAATTATCAAAAACTAATTAAAGCCTACAGACATTCATTGATATGTCCTTTATTAAGTCCTAAAGGTTCAGCTAAAAAAATTGATTATTGTGGAAAAATCTTGGGGGGAACTGATTTTATTGATTTAGTCAGCTATACTGGTTGATCCTCAACGATTAAATCCAAATGGTAAAAAATAGCACACTAAGGGATTGTCGCAACTAACAATAAGTTGAACTCTAAAAAATTAAAACACGTAATTCTTTGTTAAAATAAAAAGAAGTTCTTAGGTCATAAACAAATCATTAGCGTGTAAGACGTACAGCTACAGTTATGATTCCATCAACTATATTATATTGGAGATTTGCTGAAATTGCAGTAATATTCTTATCTAGATGAGAGATAGTATATTGAGCAACTAGGAAATAAAATTTATTTTGCGAGTTTGATGATTGATCACCGAGTAAAGCGAGGGAAACAATCACACGAGTAAGATAAATGTCTTTCCCGCGTTTTACACGATTTCTTTTTATTAGGGGGTCAAAAAATGGATTTATTTGCCTCGCATGTAGCAGAAAAATCCACTTTATGAACCAATAGAAGAAAAAATCTTTTGTACAATAATCACTTGTAAAAACCAACTATATTCGTGTCGCAAATAAATCCCTGGCATTCCTTTCTGTGCGGTTTCTCGATCTAATCGTGCAGAGTTGTTCGCGACATTCTAGTAGTTTGACTACTGCGACCGAGTAGATTGGCTACAATATCCTATTGGATTAGTTACTGCAAAAAAGTGAATCGATTGCGAAAGTCAAGTAGTTTGGCTACTGTAACCGAGTCAATTGGGTACAATAATCTAATGGGTCAGTTACTGCAACAGCGTGAGTCGGTTGTGACAGTCGAGTGGATTGGCTACTGCAGTAAAATCAATCGGTTCCTGCAATTGGATAAGAATAGCTACTGTAATCGAGTATTTTCATCATTTTTAGTCATTACATCGCAGCCAACTTTACTCTAATAAATTAAGAAACATGGTTTTCAGGTGCTTTATTAGCACTGTTACTTGGTTGTATTAAGTAAAAAATTGTTTTTCTCATGCATGCCCAGAAAGGACACTTTTTTTGCCTGAAATGCGGAAACAAAATCCCCTTTTTGGGGTACACACAAAAATGCGGGAGTTATCAATAACTCCCGCATATGGGAAAACAATTGCGTGATTGGCGTAAGCATCGTGACTTATTCGTCATTTTATGCACCATCAAATGTTGCCATCTAACGGACCAAAAGGTAAGTTCGTTGCGAAAGCCTGAAAGTATGGGCAGCCAACTTCATCGTTGTGAAAACCTACAATTGGTGCAAAATTGTCTCTGTCGAATCTTCTGACTGATTTTTTTCTTGTGTACCCCAAAAAGGGGATTTTCTTCCAGCGTTTCAGACAAAGAAAGTGGCAATTTCTGTGCATGCATGAGAAAAAATAAAGTACGCTACACGAGAGGAAGAGGATGATTCTCATTCCTGTGCAACTTCACACTCGTCAGAATCATCCTCTTCCTCTCTTGTAGCATAAATATCTATTATAGTCAACAACTACGTTTTCTCAGTAATTGAACGTGAAGATAGCCCCTGCCAGTAGTCAGGCTCCAATAGGTAAGCTGGCCAGGGCTTGACTACTTGTGCAATGCTTAAAATATCAGGTGTTGATTAGAGTTGTCTAGTCGGGTTATAAAGAGGTCGCCCCCTCAACTTCCTTGCTAAAAGAGCAGCTAGGCATTTGAATGATTTATTTTTAAAAGGCTCTTTATAACCGATTCCAAGGATTCATAATAGTGTTTCTTTAATTATAAAAAATATTAATTAGCAAATCTCCGATTATTTTTATACACTATCTTGAATTTCGAATAAGAGGTACTTGGTAAGAATATCTAATAAAAATATGTCTAGAGGTGAATAAAGTTTGCTATCAGAGACAAAAAAATCACTAGTGCCCGATCAAAACCTACTTAAATTATACTAGTCTAGATATATTCTAGTCAAATGCCAATCAACAACCATCTTCAAATAGGAAAAAATCTGCCCGCTTCGCGGGCACATTCTCAGCGTGCTCTTTGCGCGCAGCTCACTTCGCTCGCAAGTTTGAGCGCGCCTAGGGCGCGCGATTTGATCGTCGCGCTTCGCGCTCGTTCTTGTGCTCTTCGCATACATTTAAGTTTATTTCTTATAATTTAATACTGAAGCTCAGACCAATTTTATAATAATATTACAGATGATGTGAATTACATATTTTCTCAAAGTCACTCTATTTCTTTTAGAATTTAAGTGAAACAGGAGATTCAATTTACTTAAGGCTCTATCAGCCTTAAGGAACACATTCTCATCATGACGCTCGCGCTTCGCGCTCGATTTTCTGTATACATTTCAGTAACTTTTTAATAAATTACATGATTAAAATAATTTATTTTCTTCCAAATCTCTCAAAAAGAAAAAACAGTCGTAGACTTTATTTAAGAAAACGATTTTGCGGAACAACGCTTATTTCGTATCTCACATATTTTGGTGAAAAAAATCGAATTTTTTCAATATTAAAAATCGAAACATGAAATATACATCCTGTCGAGAAATTTCCTAATAAGAATGTGTAGACCTCATTTAGGCAAATAATTTGTCATCTAAACGTTTTTTATGTATCTCATATATTTTGTCTAAAAAATGGAATTCTTGAATTTCAATCGTATTTTTTGGAATTGAAACAAAAAATATATGTTTTTTCATAAACTGTGTGAGACAAAACTTGTAGATCTTTTTGAAACGAACAACTTTGTATTCTTACGTTTTTTTCGTATTTCACATATTATTGTTAAAAAATTGAATTTTGGATTTTCTGTTGTTTTTTTTTAAATTAAAAAGAAAAATATGCATCTTACACAGAGAAAAATAGCATCTGGTCATAATGACTAGGAATAATGTAGTTGGAAATAAAAAAGTCACTGTAACGAGGGAGACTTGTTGTCGCTACTTGACCCATGGCTACAGTAACATGATTTGTAGCCATGGTAGCCATATTCTGAATACCTGGTCGTGGCGACTAGTTAACACCGTTGAAATTGTCCTTAACTCTTAAACCTAGCTATGTGAACTTGAAACATTGAGTTGTCATAGCTAGAATAACGTAGTCGCTATAACCAGTGGAGCAAACTTCACACTCGTTGAATTCGCTGTGTATTGTTTCAAGTAATGCATATTATTTTTCATAGCAACTGATAGCAACTCTTTTGAGAATTTGATTTGAAGTGTCGAGCGGCACGAAACTGTGATTTTAAATCCTACTACTTTTAAAGTTTCAACCCGCTCTACAGATGCCGATAAACAGATTTTCAAAAGAGGTGCTATGAAAAATACAATGTTCCACGTAGTGATTTCATGCATTTGATTTTAGGAATTTGATTTAACATAACTTTATAGTTGACACTTACATATAGTGACTGTGACAACATTACATAGTCGCTGTGACTACATTACTTAGTCACTGCGACCACTTTTAGTACCTACATTGACGGGTCAACCAATGCTTGAATTCAGCCACAAAAAGTAGTTAAGGACATTTTCAACTACATATATCACGTCACTATGCCCAGGATTTTTTCTCAGTGTATGAAAAAAAGGTTACAATTCAAATTTGTAGCTTTTTATGTAGAAAATAATATTGTATCATAACGTTTTTTCGTATTTCGTATAATTTAACTGGAAAATGGAATTTTGATATTGACTTTTTTCGAATTTGAATATAGTGTAACATTTCTCATTTTGATTAAATCAAAAAATGTTATCAGGATAATTTTTAGACATTTATGAGCACTATCTAAAACCAGTATTGAAATTTTTGATTTTTTCAAAAAATTATTTTCAAAAACACAAAAGTAGTGCTCAACCACTCAATTTTGATTGGATGTGGCTGGTTAACGAACTTGTCCTTACTTTTTCGGCTCCGATAAAGTGTACCAAAGCTCAATTCAATCTGATAATTCTATCGAGAGTTATGCCGCACACGACCTACAGACAGACAGACAGACACTTTCGTAAAAACCCTTTTTTCTGACTCAGGGGGTCTCAAAACGTAAAGATTTTATGAAAATTTCGAAAGTCATTTTTCACATAAAACCAATCCCTTCTCATCCATAATGAGAATGTAAAAAGGAAGCGATTTCTGTACGGGATATATTTTCTAGTTACCACTGATATTAAAATATTAGTATATCAGAATACGGATAGCGTGACCATATATGCTTCAATGAATTCCGTTCGATCAACGACACTAGGAAGAAACCTGTTTGTCACGTTCTTGGGTTCCTGCATACATACTCAGGCTGTATTATCCTTATACCAATAGCGTATACATACTGCATACATAGATGCATGTATACATATATGCATTAATAAAATTGAACACTCCTTTCATACCGATGACCAGTATCGGCCATCATTAAACAGTGAGGGGCACTTTATTACATTCTCATCATGGATGAGAAGGTATTGGTTTTATGTGAAAAATGACTTTCGAAATTTTCATAAAATCTTTACGTTTTGAGACCCCCTGAGTCAGAAAAAAGGGTTTTTACGAAAGTGTCTGTCTGTCTGTCTGTCTGTAGGTCGTGTGCGGCATAACTCTCGATAGAATTATCAGATTGAATTGAGCTTTGGTACACTTTATCGGAGCCGAAAAAGTAAGGACAAGTTCGTTAACCAGCCACATCCAATCAAAATTGAGTGGTTGAGCACTACTTTTGTGTTTTTGAAAATAATTTTTTGAAAAAATCAAAAATTTCAATACTGGTTTTAGATAGTGCTCATAAATGTCTAAAAATTATCCTGATAACATTTTTTGATTTAATCAAAATGAGAAATGTTACACTATATTCAAATTCGAAAAAAGTCAATATCAAAATTCCATTTTCCAGTTAAATTATACGAAATACGAAAAAACGTTTGGTTACACTTTGTTTTTCTAAATAAAGTCCTACAAATTTGAATTGTAACATTTTTTCATAAGATGCATATTTTTCATTTTAATTCAAAAAAAAATATTGAAAATCCAAAATTCAATTTTTTAACATTAATATGTAAAATAAGAAAAAAACGTAAGAATACAAACTTGTTAGTTTCAAAAAGATCTACAAATTTTGTCTCACACAGTTTCTGATAAAACATATATTTTTCGTTTCAATTCCGAAAAATACGATTAAAATTCAAAAATTCCATTTTTTAGACAAAATATGTGAGATACAAAAAAAACGTTTAAATGGAAAATTGTTTGCCTAAATGAGGTCTAAAAATTCTCATTAAGACATTTCGGGACAGGAGGTATATTTTATGTTTTGATTTTTAATATTGAAAAAATTCGATTTTTTTCACCAAAATATGTGAGATACGAAATAAGCGTTGTTCCGCAAAATCGTTTTCTTAAATAAAGTCTACGACTGTTTTTTCTTTTTGAGAGATTTGGAAGAAAATAAATTATTTTAATCATGTAATTTATTAAAAAGTTACTGAAATGTATACAGAAAATCGAGCGCGAAGCGCGAGCGCCATAATGAGAATGTGTTCCTTAAGGCTGATAGAGCCTTAAATAAATTGAATTTCCTGTTTCACTTAAACTGAAAAAGAAACTTAGTGACTTTGAGAAAATGTGTAATTCACGTCATCTGTAATATTATTATAAAATTGGTTTGAGCTTCAGTATTAAATTATAAGAAATAAACTTAAACGTATGCGAAGAGCACAAGAACGAGCGCGAAGCGCGAGGTCCAGAAAGAACGGAGCGCGAAGCGCGACGATCAAATCGCGCGCCCTAGGCGCGCTCAAACTTGCGAGCGAAGCGAGTTGCGCGCGAAGCGCGCGATGAGAATGTGCCCGTGAAGCGGGCAGATTTTTTATATTATTGTAAGTCTTGTCTCGAATCTCCCTGAATAATAATTTTAAAAGCATATTAATTTTGAATCCAATTCTCATGGCTGATATCTTGGTTTAAATTTTAAAGGTTTAACGTCCGAACGAAATTCTACATTAGAAAACAATTGTTTTTAATAGTGACACAATTTCCAATTTATTGACATCTTCGAAATTTTAGTGATATAGCTGTAAATGTTAAATTCTAATGACAGATCAAAAGAAATTTCAATTCAATTCATGTACGATGATCTGAAGAGGATGACATTTAGTCATCGAAACGTTGTCAAGAGTAATAAATATGGATTACAATTTACACAGACCGAGGTTGGTCATGTCTCCTTTTTCTAATGATGATATCTTGGTTATGCAATTCGATCGTCGCGCGCTCCGTAATTTTTGAACGTCGCGCTTCGCGCTCGGTCTTGTGCTCTTCGCATACATTCAAGTTTATTTCTTATAATTTAATACTGAAGCTCAGACCAATTTTATAATAATATTACAGATGATGTGAATTACACATTTTCTCAAAGTCACTCTATTTCTTTTTGAATTTAAGTGAAACAGGAGATTCAATTTACTTAAGGCTCTATCAGCCTTAAGGAACACATTCTCATCATGACGCTCCGGCTTCGCGTTCGATTTTCTGTATACATTTCAGTAACTTTTTAATAAATTACATGATTAAATTAATTTATTTTCTTGCAAGTCTCTCAAAAAGAAAAAACAATCGTAGACTTTATTTAAGGAAACGATTTTGCAGAACAACGCTTATTTCGTATCTCACATATTTTGGTGAAAAAAATCGAATTTTTTTAATATTAAAAATCAAAACATAAAATATACCTCCTGTCCCGAAATGTCTTAATGAGAATTTGTAAACCTCATTTAGGCAAACAATTTTCCATATAAACGTTTTTTTTGTATCTCACATATTTTGTCTAAGAAATGGAATTTTTGAATTTTAAACGTATTTTTTGGAGTTGAAACGAAAAATATATGTTTTATCAGAAACTGCATCAGACACAATTTGTGAATATTTTTGAAACGAACAACTTTTTATTCCTACGTTTTTTTCGTATTTTACATATTATTGTTAAAAAATTGAATTTTCGATTTTCAATAGTTTTTTTTTAATTACACGGAGAAAAATGGATATTGATAAGTAGATATTCAAATAGGAAATATTCATCCATAATATCTAGATATTGACACGCAATATTAAAATTTTTTTTTTCAATATATAAGATTTTGCCGAGAAGTAACATTTGATATTCAAATTCAATAGTTTAGATATTGAAGCATGAAGTGCGCGCGCATATATATAAAGGTTATGTGATCACTTTTTCGCTCTCATCGAAATCTAAGTGAATCTAAGATTGACATGCTTGCAGCGTTCCGGAAAGATAAATTTTAAAAGTTTATTAAAGTTTACTTAAATTATAATAAGTGTTTCTAATGGAATAAAAGTGATCGGGTCATTAACTTGAGATGCAGTAAGTAAAACATATAAGCTATATATTTTCTCTATATGTGGTTTATAGCCGAAAATGAAATCTAACCTTAGTGTTAAGTTTAAGTTTCTAACAAGAACATTAAATTAATTTTAGACATGCCAGATAATGAAAATTTGGTTCAAACATCTACATTACTTTTACAGAAAAGAGCATAATAAAATATAATTTGACTTTTTTCTAAAAACTGAATATGTAGTTATTTTATAACCTTTAAAATAATTTTTTGAGTATCTTAGATATTGAGCTGATGTAACATCTATAACTTACATTTCCAGTATACCTGATATTGATGTTAAATATCTGAGATAGTCAACTCTAGTACCTCAGACATTCAAGTTTACTAACGAGGATATTCAGAAGTTTAGTATCTCGAATATTCATTCTTAATATCTGAGATAATCAAGTTCAATATCTGAGATACTGGTGGTTAATATCCCTTTTTCAATATCTGCAGGCATTGAAGTAGAATATCTAAATGTTTGTCACATAGTTGAATGCTACTGACATTGTGCCTCAATATCTAGATATTATGGGTCAATATCCATTTTTCTCCGTGTATAAAGAAAAATATGCATCTTATGAAATAATGTTACAATTCAAATTTGTAGGTCTTTATTGTAGAAAATAATATTGTATCGAAACGTTTTTTCGTATCACGTATAATTTAACTGGAAAATGGAATTTTGATATTGACTTTTTTCGAATTTGAATATGCTGTAACATTTCTAATTTTGATTTCATCAAAAAATGTTATCAGGATAATTTGTAGAGATTTATGAGCCCTATCTAAAATCAGTATTGAAATTTTTGATATTTTCAAAAAATTATTTTCAAAAACACAAAAGTATCATCAGTACTTAAACTTCACCATCTGCATATTAGAGATGTATAGAATAATGTTTTTACATTCTCATCATGGATGAGAAGGTATTGGTTTTATGTGAAAAATGACTTTCGAAATTTTCATCAAATCTTTACGTTTTGAGACCCCCTGAGTCAGAAAAAATGGTTTTTACGAAAGTGTCTGTCTGTCTGTAGGTCGTGTGCGGCATAACTCTCGATAGAATTATCAGATTGAATTGAGCTTTGGTACACTTTATCGGAGTCGAAAAAGTAAGGACAAGTTCGTTAACCAGCCACATCCAATCAAAATTGAGGGGTTGAGCACTACTTTTGTGTTTTTGAAAATAATTTTTTGAAAAAATCAAAAATTTCAATACTGGTTTTAGATAGTGCTCATAAATGTCTAAAAATTATCCTGTTAACATTTTTTGATTAAATCAAAATTAGAAATGTTACAGCATATTCAAATTCGAAAAAAGTAAATATCAAAATTCCATTTTCCAGTTAAATTATACGAGATATGAAAAAACGTTATGATACAATATTATTGAATAAATAAAGACCTACAAATTTGAATTGTAACATTTTTTCATAAGATGCATATTTTTGTTTTTAATGTTTTTAACGATCATCTGTTGTTTGTTCTTACACCTGCATGCACATGTACGAATTCAAACGAATGCATGTATGCGAACAAACAGACGATCGTTAGACAGAGAATATCTTGTCCCACCATTTTTTGCTCATTCGCACTTAGGCTTTCCCTATATGGCTGCTCAAAAAGACATTACACTATGCATATACATATACTCATTGATGCCAAAATAATTAAAGCCCTGAGAGTAAAATGTATTGACTGGAGCGAAACTAACCCTTCTCTTATGTGGAGTAGAGGAGAAGAAAAGCAATAAGTATACATATAAAAGAAAAGATACACAAAATATTTCACAAAAAAACATCTAATTGTTCAGAAATATAATGTTTTTGAGTTTTCAGCAGATATACATATAGATATCAAGTTAACTAAATATTTCCACGAATACATTGTACCATATTGTAACATATTTGATAAGTACAGTCTAAGTTATATTGTTTATAATCCCGATGGATACCCCATATTTATTTGGTCACGATATTTAATATTATGATACATTTTTCATCGTATAGATTGTCAAAAAACTAGGTAATACATTCACCCAGATTCTGTTGTGGAAATCACATTTCACCCCGAATTTTATAGCAGTATTCAAATGGATATAAAACTTGGTTTTTTTCTGCCTAAAAGTCTAGACAATATGCAGAAAGAAGGTATATAACACATAGGTAAAATGATAATGAACCACGAATAACCTGTACAGTGCAGAAGGCCGGATAAGGCCGTAACAAGGAGCACCAGGTTATAATAAAACAACTAATTCACGCTAGGCTGCCCATGAAGCTTCCGGTGTTTTGCTTTCCCACAATCAAAACCATGGAGACGTCTTATATTATACGTCAAATTCAGGTAAAAGGTGCACGCAACTTTGTCCAACCATTACTCCTCCTTTCTATTCTTTTTTATGATAGCCCTCCGAAAGGACATTCAAGGTTACTGTGATAAAAATATCCAAAACCATAAGTTAATCAATAATGCATATAAGTAAATATAGATTTGCTTGAAATGAATATGTACCATCAGTATTTGTATACGTTATGAACACGCAAACGTTAGGAACAAGCCGCAGGAAAAACTAGGTGTTACACTCAGAAAAAAGTCTGGTTAAAACTTTGTAAAAATAATTCGCGACAAAACGCGAGATCTTTAAGATTTCTTTAGACTCTACTTTATTTTATTTTTAAGTGGTTTTTGCAAACGGCCTAATACGCAACATAACTAACAGGAAACCGGTATCGACATGTATTAGCTTTGGTAAATTTAACCGAACCTTTTTCCTCAGTGTATATCTACCCGGAATCCGGTGTTATATTTACACTTTACACGTATATTACGCTTATTGCAGTATGATACACTCTGACGTCAGCACTTATATACGATCGCCTTATAATTAAAATACACTCAGAAAAACGTTCGGTTAAATATACTAAAGCTAATCGGTTAAAAAACTTCTGTTTAAAATGATTAAACTTTTAGTTAATTTCACCAGAAAAATTGTATACTTATTATGGTTACAAAATTCTCATAATATATATTCTGTTATTATTATTCCAGTTAATGTTACAGGAAAATATAGTAAAAGCAGTTTCAAGATATGTTGTTGGCAGCGTTACTGTCTACACAATCTGGCGCCCTTTCGTTTTTCGGTATGCATGCATGCAAGCCTCGGCATTATGACTCTCGAGGGCAGCGTTGCCAGACACACGGAGCGAAATTATGGAATTGGCAAGTTATAGTATATTATGTGCCTAGGCGCATAATGAGGGTTATTACGCGACGAGCGACAATGCTCGCAGGAGATCGAAGCCGAGGCGCGATCAGTCCTGCGAGCATTTTAAGCGAGTCTCGTAATTACCCGAATTGTGTGCATTGTCACATATTCTATTTTATGTGACTTCGGTGCGTATACGAGTTTTTATGCGTACACTCGAATCTCATGGAGTATTCATTATGATTCTCGTCCATTGCACTTGATATTTCGCGAATAGTTCCGGAAACTTTGATTTTCTCGATCTTGTGTAGTAGTAGCGTATTGTAATAGAGCATGCGCAGTTCAAATGTACAAAGTTCACTGATGAATCAGTGAAAAGGCAAATCACTGATTCAATCAGTGAAAATTTGACTGATTCAGATTTAGAGAGTAAGAGAAATTCGAATTGCAACTAGAAAGAGAAAAGAGGGTGTAGTAGTCAATCTACCGCTTTCTTCTCGAACGTTATTGGTGGAGAAAGTAATGAAAATCATGTCGGATACGTTCGCCACCAATCACGTTCGAGTAGCAAGAAATGGCATGACTACCAAAATCTTTTTTCTTTTCCTAACTACCATTCGCATTTCCCCTACGGAGACAACAGTCCATGTTCTATATATACAGTATGTTGATGAATAATCCAAACGAAGTGAAAGAAGTTGTTTCAAATGACATCAGACTAGACTTTTTACACGCACTATACGAAAAAGCAAGACATACTGTTTCAGTGTCTAATATTTTTCACAATTTTATTGCTCGTTGATAATAATCATTCCAATTTTTCAATTATGCTTTTCAGTAGATGGCATTTAATGTTTTTACATTCTCATCATGGATGAGAAGGTATTAGTTTTATGTGAAAAATGACTTTCGAAATTTTCATCAAATCTTTACGTTTCGAGACCCCCTGAGTCAGAAAAAACGATTTTTACGAAAGTGTCTGTCTGTCTGTCTGTCTGTAGTAGGTCGTGTGCGGCATAACTCTCGATAGAATTATCAGATTGAATTGAACTTTGGCACACTTTATCGGAGCCGGAAAAGTAAGGACAAGTTCGTTAACCAGCCACATCCAATCAAAATTGAGGGATTGAGCACTACTTTTGTGTTTTTAAAAATAACTTTTTGAAAAAATCAAAAATTTCGATACTGGTTTTTGATAGTGCTCATAAATCTCTGCAAATTACCCTGATAATATTTTTTGATTAAATCAAAATTAGAAATATTACAGCATATTCAAATTCGAAAAAAGTTAATATCAAAATTCCATTTTCCAGTTAAATTATACGAGAAACGAAAAAACGTTATGATACAATATTATTGAATAAATAATGTCCTACAAATTTGAATTGTAACATTTTTTCATAAGATGCATATTTTTCTTTTTAATTAAAAAAAAACTATTGAAAATCCAAAATTCAATTTTTTAACAATAATATGTAAAATAAGAAAAAAACGTAAGAATACAAACTTGTTAGTTTCAAAAAGATCTACAAGTTTTGTTTCACACAGTTTCTGATAAAACATATATTTTTCGTTTCACTTCCAAAAAATACGATTAAAATTCAAAAATTCCATTTTTTATACAAAATATATAAGATATATAAAAAACGTTTAGATGAAAAATTATTTGCCCAAATGAGGTTTACAAAGTCTCATTAAGACATTTCGGGACAGGATGTATATTTTATGTTTTGATTTTTAATATTAAAAAAGTTCGATTTTTTTCACCAAAATATGTGAGATATGAAATAAGCGATGTTCTGCAAAATCGTTTCCTTAAATAAAGTCTACGATTGTTTTTCCTTTTTGAGATATTTGAAAGAAAATAAATAAATTATTTTAATCATGTAATTAATGAAAAAGTTACTGAAATGTATACAGAAAATTGAGCGCGAAGCATGAGTGTCATGATGAGAATGTGTTCCTTAAGGCCGATAAAGCCTTAAGTAGCCTTAAGCGCGCGATGAGAATGTGCCCGCGAAGCGGGCAGATTTTTTTTTATGTAAATGATTCTATCCATGATTGGATCACAAGAATATTATTTTTTCCTACCATAAATCATCTTAGAAAAGAATCATGATACTTGATATTCACCATACTAATTGTTCGTAATATTTTGTTAAAGACTGGTATGGCAATATCAGATTCAGTTACTATGATACTAATAATTGAACTTTCTACCTTGATTTCCGCACTTTTAAAAGTAAAATACTAATATTTGGTATAGTTTTGCCATTTATTAAAACAAAATGTATCTCACTGTGGGAATAAAAATTCTACGCACTAGAAAAGTTACTGAGCGTGTAATTAATAAACTTAAAAAAATCGAATTTACTTAAAAGATATGTAATGTCTATTGAAATATTTAAGAATACAAGAATTGTTTTTTTATCTGCACGCTATTTGATTTTATAGTCAGGTTTTCAATTATATTTCTATCTTATTAACATTAATTAACAATGGTTGTTGGTTTTACGAGCTGACATTTTAGTTATATATTGATTTTTTACTTTTCAACAAAAGAACCAAAGATTTGAAAACTTTACTGAAATTCCATTATACTAAGTGCATTGAATTGACTGAAAGGTGATTAAATTGAAAAAGAAATTTGATTTGGCTCAAAAAGTACTGTTTTCTCAGTAAGGTCGGGATATTTGTAATTCACCCTCGTATATTAATAATGTACTTTCTAGCATAGGCTTTGGAGAGGTTCTTGTAAAAACTGACCAGAGTAACCAAACAACAATCCATACATTTATGATGATTCACAGATTTTAAAAGCTCAACAAATTTTATGTGATAAAATACAAGTTTCTTTACTTATAATTTAAAAACGTAAATTGTATGATGTATATGACCGTTCATGTGCAGTGATTAGCGTAGGATAATACTTTTTGCATCTTAAACGAAAGCCATTCTGTAGGGCTATTGTCACTTATTTAATCTCCCCGCCGCCATGTGACATTATGTGATATTCAGTGACATTGCATCAACAAAGAGTGCACAGGAAACAACTAATTTACGTCATTTGTGTTCAAGTACGATATAACTATTATTAATTTTGTTCATAACATTATTTATATAGAGTGCAATTATAGGTTACGACACGGAGAAAAATGGGAACCAGTAGATCAGGATTGATAACCCGAAAGTTTAGACAAACAATTTACACTTTCAACTTACTTAGGCAAAGCTTCTATAGAGCCATAAAGGTGTAAATTGTATAGAAGAATCAAAGGAAAAAGAAAACATGGCAGAAATAGTGAATAGAGCCTGAAATATTGGATCTATAACTTAATTCGTACGATTTGCCAAGAGATGGCGTAAATTGATTGACAACAATAATTTTTTTTCACTCAAATATGTCGAACTTTGTGCCTGAAAAAGTGTTTTTGCGGGGAGTTCTTCTTCATTACATTAATATGAAGAAAACTGTTGCCGAAAGTCATCGTATTTTGGTGGAAGTTTATAGTCAACATGCTCTAGCTGAGCGAACGTGCCAAAAGTGGTTTGCACGATTTAAAAGTGGTGATTTTGGCTTGGAAGACGAAGAACGTCCTGGGCAGCCAAAACAGTTTGAAGATGAAGAACTGGAAGCATTAATCGATGAAGATTGTTGCCAAACACAAGAAGAGCTCGCAGAGTCTTTGGGAGTCACTCAAGCAGCCATTTCAAAACGTTTAAAAGCAGCTGGAAACATTCAAAAGCAAGGAAATTGGGTTCCCAATGAACTCAAGCAGAGAGACGTTGAAAGGCGGTTTTGCATGTCCGAAATGCTGCTGAAACGCCACAAAAAGAAGTCATTTTTGCATCGGATTGTTACTGGTGATGAAAAATGGATCCATGAAACCCTGCCAACCAGCCAAATCAACGGCGAAGCCGAATATCCATGGCACGAAAGTAATGCTCTGTATTTGGTGGGATCAGAAGGGTGTGCTGTATTATGAGCTGCTAAAACCGAGTGAAACCATCAATGGAGAACGCTACCGAACACATTTAATCCATTTGAAGAGAGCAATAGCCGAAAAACGCCCGGGTTCAGGGCAATAATTTTCCATCATGACAACGCTCGGCCCCTTGCTGCTATTCCGGTTTAGAACTATTTGGAAAACAGTGAATGGTAAGTTTTACCCCACCCGCCTTATAGCCCAGATCTTGCCACTTCTGACTACCATTTGTTCCAGTCGATGCAGAACGTCCTCACTGGAATACGCTTCACATCAGAACAGGGTATCACAAATTGGCTCGATTTATTCATGGCCGCCTAGCCGGCGCAGTTCTTTTGGGATGAAATCCACAAATTGCCAGAGAGATGGGAAAAAGTCATAGCTTCAGATGGGCAATGCTTTATATAATACTATTGTACATGTTTTTCATAAATAAACGTTCAAATTTTGAAAAAAAAACGCACGAATTAAATTATAGAATTATAGTTACAGAATTAGAAATAAAAATGAATAAGAAAGATCCTAAGCGCAAATGTGTAATAGATATAAGTATTAACCCTTTGCACTGGAGACCTTCAAGACTTCAAAGCAGCCGGGCGCCGTATCAGCGCCGCTCAAGTGCAAAGGATTAAATATATACAATATATGAAAAATTAAGCAATTTAGAATTTAGCATATACATGTAACATTAATGATGTGTTTTATGTGTGATGTGTTTGTGATATAAAAAAAATTAATTTTATAAGTGGAGTATGTGATAACAATCACTACAGTACCCCCCTGTCAGTGATTGAGTCACAAGAAGTGCGTGTATAGGTCAACTTGAGTAAGACAATGCCTACAGCCTTTCGAACTTGGCATGATGACAATGTCTATATGCACGTGCTCGAACCTTTGTGAGGGAAATCGGAACGTGTCGGGTAACCTTTCCTCTTTGACATTCGAGACAATCCCGGGCCCATGTTTTGCAATTTTTTTTTACTGACGGCCGAACGTAATGTTGAGTTACCATTTTGACGGTCAATTTTATTCCAGGATGTGAGAGCTTGTGTACGCTGTTAAACAGTCTCCGTCGAAATATAGTTCTGGAACGTACGTATTGTTAGGCTCTTGATGTGGACACATCACATGACACTGACACGTCGGCTTCTGGAATCTTCACAAATTGAAATTGCAATGATGACGATATATCTTTTGCAAATGTTTCTAGCTATTCTAACGTTTTTTTTCGTGGCTGCCAGTTGTTTGAGTTCCAACGTAGGCTTTATTTCTTCAACACGGGATAGCACGACAGCGACGACGTACTCTTCACCTGATACTTGGCGGATATCGGTGGAAAATTGACTGATAAATTTATTGTACCGAAACTGTCGAGGAGTACACTGGCTGCCCTTCTTCTGGAACGCATACATGATCGGTTTACTCTCTAAACCTGAATCAGTAAAATAGTCACTGATTATATAAGTGAAAATATATCAAATGATGAATCAGAGTCCTGCATTGATTGCATTGAGGAATCAGTGAACGCATCATGTGAACATAACTTTTGAATTCGTGAATTCAAAAGTTTCATCTACACGTTACTGATTTATCGACCTTTACAAATAATAATAATTACGTAATTTCTTTTCAGTGTTATTAAACCTAAAATAAATGAGTTCATCGATCGTTAAAATATATTGCTGGTTTTATTATTCTCACCTGAAGATTTCATTGATTCATCAGTTGATTTTCATTGATTCTCAGTAAAAGAATTATAGCTGCTGCCATTAGTGAATAGTCACTGCGAATCAGTGACCGTTCACTGATTTAGGTTTAGAGAGTATGATCAGTCTAGTTAGTGAATACTCTTGTTTCTAGCATGTGGCGGAAGTATTTAAAGGCTTCATAAATCGCGAGCAATTTCCGATCATATGTTGCATACTTGCGTTCCGCGGTGCTCAACATCCTAGTAAAGAAGTAACTTTTATGATGTGTTTTATGTGTAAGATGTTTACGTTGTAAAAAAAAATTAATTTAATAAGTGGAGTATGTGATAACAATCATGACAAGATAATCAAGAGTACACTGAGAAAACTGGAGTGTCAACCTAAACATTTGGAGGGTGAAGCAGACTATATTTGAGGTTAAACTATAGGACAGCCTTCTAGATAGTGTAACTTATTACTTGTGAATTGTGAAAATAAGATGGTCAACTTGAATACTTTAGAGGGAAAAGTTGATCATCGCAGAGAGAAAAATAGATTATCGAAGAGGGAAAAACAGACTATAATCTACCTCTATGGCTAACCTCAAAACTATTACATTTAAGCTTTCACAATTATTATGTTATTATAGCAAGTGAAATAGTTACTCACCAATTAGTTGGCAAAAATAACCCTCGTGACACTTTAACACGTAAAGGACGCGAAACCGGCAATGAGGTTAGAGTCCACGCTGGTGATATTGGAGGAAAAATAGGTGAACCCACGTGACTTTACAATTTTGGCACGTATTTCACCAATCGACACTCTTTATAGTGATTCTGACCCTCTGGTAATAATTAAGCTGAATATCAAATGAGTGTCTCCCTGACCAAAAAGAAAAAATTTCGGAGAAAGTGTTGTACTATCTAGAAGTTCAGACTGACTATCTACATTTTGACACTCAAAGTTTGACACTCCAGTTTTGTCAGTGTATAAAATAATAAGAATGGTATGTTGTTGGAAAAATTGGCTTTAGGGTCCATAAAATGATAAAGTCAAATTTAATCAAACGTTTCGGCTCTGATCGGAGCCCTCATCAGTGATATTTATTATAATCTAGAACATACAAAGAGGTTGCTGTCGCTAATTTCACATATTTTCTCGGAATTACTAGAGTACTCAACATATGATACAAAAAGGAGTACTTGATATATTAATTGAAAAAGGAAAGTTTGGATATATTCTTGGTACGAAGCTGAATCTGGATAGCTTGGTCTAGACCATTAAGGCTATCTTTTTACTATTTTTCTGAAACTATTTTAAAACTATTTATAAACTATGTATACAAATATTCATATTTTCGGATGTCTTGACCATACCGGTGTCTACAATTAAATTCATGGTTGACAAGTTGAATGGAAAGAGCTTCCCGTGTAGAAATTGCCCTATCTTTCCTTATTTCAAGTTGGGTTCTAGTGGGGCCCGGACTAGAATATCCACTTCTAGAAAAAACTGGTGGGGGCCCTGTTAGCACCCAATTAGTATTTCTAGTCCAGAAAAAACTGATCGGGGCCCTGTCAGGTTCCAGTGACGAATTCCTTGTTTCGCTCAAGTATGGAAAAACTATTTGTATCTAGCGGGGCCCCGCCTAGAGAATCCCTACTTGTAATATTTGTGGTTAAGGTTAGGTCCATTAGATACAACATAACCTTTATTCTTTATTCCCATTAAAATTTGATCTTATCTGAGAAAAATGGAGATTTTCTGAACACGGTCTTGAATATGATCAATACTTAAGAGGAATCAAGAACATCTAAGAAAAATTTTTGATAATTTTGAATCGAATTCGCTTGTAATTATAATAATCATATGCGAGCACGTATGTGCATGTGTGTGTATCTTATTGTGTCGAGGTAATAACGATAATTTAATTATCTTTAAGTTTCATCATATTTTTGGAATTGAAAAAACTCAAATTTTTTAGATTCTGAACATACGTTGATTTTACTCTTGAAAAAAAAAATTAAAGGAATCATAACCTGTATAAAGTATCACTAATATACAATAATAAAAGTTAATAATTCTAAAATGTATATAAATCTTTTTATTATGTAATGTTCTTTAATTCAAAAATTTGATCGCTTTCTTTCAAAAATATTTTATTTTATAGAAAATCGATTTAATAATTAAAAGTCTTAAAAATTTTAATCAGAATCATAAATTGGGCTAAAATCTAAAAATTCGCGATTACACGGGGCCTATACACATCTTACACGGCCCTGCAGTAGTTGAAGGTTATAAGCGCTATTTTCTTTCTCGTATACCAAGCGTGCGCAGCTGAGAGGCTTAGTCGTTAGGTTAGTAATGCGTTAATTATAAGTAGAGAGGGTTCGAACCCGCAGCGTTAAGAATAATTTTTAATACCATCTAAACGAGTGTTTGTGTAGTGTAGAGAGGGGGGTGTGTGTTTGTAGGTATGTATATAAAAATAGTAAGTTAGAGTCTACTTGAAATTATATACAGTTTTGAAATGTACTAAGAATATTCATCGATTCAACTACTGCTCTTATTTGATTTACCTATGTTCCTGCAGTTCACTTAACTTCAAAAATGACACTTGGGGCCTTTAAAAACCTACGGAAAGTAAGTTAAAAAGTAGTCAAGCCTACTGAGATTTTTTTTCGGTGTACATGTAACGAAAAAATACTGTCAATTTACTCAGAAAAAATTTCCTATCTTGAAAACAGATTTTTTACTGTGAAAACAGTAAACTTAACCTTCCAAGCGAATATCACTCCGTTGCCGTTAAAAACGGTAAATATTAGAGTCGTAACTCGCACTTTCCCTGTACTTTCTCTATCAGTTCTGGAAAATCCTTTTTATTTATTATTTTCTCAGTGAGATACCTGAACAAAATTGATCACGTGACTGCTGATTTCAGCCCTTAAATTCAATGCGGAGGTCCAATAGGGCCCTAATGGTGTCCTTTTTTGTAGGTGGGGTAGTGTAAGGGCTGACCTCACTAAACCCCTACTAGAAAGTCTAGTAGGGCCCACGTCGACCAAAGCGTTACGTTACCGACGGGGCCCTGACTAGTTTTCCACGCTAGATCCCGACTAGAGATAGGGCAAACTCGTCGGGGCCCCACTAGACCCCTATAAAAATTTCTACACGGGTTAATGTTGAGCATTGATGCTATTTTGAACTATTTTGACCGAACAACCTATTTTTAAACTATTTCTAAAGAATTATTTATATTTTTCACGGGCTTATCCATTACTGTATCCACAATAAGTTCTTTGGTGCAAAGCTGAATTGGTCGAGGCTATAAGGGCTTTGTTTGAACAATTTTACCTAAATTATTTTAAAACTATGTTGAAATATATATATATATATATATTGGTATGTCCTATCTGTCTAGAGCATAAGATGAAACATAGGCAAGAGCCTTTCTTAGCTCAATGGGGTGCCCGGATATACAGAATGCGTTGTATACCATAAAGAGATGCACTCGGTACACAGCCAGTTTCACCTTTATTAATATTACTGTAAAAGGTTCGAATTTCATTACCTCAATAAGGTAATTTATGTCTCATTTCAGCATATTTCTTTCCTAAGCAATAAAGCTTCTACAATTTTATGATGTTAATCCTCTTTACTTAACCCATTAACGCCCAAAATCACAGACTTTTTAATTCATTTTTGTCCCTTGTTGCCAAAGCGAAAAAGGGAATATATCATGACCAAACCTTGTATACATAATGTTTTTGGGTCTCCTCTTTCGATTTATGAAGTCAAAATTAAATTATCGTGCACTGGAAAACCAATATGGCGGATTTTATTAAAAAAAGTACCGAACATTTGAAATTTTTTTTTTCAAATGGATAAAGCATATTTATCTACTTCAAACTATGGACAAAGGTGGAAAAAATAGTTGTAGTTTATGAAAAATATTTTTTGGTCCAGTTCGTTATGTTTTATCTTTTCCAAAATGGCGTAAAACTATGGAAATTTGGAAAATAGGCGTTTTTTTATGACATTTCTAAGATAATTGGACAATACACGGAATTTTATTGATCAAATTGTCAAATTTTGATTGATCAATTATGTACAGACCTCTTCTAGTATATGTATTGACCTAATTAATGGCGGATTCAATATGGCGCTTGGAGAACTTGGGAAATACCGGGTTTTTTCAAGATTATCGTTCATGAAAATTCCTGAACCTTTATTAAATTCAATTTTCCTATGTTTCTTGGCACAGTATATGAAAATCCGATGACGGTGTTAGAAAATTCAAAATGGCGGATCCAATATGGCGGTCCAAATATTGAAGATTTAATAATGTGCTAATCAAAAAAATATTTTCGTATTTTATGTAAAATTTGTGATTGAAAATGTCTCTAGCCATTTTTTGATTGAGAGCGCTGATTTAGCGGAAAAAATTCGTAAAATTCTGAATTTATATTTCACGATCTGCTGTTTGCTTTAGCTTTCTAAATATAAAATATAATTTGCTATGAAAAAAATTACAAAAAAAATTATTATACAGAATTATATCGCCCGTTCGCTGGTTCTTATAAACGTTTCCCAACACTTACCACGTAAAGGTGGGCGGTCAAGAGTCTCTTTATTAGTTTTTTTCTTAATTTTTCGGAGTTTGTAATTTTTTTGTAATTTTTAAAATTTTATGTTTTTTTTTTGTATATTTTTGTCTATTTTTTTACTATTTTTCAAATTGTACGTACTTTTATATTTCCTATAACTTTGCTACTCTGAAGCTCAAGCGTTGGAGAATGTGTCATGAACGATAATCTTGAAAAAGCTCGGTATTTCCCAAGTTCTCCAAGCGCCATATTGAATCCGCCATTAATCAGGTCAATACATATACTAGAAGAAGTCTGTACATAATTTATCAATCAAAATTTGACAATTTGATCAATAAAATTCAGTGTATTGTCCAATTATCTTAGAAATGTCATAAAAAAGCGCCTATTTTCCAAACTTCCATAGTTTTACGCCATTTTGGAAAAGATAAAACATAAGGAGCTGGACCAAAAAATATGTTTCATAAACTACAACTATTTTGTCCACCTTTGTCCATAGTTTGAAATAGATTAATATGTTTATCCATTTGAAAAAAAAAGAATAAAAAAAAAAATTTCAAATTTTCGGTACTTTTTTAAATAAAATCCGCCATATTGGTTTTCTAGTGCACGATAATGTAATTTTGACTTTATAAATCGAAAGAGGAGACCCAAAGACATTATGTATACAAGGTTTGGTCATGATATATTCCATTTTTCGCTTTGGCAACAAGGGACAAAAATGAGATAAAAAGTCTGTTATTTTGGGCGTTAATGGGTTAAAGCAAGAAATTGTTCGTCGAATGTGCAACGCATTTTCAGGATTAAGAGAATACGCATAGGCATTTAGTTTAGCGTATAATTTATATAGGTCTTGGAGATAGTTTCAACCATTGTTAATTCAAGGCATAGACATTTTTGGAAAGGCTGATCCTTTCAATGTACCTAGATTTTAAGTCACGCCTTAAGATTATTGTAACCAATTAGAATTACTGTATTTTTGTGTCTACCCATAACAGTTTTGTATCCGTCAAGAAAAGAGGAAAAGAGTTCAGTTCTGCACCAACTTTTTAGCCGTTCAAATCGTAAGAAAAAATAAATCCACTTTAGAGCACTCACGCGTTTCATTTATTTCTGTAATACTCAATACTCAATGCTTGGTGCGTTTTATGAAGATAAAACGTCCGCTTTATACTCTATCTGGGATAAAGGATCTAGAGTATGAATCATCGATTAAAAACACTATCCATACCCGTATCTACAATAAATTCTTTGGTGTAAAGTGGAATGGACATAGGTTGATCTCAAGCATTAAGGTTATTTTTGAACTATTTGTCTGAAATCTATTTTTAAAGTATTCTTAAACAATTTATAAAAAATATTCACATTTTAAATGTCTTATCTATACCGGTGTCTATAAATAAATTCTCCGATTACAAGTTAAATGGAAAGAGCTTGATGTAGAGCATTAATGTTATTTTCAACTATTTTGACAGGATAGCAATTTTTAAAAAATGTCTAAAGAATTATTCATAAGATATAAAAATTAATTTATATAAGTCTATTTGAGGTATCCAAAATTTCCTATCTCATGAACGTAGAAACAAAAAAGTTTAAATGACTAACCATTCGAATAAATAGAGAGAAATTCAATAATTTGCACAAAATCCAGAGTTGAAGGTTTTTTTCTCTTTTTGTCGAAAGGCTTCTCCGAACAACACATATTATACACCAAATTCACTTTGAGAAGTTAGAGCTGTGACTGATTTTAAAGTTTCGAAGGGGTTTGTAGAATGCGGTCACAACGGTACGGCAAATATGGGAATTTTTATTGTGGCCATATGTATATATTCGAAGAGAACATGAACACCAGTAAACGGAAGTACTATCAGTTAAAAGGAGTATTTTGTATGAAAGGACTTAGACAAAGAAAGGGGTTTTTTGCCTTTCTATTATTAATTTTTTTAAATATTTTAAGGTTTGCTATTTAATAATGGGTGATAAAAAACGGATAAATTTTCTGGGTCAGATTTTTGGTTGATTGAATTGGGGTTGCCAGCTATGTGAGTCATTTCTGAAATCATTCGTTTTTAAAAGTTTACAGATTTAACTACTGTTTGAACATTATCAAAACTAAAGTTGTGATCCTGTTGCCAGACATGTTTCGTAGAGGCAGTCCATTTGTTGGGGGGGGGGGGGGGGGGTATAAACAACCCGCTTGTGTTGATTTAGTCTAGTTTTCAGGGGCCGTTTTGTGGTGCCTATATAAGTTCGTGGAAAATGTATGTGTACCGGCGTTGGTACTGTGAACTGCTGGGTTTGGATGAGTAGTCTGTGTGTGTGAGAGAGTTGTACAAAGTGGATGATGTGGCTGTGAGTTCATACCTGAAGAATGAGATGGTTTAACCTTTTTTTAATGCAAGGATTTATTATATTAGGAGGGTAATTATTTTTTTGAAGAATAGATCTGATTTTTTCAATATTTTCTTTATGGAAGTCTTTGCGAGATAGTGTGATACCTTTGTCAATGAGATTGTTGATTACGTTGATTTTATAATTATGTGGGTGATGGGAATGGAAATTTAAGTATCGGTCAGAACAGGTTGGCTGTTGGTGCCAATTGGTTTTCATGACATCTCCATTTCTGATGGCTAGAACATCGAGAAAAACTATTTTTCCTTCTAACTCCTTTTCAATTGTGAATTGGATTTTGTGATTGTAACTGTTGAATGTTTTTTTGATTACTCCAATTTTGTTAAATGACACAATTGTTATTATATCATCAACGTACCTAAAAAAAACGGAAGTTGAAAGGGAAGGGAAGCTATGCATTTGGATTCGAGGTCGTCCAGGACGATATCAGCTGCAATCGGAGAAAGTGGTGAACCTATTGGAAAACCAGACTTTTCTTTGTAAGAGGTACCTTTGCAGTTGAAGACGGAGTTTGCTGAACAAGTTTGGAGAACATGTTCAAATTGATAGCAAGGCATTTTTATATGTGGATGAATTTGACCCAATCTTTTTTTGATACCTTCAATGGCTAGACCAATTTTAAAGTTTGTAATAAGTGAAATTGCATCCAAGGAAATTAATTTGTAATCTGGAGGAATAGTGATGTTTTTTATTTTGAGGACAAAATCAAAACTGTTTTTGATCCGTGAAATAGGAGGTGTTATATTATTAGAAATGATTTTGTTGTAGAAAAATTCAAGATTATACGTGGGACTGCCACAGAAGGAGACTATGGGTCTGAGGGGAATGTTTGGTTTATGTATTTTTGGCAATGCATAGAATCTTGCTGGGACCGGGTTATCAGCTTTAAGTGATTTGGCCAAAATGCCGTTAATATAATTTTTTGCTTTCCAATTTTTGATAAGGTTGTTGATTTTGTTTTGTGTTATATTTGTGGGGTCTTTTTTTTAGGGGTATGTAAGTTTTCTTTTCTGAGAGCATGGTCTTGACTTCCTCTATGTATTTGTTTTTATCCAAGGCTACGGTGATATTACCTTTGTCGGCATTAGTGATGAGAATGTTGGGGTTGTTTTTTGAGAAAGTGTGTGATAATTTTGCGTTTTGGATCATATTTTTTTGAAAGTTAGAAAGGGGGTTCTGTGATTGTCTTAGACGTGAGAAGATGGAAATGCAATTTAAAAATTTAAACCTTGCTGCGTTTCTATCGTCTTCATTGATCTTATGGATATTAGATTCAAAATCTGCGACTAAATGCTTTATAGCTAAATGGTTGTTGGGGATAGGGACACCAAAGTTTTCACCTAGGCTGACTGTTTTTGCGACAGGAAGTGGAATATGAATGTCAGTGAGATTGGTTAACCCGGAATCAATAAGCGCGTGATCTGGACTATTTTCTACGTTTTTTGACATGTTGTTTCTTTTGTTTCTTTTGTCAATGAGATTTTCAAATTTGAATTCACGGATCTGTCTATGTGTCAGAAAAATTCGTTGTGCTTTCTTAGACTCTAATTCAAAGAAACGTTGACAGATATTAGGTGGTAAGATTTGCATGATTTTTTGAACAGTACAATTGCTGGTATTCTTGAATCTATGAATGGTGATACAAATGTCTTTGATTTCAAGAATAAGTAACTTAAAGTAGAAATCGTTCATGGATGATGAAAACAAGTTCGAAATGTTTTTGTTTTGGAAGGAAATTGAGTTGGGTGTTCGAAATTATGGACCCTAAAGCCAATTGTTCCAACAACATACCATTCTATTAGTATTGAGGGCCAATACAAGGTAGCACTAGTAGCGCTACTTTTAATTATAAAATAAATGTCTAAGATTATAATATCTAAGATTATAGGCGGTGTAATCTAGATTATACGTGATATAATCCTGTTTAAAATGTAGATTATGCCAATACAAATAAAGAGTAGCCAGGAGGAGAAAATTATTTTGGGAACCTTTAATCGACTGAGTTTACGAAGATGGGGACATAAAGACATTTAAACAAGTTCTCACCTACAATCGAGTAAAATAAATTCTTTTAATCATTAATATACTAAGACGGTTCAGCTGTATACCGATCTATAATCATGCATGTCATATTATTTATAAATTAGAACTAAATGACACCTGATCTCTGAAAATAATAAAAAGATAGACCTTATTAAGCCGTCATAATAAGGCGGAAGATGCAATATGCAAAATAAAATAGATTGTTTCCGAAACTTTTATTTAATTTCGGCACGTTTCCTTGATCAAGTGCCGTTAGGAAAATTGCGTAACCTGTGAGGGGATTTAAACCCATGAAAATATTGACACTCGTGTCTGGCCATTAGACTACGGGTCAAGGCCGGTTATGAAACGACGACAGGTGAATTGTTTTTCCCATTCTAACGCTCGTGTGTTCTCTTTCCCTCTTATCTCTGATTGCAGGAAAATGCAAAAGGGCATTTTTCCGGCAAACCAGAAATGATAAAAATATGGGAAAAAGTTCGTTGTAACGCATGAGGAAGCGCGCACCATTTCGACTGGGTAAAAGGGTAAAAGGAGCATTAATGTGTGAAAATATAATTATTTTTATGAATTTTTTTTCTGCCACTCCCATTGGTTCCCCATTTTTGGTGATCTCATGTCAGGACAGTCATGTGAGCCCCCTTCTAGCAAATTTATGAAAAGTAGGGAATCAATAACCGCGTATCAAAGGAAAACCGAGGTGACGAGCGCGGTGAAAAATTACCAAAAGTCACTTCGGTCTCAGCACCTGCTTAAGGTAGGTTCGAGGGACCATCCAGGCCCTGGGAAAAATGTTGCAACTTGACGGTTGCTCCGAGTTTCCTCAGGATCGACACTTACAAGGAGATAGACTTGGTAACTGTTTCGCAGCATTGTAGCATCAGCGAATCAGTTGCTTAAGAGCTTCTCCGCACATGATAACCTGTCCTCCGTGGATAGCTAGGGGTTTGTTGGCTCTCGCGGTCGCTTAGCTTCCAATAAGGGAAATTTGATCACTCTCTTTAAAGCCTAAAAAAGGGCATTTTTAAACCACGTATTTTTTTAAATCACGAGTAGTGATTCCCTTTCTACCTGGAAAGAGCAAGGGAGATAGCTACTCGTCACTTTACATAATTACTCCAGAATCAACGAGAAAAAAACCGACTTCTTACCCACCGTGGAATTAGTCGTTTCCTTTCTCGTTTTTCCCAGAAGAAATCACACCCATCTACCTTCGGGAGCTGGTCATGTGATTTTAGATCCTCTCGTAGTCTTCCTGAAGTATCCATTGAGATTTCAAAAAAACACGGGACTATGAAACTAGAATCTGGTACAGAGGGTTTTTTTTCTGAAACGTCGTCTCATGAAATGGAATTAAAGGAATTGCCAACAAGCCCACAAAATATTATTTTCAGATCTTAGGGACTACCTAAAAATTAGAACGCGTGTTTTTTTTTCTCTCTGCGCAACTGCGCGAATTTGGGGGCCATAATTAAAAAATTTGTTTTATTTTATTTTTTAGATTTCGAAACTTGCAATCGATACGAGGATTTTTTTGTTGAACGCAAAACACTCCTTCAACACACAAAATGTGAGTTTTTTTATATATATCCTGAATCATTCGAATAAGAAATTTGATTCCGCGAAACCTTCCCCCTTCGTGGAATCCAATAAATAAAATTAAAATCCGTAAACATTAGCCAAATTAGGCAATAAAAGACAATATAAAATAATTTGAAAACGAACGATAAAAATCGCCAAAGTGCGAAATATTTCGATAGATAATTTTGCTTTCAAGAATAGCAATATTATCATTTAAAGGGTAATTTGGAAGTGAAAAGATTGTTTTTCATGAGAAAAATTTTAAACAAAGAAAAATAAAAGTTATTAATAAAATCATTATTATTTAATTAACTTCTTGAACAGAGCGAAATGTTTCAATACATTGACGATTTTATAACAAAAAAGGAGAATTTCGTACAGTCCAATCAGAATTAATTGAAATAGTGTGAAAATTTAACTCACGGTTGACTAAAACGTAAGCTACAATGGAGTAAACTATAATTAAAAATATTAAAGAACGTACTCAAAAATACAATAATGTATCACCAACGTATGCCTCAAAGCTTGCGCCCGAGTTGACTAAACGTGAGTTATTATTGAGGAAACATTAAAGCAGCAAGATAAAAAAAAACATTCTCAATTTTTGAGACTATTAAATAGTAACATGGGTTATCTACAACTTCCATATACATAATTGCACACATACACCGTTTGGATACAGGGGTGATATGCAACTATATGATTAAATATTGCTCGCTTCTCGCTGCGACTAAAGATTTCTTATATCTTCTTTTTCTCCTTCTTGCTTATGACTTCTGGCTGTGTCTAGCAGATAGCCAAAGATTTGTTATATTCTAACTGGGAAAATATATTACCGCTTGTGAAAAAAGTGTTGGCTTAAATATTGTAGGGCACCGACGTCTGCCAGTAAAGGATCAAAAATGCAGAGCGTCCCAAGAAATTTTATAAAAATTAACGTTGAAGATATAATTTTTTCCAATAAAAATGAAATAAAATATTTTTTAAATAAATTAATATATCTTATATTATTAGGATGTAATGTTGCAGGAAACGAATTGAAAACAAATATTGCTTGTTTAATTAATCGTGCTTGTATATCGTAAATTTTCAACTAATATCTGTTGTTAGTTCAGATATCAAAAATAGCCAATATCAGTATTTAATATGTAAAATTGCAAAAACTTTGTGACTGATTTCAAAATTATTTAAAATACCTACGGGAGCCTGAATTTTACATTCGGTCCTGATATTGGTGACGAGCGATCTGCGATCAAGGACTTTCGTTTTTCTCAACTCTTGAGTAAACCGTAACACACGTAAGATCAAAAGCTCACGAATGAAGCACCGTGTTCCACTGTTCCATATCATATAATTGAGATAATATTCAAAATTACAGTATAGTTTTATTTGAGACTTGGGTAAAACTTTATGATTGCATAATGTAATAAATGGCATTTTTTCCAAAAGATTCATGAAAATTTTGCATTCTATGACTTATTTCAAATGAAGGACTAATATTCTGCAATTGGAAATCTAAAATCTTTTTTTAAAACAAACTTTATTCAACTTAGGTAAAAAGTTCCTTTTTTTTCGTGTACTTTATGACAGATTACTTGCAAATAATACACTTCTCATAACAATTATTATACACTTAAATTTTGACTCTACGGTTTCAAAAATTTACTCAACTGCTCCAATGTTATTCAAAATTTTTTTTGGAATAAACACACATTATTTTTAAAATTTTCTAAATGTCTCTATGCCCGCGCTTATCTCCATTTTTGGGTAATATTTATTAAATAAATTTTATCCGTGAAGCCACTTCTGCAATCCACATTTAAATTACCCGAGTCGAAATCTCGAGCAAGTTTTACGTTTTTAGGTACTGCTTACCTCCAGCTTCTTCTCATTTACAACTGCTTTGGTACTCTTTAATGCATTTAGAACCTGAAACTAGCCCCTTGTTTAAGCCGAACTGTGCTGAAAAAGGCAATTTGTCCACGTTTGAGAAGTTTTTCAGGGGGCAAAATTACATTGAGTTTGCGTCTCTGTTTTGAACAGCGTAACGAATAAAGATTAATTCAGGTTTTAAATATTTTGAAAAGTATTAAAGCAGTGGTAAATGAGAAGAAGCAGGAGGTAAGCAGTACCTAAAGCCGTAAAACTTGCTCGAGATTTCGACTCGGGTATACAACTTATGATCTTGAATACACGGAAAAAATAGTTTAATAAAGTTTATTGAACTGTTCAAGAGTTGGGGATATGGGCATTTAAGGAACCAAGTACTAGAAAATTGAAAGAACTTTTCAAAATAAAATGCAGAACTTTCAATGATTTTCCCTGAATGTTTCGCATTTTATCCTGAAAAGTTCTGTAAATTTTTTAAAACTTGGTTACGTGAATGCCTATATCCCCAACTCTCGAACAGTTCTATAAACTTTATTAAACTATTTTTTTCCGTTTACCCGTCGTATAGTCATTGCACCAGGATCGTTAATTTTACAATCTAATTTTCTCAGTGCATAGATGTTTTTTTTTTACGCCAATAAAAATATAAGATGATTATTATTAATTATTATCAATAATTATGATGATTACTAATTATATACATTGAAAGAGAAATTATCTAAGGAGCTGTTGAAAAAATATTTTTGGCATAAAGTTAGCTAGTGAGACATTTAAGAATAATCGCGTTGTCTAGCGCCTTTGGAAGAAATGGCGAATCGCTCAAGACGAACTGAAGTGGACAGACGGGTTTTAAAAATACGTTGTCGAATGGATCCTGGCTCAGGCAAGTTTTTTTGTGGTATTTGGCGCCAGTCGCAACTCGCAGAATACCAAGAGTGGATTTTAGCCTTACGTTTCATGTTGCCCGCCTGCAAGTGCAACGAACTCATGCGATTAATATACACGAAAAATATACGGCCCTAGAGATAATATATATATTTCAGGGACATGTAATGTCAGGGCCGTCTTTTATCATAATGCATCATATCTAAGAAGACAGAGCAAAACGAAATATGTTACAAATTCTGAAATTTCGATCGAACATATATATTTAAAATGTACACGTAATATATTGTATGTATGAACAAAATTTTTTTTTCATTTCCTTTGCCCGAATGCATTGGACTCTCTAAACCTGAATCAGTGAAATAGTCACTGATTATATCAATGAAAACATATCAATTGATGAATCAGTGCCCTGCTTTGATTTCACTGAGGAGTCAGTGAACGCGCGTCACGTGAACATAACTTTTCAATTCGCGAATTCAAAACGTTCATCTACACTTTACTGATTTATGGTCCTTTAAAAATAATGATAATTACGTCATTTCGTTTTAGTGTTGTTTAGCCTAAAATGAACGAGTTCATCAATTGTTAAAATATATTGTTGGTTTTATTACTGCCACCTGAAGCTTTCACTAAATCAATAAGTGAGTTCAATCTATTTCACTAATTCATCGGACGAATTTCACTGAGAATCAGTGAAAGACTTATAGTTGCTGCCATCAGGGAATAGTCACGGCGAATCAGTGGCCGTTCACTGACTCAGACTTCGAGAGCATGAAATATAGAAGTCTCAGATGATATTTTTATTTATTTTTAGCCTAACATCAAATTAACCCTTAAAAATAATTCCATTTGTAATTTTTAAATTAAAATAAGATTTTAAAATCTACACTCTAAAAACAAGTGTGTTACTTCTACACGTGAAATACGATAGTAACTTTTTAGGCATTTGAAGTGTGTATTTTTAATACACATTACAAACGTAACGTTTAATTTTCAAACACTTTAACGTTTTGTACCCAAAATGTGTGTTAAAAATACACACTTCAAATGCCTAAAAAGTTACTATCGTGATTCACGTGTAAAAGTAACACACTTGTTTTTAGAGTGTAATCCAGGAAAAAAAGTAGTATTAGATGAATCTGGACTATTTTTTCATGTCAAGTAATATTAATTCCCAATATGTACTCACATTATTACTCTCCATGAATGACTTACCTCATAAAGTTGGTTGTTTATACATTTTCATCCCATTCATGCATCTAAGGATTCGATATATATACAATATATACAATATCAAAAACGCACGTTTTGAATTGTGTCACTTTGTTCTTGCAAAAATCATAATCAGAAATTTAGAAAGAACTTTTTCTTTCTCAGAAAACTTTAGATGCAAAAATACACAGAGAAGAAAAGGTTGGTTGTCCCATTCAAATTGTGGGAAAGTAAGACGTACGTCATTCAATATATTGGTAGGCACAAACACGAGCTGGTTGGTGTAATTATCTTGAATAGTAATACCATTACAACCAATCTTTTTTCAGAGTGTAGTAATTCTTGCAAAATTAGCAAAAGAATTCTTTGCAGGCAACCAACACATTGCATGATGCGAATAAAATCAGGTTAATTCTCTATATACGGTAAGATTAAGATTTGGTTTGACCTTCACAGTGTTGGAGGAAGGCTATAGAAAATGTTACTGCTCGCGCTTATGACCCTGGTACCATATATGTATATTCTCTGACAATTAAGAAAATATTTATACAAAATTACTAGGGTTGGTCCGAATTGGATCAAGTTGACTGAGTATTAAAGGGCCAACACGCATGATTTTAAATAGCTGTAACTTTATTTAGTGAAATGATGAGCAATTTTTGAAATTGGAAACATCCTGATAATCGATTATCGTTTTGAATATATTATAACTGCAAGTGATAATCAATAAAAAAACTAAGAAATATGATACAAAAAAGAAAATTTCTAAAAAAATAATAAACACTTGCCATATGACTTCGCTATGACCTGTAAATTTTATTTTACAAGTCTGTAAACATGATTTCTTATGCTCGGAACATAAAAAACGTTACGCGATTGTCGAACCGGGGACAAGGTGAGTGAACTTTTTTCCAAGTATACAATACATTCAGATACCTTCTTGACTCCATGTTTCTACAACCACTGATTTTACTGTTATAAATATTCAAAACAGATTTTTTTTTTTAAGTCAAATTAGAATAATATTTTTGAAATACAAATTCGATGTTTTGAACATCAATATATTGTTTATTTAAAAGATGAAAATTTGATAACACTGGAAATGTCAATGTAAACAAAAATTATAGTATAGTAGGTTCAATTATCTATTTTTCTCAGTGTTTAAAGGAACAGATAACAATAAAGACTTTTACAAATGTAAACGAGTATTCTCTCTCATTTCTATGTTTAAAATTATTTAGACTTTGAGGTGAAAATCACTCTTCTGAGAGAGACTTTGCTGAAGGTTATTTTCATTTGCCATGTGTAATAATATTACATTTTATTTTTCTTTGATGTGGGTAATTTCTTTTGAAACCAGGTTTTTACAAGTCTTTCCATGTATCTTATTTCAACAGGCGCGGTTGTATTTCTCCAATAGTGTAAAGTGTTAAGTGAAAATTAAACTTATGCAACTTATAAATGCACAGTAAAGTTAAGTGAAATCTTTTTTGGTTTTGCACTTTAATTGTGACACCCCGTTCCCGGATTAAAAGATTCTCATGAACACCAAGAGTGAGTTGTTGGCGTTCAAAATACAGAACTGAGGATGGCTTCATTGAACTTTATTGAACCTATCTTCCTTATTACTTTGCTAGTGACGAAAAATAATTAAAATTAAATAGGATCTTCTTGACTTGTGTGGCAAACTTCACACTTGTCAACAACTCTCTATTCATGTCCCGTTGCGACATGAATAACCATTTCGTAATTGTCAGAAATTTCGGTTCCTTATTGTATCCTGTCATATTTCACAATTTTTCAGAAAAATATTTTGTTCACAAAAAAATTTAACATATAGGAATTTAATCACCAATGTATTTTTTTATGTGGTCAGGTTGGTTTATGGTCTTGAAGGGTCAGTTTTTCGATTTTTCGAGCAATAAAAAGGGAAAAATAAAAAGAAGTTAAAAAGTAAAAGATTAAATTGTCATACGTATTTATATATGAAGTTCAATTCTTATTAAAGTATGGTATTACAATACCATGTTCGGTAAAAAGAAGGAGAGCGCATTTTAGTTTTCAATTTCAATTTAGTCATTTGAAGATAGTTTACGTGGGGATAAGTATAGCTGAAGCAGTAATTGGACAATTGCTTTAAAACGAAGCGCTCTTTCATATTACGGGCCGAATATTTTTCTTAAATATACAACTTGTAAGGCATTTATTTTCATAATTCAGATCCATGGTACTGCCAACTGTCATCAATATTGCTATCGGTTATCTCAGAGATCATATAATTAAGTTGTATAAGTCATCTTGTAGAAAAACTAAAATTATTTGGTAAAATGTCGATATATTGGCATGTGACATGAAAGTTACACGGGCCCATAGAAGGTTAATAAGGAATAATAATATATAGAAATTGCTTATCATGCAATACGTAGATCACTCCTAACTGGATGTCAGGAGGCATGGCAGAGTAGAGTGAAGATCGTGGGATACGTGCATTTTGTATAGGCTCCGACCTTGCGGCACTCTTGCCTAGTAACCGCGTTGCGAAATTGCTTTCGAGACTCATACCAAACGCCAACCGGTTTCTTTACATTTAAGCGCATAGAGTGTACTCATTTAAATAAACAATGCACTTAAAACAATTACTAAATGAAAATATATTTTTTCAGATTTATTAAATACGTGTATCAAAATAAAAAAGTACGTAAAATTTAATTTTCAAAATTTTGGAATAAACAGAGAAAATACAAACAGAAGTCGATCAATTACTTTTGGTTTTCACAGTGAAAAAAATTAGTCATTTTCTCAAATTCACTAAGTTTCTTTTTCAGATTAAGTGAAACAGGAAATTCAATTTACTTAAGGCTCTATCGGCCTTAAGGAATACATTCTCATCATGACACTCGCGCTTCGCGCTCGATTTTCTGTATGCATTTTTGTAACTTTTTAATAAATTACATATGATTATTGATAAATTTATTTTCTTCCAAATCTTTTAAAAAGGAAAAACAATCCTAGACTTTATTTAAGGAAATGATTGTGCAGAACAACGCTTATTTCGTATCTCACATATTTTGGTGAAAAAAATCGAATTTATTTAATATTAAAAATCAAAACATAAAATATACATCCTGTCGAGAAATTTATCCATAAGAATGTGTAGACCTTATTTAGCCAAATAATTTTCATCTCAAAGTTTTTTTTCAATCTCACATATTTTGTCTAAAAAATGGAATTTTTGAATTTTAATCGTATTTTTTGGAATTGAAACGAAAAATATATGTTTTATCAGAAACTGTGTGAGACAAAACTTGTAGATCTTTTTGAAACTAACAAGTTTGTATTCTTACGTTTTTTTCTTATTTTACATATTATTGTTAAAAAATTGAATTTTGGATTTTCAATAGTTTTTTTTTTAATTAAAAAGAAAAATATGCATCTTATGAAAAAATGTTACAATTCAAATTTGTAGGACTTTATTTATTCAATAATATTGTATCATAACGTTTTTTCGTATCTCGTACAATTTAACTGGAAAATGGAATTTTGATATTGACTTTTTTCGAATTTGAATATGCTGTAATATTTCTAACTTTGATTTAAACAAAAAATGTTATCAGGATAATTTGTAGAGATTTATGAGCACTATCTAAAACCAGTATTGAAATTTTTGATTTTTTCAAAAAATTATTTTCAAAAACACAAAAGTGGTGCTCAACCCCTCAATTTTGATTGGATGTGGCTGGTTAACGAACTTGTCCTTACTTTTTCGGCTCCGATAAAGTGTACCAAAGCTCAATTCAATCTGATAATTCTATCGAGAGTTATCGAGTGTATGACCTACAGACAGACAGAAAGACACTTTCGTAAAAACCATTTTTTCTGACTCAGGGGGTCTCAAAACGTAAAGATTTGATGAAAATTTCGAAAGTCATTTTTCACATAAAACCAATACCTTCTCATCCATGATGAGAATGTAAATATGTCCAATATATTGTGCTAAAACTGATCATTTTGTTATTTTCGGAACCAGAATTTATCCAACAAAACTTTTTTTGTTGTACTGAAATAATATTCTGTTGTCACAACAAAACAATTTGTTTGAGTAACAAAATTTGATTGATATAGCAAAATGTTTTGTTGGCACAAAAAAAGAATTTTGCTAGCTAAATAGTAACAAAATATTTTTGTTGATTTGACAAAACTGTTTTCTCAGTGTACGTCCCTATTTATTATCATTTTGTAGAGTGGGCGGCAATTGTTCTTTTGCGAAGTAAACTAGAAAGTCCTCTCAGGAAAAGCAAGATGTTGCATTCTATGGATATTAGAAACGTGGACATTAATAACATTGCATTCTTTCGTGATTCTTGTTAGTAAATATTTCTGGAGATATACCAAAAAAATTTTTTTCATAATGTTTGTAGTTTTGATGAAATCTTAGACTCCTAATCAAAGTTTGTTTAAAACTTTTGGAAGAAATTTATAATGAATTTGTTAAAAAATAATGACAATTAGCACAAGTGAACCGAACGAGCATGAGAAAAGTCAATAGCAAGGGTTAAACTATATTGAGAAGGAAACTATTAGAGCATTGTCGTATCGTCTGTTCTTTAAGTTATTTTCTCCAACAGCACGTTCGGCTTTCGATAGAAATCGTCCTGAATCCACCTTCTACTGGCGATCTATAGGTATAGTCATTTCTATCATCAGCACTTTTTCCACCCACAAGAGAACGTTAGAACATTCACAGAGTGTTAGACATAAAGTAGTATAACCTGTTGACACACTTGATGCATTTTCCAATATATTAGTGTAAAGTTACTAATATACGTCTAGACATATTTCGTTTAAGTGCACGAAAAAATGGGATAGTGACAAGGTCACGAAGACAAATTTTTTCGATGACGGTATTCAATTACGTGCTCATATGTTATTCGCTGTTCTTACTACTTTCTACTGGTGCGAGATTATTGGGGCTCATCAATTGGCTCTTTTTCGTAACCTCAGAGCGCGCCCAGAGCTAATTATCGTAGACAACCAAATGGTCCAACTTCCTGCCGAATAAAACTACCTAGTTTTAAATTTCAGTTTGAAAATAAACTCAGGGCCACTCAATTGCTAACAAAAAAGAAATGGTGCCTTTCTTTTAAAGTACATTTTTTTCAATTTTAAAATGAAAAGTAGTCTATCTGCGTCCGTATTTATCTTCCGTACCATTTCTCCATTTTTAGAAACCAAATTTTATGTACTTTAGACACAAACATGTAGAAACCTAAAACAATAAAATTTGCTAATATCCCATCTATCACATGTTTTAAAAGTTCGCAGTTCGTAGCATCGGAAAAACTTCTGTATATATTCTGGAAATAAAAATACCAATCACAGATATTTTTGATTTTTACTTATTAGGACAAAATAAAGATTAAACGCAAAATTGCGAAAATGTTATTCATGAGTGAGAAGTTGATATTAACTTCTCACTCTTGAATTACATTTTCACCGTTTTTACAAAGTGTTTTATGTCTTTACGCTGATTTTTACAAAGCATTTTCATTCAATTAAAAGTGTTTAGTTGTTTCGAGACCAAACATGCCATTAAAATCCCCTAAAGAATATACGGTGAACGAGTTGAAGGAGTTGCTATGGGTACAGCAGCCTTATGCGAAAGGTGCGAAAGCTGAGTTGATTACAAGATTGAATGAAAAAATACCAATGGTTCAGAAGAAAACGGGGCAAAAAATATGAGAACAAATTTAATGAAACTATAGAAAAAACAACACAAAACGAAAAATCAAGGTGCATGTGAGGTCCACAATTAGACTGAGAACTTGAGTGCACATATACTATTACCACAAGCGTGGCAGTATATCAGAAAATATAAATTATGTGTGAAGTGTTCGGGCAGGTCATTGATCTGTGAGACATGCAAAAGCCTGAACTCTTACATGGCTCAGCAACCATATTTTTTGACTCGCGGTAAATTCATATGGAATATTCCAACCAGACCTTTCTGTTATTTTTAATCTATTACTGCATAGTTTTATTGGGATAACCAGAATGATCATAAAAAAGGTGTATAAAGTAATCGTAAAAGACCCTTCACCACTTATTCCATAGGCTTTCAATTATATATTTTTTTATCCAAAATAGACATTCTAACCTAAAAATCCATCCAAACTACACGCATTTTCTATAGTCAGTTTTCGAGATATCAATTTTTCAAAACCAGCTGAATTCCACCAATATAACCACCCATTTCTCCATTTCCCAACGTGCACGGAGAAAAATGGATGTTCAACTATGGGACAGCCATCTTATATGTTCAATTGCATTATCTAGATGTTCAACTGTAATATCCAAGATGTTAATCTCTGGCTATTTTAACATCTTAGATATTACGGCTGAATATCCAGATATTAAAACTAAATATATAAGATGGCTGTCCCATAGTTAAACATCTAGATGTTAATTCTAAACATCCACTTTTCTCTGTGTGTTTACAAGTCCAAGAAAGGCCCATTTTCAAACTGAAATATCTCATTTCTGGATAGTCACAATTTAATAAAATTATATACACGTAAAAAACACATTTTCTACTTTCATTTCATTCATATTTCAACAAATTATACACGGCAATTCTCCCTACCCAAGAAAACAACGTTCTCGCAAAAAGAACCGTTTTAAATCCCCATTTCTCTCCCCATCGTGTCATAGTCTCGCAAAAAGAACCGTTTTAAATCCCCATTTCTCTCCCCATCGTGTCATAGTCTCGCAAAAAGAACCGTTTTAAATCCCCATTTCTCTCCCCATCGTGTCCGCTTAAAAGGGGTCGTAAAAATTTTAGTCTAGTCACCTCCCCATCGTGTCCGCTTAACCGGGGGTCGTAACAACAATTTTAGTGTAGTCACCTCCCCATCGTGTCCGCTTAACCGGGGGTCGTAACAACAATTTTAGTGTAGTCACCTCCCCATCGTGTCCGCTTAACCGGGGGTCGTAACAACAATTTTAGTGTAGTCACCTCCCCATCGTGTCCGCTTAACCGGGGGTCGTAACAACAATTTTAGTGTAGTCACCTCCCCATCGTGTCCGCTTAACCGGGGGTCGTAACAACAATTTTAGTGTAGTCACCTCCCCATCGTGTCCGCTTAACCGGGGGTCGTAACAACAATTTTAGTGTAGTCACCTCCCCATCGTGTCCGCTTAACCGGGGGTCGTAACAACAATTTTAGTGTAGTCACCTCCCCATCGTGTCCGCTTAACCGGGGGTCGTAACAACAATTTTAGTGTAGTCACCTCCCCATCGTGTCCGCTTAACCGGGGGTCGTAACAACAATTTTAGTGTAGTCACCTCCCCATCGTGTCCGCTTAACCGGGGGTCGTAACAACAATTTTAGTGTAGTCACCTCCCCATCGTGTCCGCTTAACCGGGGGTCGTAACAACAATTTTAGTGTAGTCACCTCCCCATCGTGTCCGCTTAACCGGGGGTCGTAACAACAATTTTAGTGTAGTCACCTCCCCATCGTGTCCGCTTAACCGGGGGTCGTAACAACAATTTTAGTGTAGTCACCTCCCCATCGTGTCCGCTTAACCGGGGGTCGTAACAACAATTTTAGTGTAGTCACCTCCCCATCGTGTCCGCTTAACCGGGGGTCGTAACAACAATTTTAGTGTAGTCACCTCCCCATCGTGTCCGCTTAACCGGGGGTCGTAACAACAATTTTAGTGTAGTCACCTCCCCATCGTGTCCGCTTAACCGGGGGTCGTAACAACAATTTTAGTGTAGTCACCTCCCCATCGTGTCCGCTTAACCGGGGGTCGTAACAACAATTTTAGTGTAGTCACCTCCCCATCGTGTCCGCTTAACCGGGGGTCGTAACAACAATTTTAGTGTAGTCACCTCCCCATCGTGTCCGCTTAACCGGGGGTCGTAACAACAATTTTAGTGTAGTCACCTCCCCATCGTGTCCGCTTAACCGGGGGTCGTAACAACAATTTTAGTGTAGTCACCTCCCCATCGTGTCCGCTTAACCGGGGGTCGTAACAACAATTTTAGTGTAGTCACCTCCCCATCGTGTCCGCTTAACCGGGGGTCGTAACAACAATTTTAGTGTAGTCACCTCCCCATCGTGTCCGCTTAACCGGGGGTCGTAACAACAATTTTAGTGTAGTCACCTCCCCATCGTGTCCGCTTAACCGGGGGTCGTAACAACAATTTTAGTGTAGTCACCTCCCCATCGTGTCCGCTTAACCGGGGGTCGTAACAACAATTTTAGTGTAGTCACCTCCCCATCGTGTCCGCTTAACCGGGGGTCGTAACAACAATTTTAGTGTAGTCACCTCCCCATCGTGTCCGCTTAACCGGGGGTCGTAACAACAATTTTAGTGTAGTCACCTCCCCATCGTGTCCGCTTAACCGGGGGTCGTAACAACAATTTTAGTGTAGTCACCTCCCCATCGTGTCCGCTTAACCGGGGGTCGTAACAACAATTTTAGTGTAGTCACCTCCCCATCGTGTCCGCTTAACCGGGGGTCGTAACAACAATTTTAGTGTAGTCACCTCCCCATCGTGTCCGCTTAACCGGGGGTCGTAACAACAATTTTAGTGTAGTCACCTCCCCATCGTGTCCGCTTAACCGGGGGTCGTAACAACAATTTTAGTGTAGTCACCTCCCCATCGTGTCCGCTTAACCGGGGGTCGTAACAACAATTTTAGTGTAGTCACCTCCCCATCGTGTCCGCTTAACCGGGGGTCGTAACAACAATTTTAGTGTAGTCACCTCCCCATCGTGTCCGCTTAACCGGGGGTCGTAACAACAATTTTAGTGTAGTCACCTCCCCATCGTGTCCGCTTAACCGGGGGTCGTAACAACAATTTTAGTGTAGTCACCTCCCCATCGTGTCCGCTTAACCGGGGGTCGTAACAACAATTTTAGTGTAGTCACCTCCCCATCGTGTCCGCTTAACCGGGGGTCGTAACAACAATTTTAGTGTAGTCACCTCCCCATCGTGTCCGCTTAACCGGGGGTCGTAACAACAATTTTAGTGTAGTCACCTCCCCATCGTGTCCGCTTAACCGGGGGTCGTAACAACAATTTTAGTGTAGTCACCTCCCCATCGTGTCCGCTTAACCGGGGGTCGTAACAACAATTTTAGTGTAGTCACCTCCCCATCGTGTCCGCTTAACCGGGGGTCGTAACAACAATTTTAGTGTAGTCACCTCCCCATCGTGTCCGCTTAACCGGGGGTCGTAACAACAATTTTAGTGTAGTCACCTCCCCATCGTGTCCGCTTAACCGGGGGTCGTAACAACAATTTTAGTGTAGTCACCTCCCCATCGTGTCCGCTTAACCGGGGGTCGTAACAACAATTTTAGTGTAGTCACCTCCCCATCGTGTCCGCTTAACCGGGGGTCGTAACAACAATTTTAGTGTAGTCACCTCCCCATCGTGTCCGCTTAACCGGGGGTCGTAACAACAATTTTAGTGTAGTCACCTCCCCATCGTGTCCGCTTAACCGGGGGTCGTAACAACAATTTTAGTGTAGTCACCTCCCCATCGTGTCCGCTTAACCGGGGGTCGTAACAACAATTTTAGTGTAGTCACCTCCCCATCGTGTCCGCTTAACCGGGGGTCGTAACAACAATTTTAGTGTAGTCACCTCCCCATCGTGTCCGCTTAACCGGGGGTCGTAACAACAATTTTAGTGTAGTCACCTCCCCATCGTGTCCGCTTAACCGGGGGTCGTAACAACAATTTTAGTGTAGTCACCTCCCCATCGTGTCCGCTTAACCGGGGGTCGTAACAACAATTTTAGTGTAGTCACCTCCCCATCGTGTCCGCTTAACCGGGGGTCGTAACAACAATTTTAGTGTAGTCACCTCCCCATCGTGTCCGCTTAACCGGGGGTCGTAACAACAATTTTAGTGTAGTCACCTCCCCATCGTGTCCGCTTAACCGGGGGTCGTAACAACAATTTTAGTGTAGTCACCTCCCCATCGTGTCCGCTTAACCGGGGGTCGTAACAACAATTTTAGTGTAGTCACCTCCCCATCGTGTCCGCTTAACCGGGGGTCGTAACAACAATTTTAGTGTAGTCACCTCCCCATCGTGTCCGCTTAACCGGGGGTCGTAACAACAATTTTAGTGTAGTCACCTCCCCATCGAGTCCGCTTAAACGGGGGTCGTAAGAACAATTTTAGTGTAGTCAACTCCCCCCCTGGTCCGCTTAACCGGGGGTCGTAACAACAATTTTAGTGTAGTCACCTCCCCATCGTGTCCGCTTAACCGGGGGTCGTAACAACAATTTTAGTGTAGTCACCTCCCCATCGTGTCCGCTTAACCGGGGGTCGTAACAACAATTTTAGTGTAGTCACCTCCCCAGCGTGTCCGCTTAACCGGGGGTCGTAACAACAATTTTAGTGTAGTCACCTCCCCATCGTGTCCGCTTAACCGGGGGTCGTAACAACAATTTTAGTGTAGTCACCTCCCCATCGTGTCCGCTTAACCGGGGGTCGTAACAACAATTTTAGTGTAGTCACCTCCCCATCGTGTCCGCTTAACCGGGGGTCGTAACAACAATTTTAGTGTAGTCACCTCCCCATCGTGTCCGCTTAACCGGGGGTCGTAACAACAATTTTAGTGTAGTCACCTCCCCATCGTGTCCGCTTAACCGGGGGTCGTAACAACAATTTTAGTGTAGTCACCTCACCTCCCCATCGTGTCCGCTTAACCGGGGGTCGTAACAACAATTTTAGTGTAGTCACCTCCCCATCGTGTCCGCTTAACCGGGGGTCGTAACAACAATTTTAGTGTAGTCACCTCCCCATCGTGTCCGCTTAACCGGGGGTCGTAACAACAATTTTAGTGTAGTCACCTCCCCATCGTGTCCGCTTAACCGGGGGTCGTAACAACAATTTTAGTGTAGTCACCTCCCCATCGTGTCCGCTTAACCGGGGGTCGTAACAACAATTTTAGTGTAGTCACCTCCCCATCGTGTCCGCTTAACCGGGGGTCGTAACAACAATTTTAGTGTAGTCACCTCCCCATCGTGTCCGCTTAACCGGGGGTCGTAACAACAATTTTAGTGTAGTCACCTCCCCATCGTGTCCGCTTAACCGGGGGTCGTAACAACAATTTTAGTGTAGTCACCTCCCCATCGTGTCCGCTTAACCGGGGGTCGTAACAACAATTTTAGTGTAGTCACCTCCCCATCGTGTCCGCTTAACCGGGGGTCGTAACAACAATTTTAGTGTAGTCACCTCCCCATCGTGTCCGCTTAACCGGGGGTCGTAACAACAATTTTAGTGTAGTCACCTCCCCATCGTGTCCGCTTAACCGGGGGTCGTAACAACAATTTTAGTGTAGTCACCTCCCCATCGTGTCCGCTTAACCGGGGGTCGTAACAACAATTTTAGTGTAGTCACCTCCCCATCGTGTCCGCTTAACCGGGGGTCGTAACAACAATTTTAGTGTAGTCACCTCCCCATCGTGTCCGCTTAACCGGGGGTCGTAACTACAATTTTAGTGTAGTCACCTCCCCATCGTGTCCGCTTAACCGGGGGTCGTAACAACAATTTTAGTGTAGTCACCTCCCCATCGTGTCCGCTTAACCGGGGGTCGTAACAACAATTTTAGTGTAGTCACCTCCCCATCGTGTCCGCTTAACCGGGGGTCGTAACAACAATTTTAGTGTAGTCACCTCCCCATCGTGTCCGCTTAACCGGGGGTCGTAACAACAATTTTAGTGTAGTCACCTCCCCATCGTGTCCGCTTAACCGGGGGTCGTAACAACAATTTTAGTGTAGTCACCTCCCCATCGTGTCCGCTTAACCGGGGGTCGTAACAACAATTTTAGTGTAGTCACCTCCCCATCGTGTCCGCTTAACCGGGGGTCGTAACAACAATTTTAGTGTAGTCACCTCCCCATCGGGTCCGCTTACCCGGGGGTAGTAACAACAATTTTAGTGTAGTCACCTCCCCCACGTGTCCGCGTAACCGGGGGTCGTAACAACAATTTTAGTGTAGTCACCTCCCCATCGTGTCCGCTTAACCGGGGGTCGTAACAACAATTTTAGTGTAGTCACCTCCCCATCGTGTCCGCTTAACCGGGGGTCGTAACAACAATTTTAGTGTAGTCACCTCCCCATCGTGTCCGCTTAACCGGGGGTCGTAACAACAATTTTAGTGTAGTCACCTCCCCATCGTGTCCGCTTAACCGGGGGTCGTAACAACAATTTTAGTGTAGTCACCTCCCCATCGTGTCCGCTTAACCGGGGGTCGTAACAACAATTTTAGTGTAGTCACCTCCCCATCGTGTCCGCTTAACCGGGGGTCGTAACAACAATTTTAGTGTAGTCACATCCCCATCGTGTCCGCTTAACCGG
The DNA here is from genome assembly GCA_030998225.1 of Diplolepis rosae. Taxonomy (NCBI): domain Eukaryota; kingdom Metazoa; phylum Arthropoda; class Insecta; order Hymenoptera; family Diplolepididae; genus Diplolepis; species Diplolepis rosae. The sequence continues at coordinate 3,422,085 of JAPYXD010000716.1, forward strand.
GGGTCGTAACAACAATTTTAGTGTAGTCACCTCCCCATCGTGTCCGCTTAACCGGGGGTCGTAACAACAATTTTAGTGTAGTCACCTCACCATCGTGTCCGCTTAACCGGGGGTCGTAACAACAATTTTAGTGTAGTCACCTCCCCATCGTGTCCGCTTAACCGGGGGTCGTAACAACAATTTTAGTGTAGTCACCTCCCCATCGTGTCCGCTTAACCGGGGGTCGTAACAACAATTTTAGTGTAGTCACCTCCCCATCGTGTCCGCTTAAAAGGGATCGTAACAACAACAATTTTAGTGTAGTCACCTCCCCATCGTGTCCGCTTAACCGGGGGTCGTAACAACAATTTTAGTGTAGTCACCTCCCCATCGTGTCCGCTTAACCGGGGGTCGTAACAACAATTTTAGTGTAGTCACCTCCCCATCGTGTCCGCTTAACCGGGGGTCGTAACAACAATTTTAGTGTAGTCACCTCCCCATCGTGTCCGCTTAACCGGGGGTCGTAACAACAATTTTAGTGTAGTCACCTCCCCATCGTGTCCGCTTAACCGGGGGTCGTAACAACAATTTTAGTGTAGTCACCTCCCCATCGTGTCCGCTTAACCGGGGGTCGTAACAACAATTTTAGTGTAGTCACCTCCCCATCGTGTCCGCTTAACCGGGGGTCGTAACAACAATTTTAGTGTAGTCACCTCCCCATCGTGTCCGCTTAACCGGGGGTCGTAACAACAATTTTAGTGTAGTCACCTCCCCATCGTGTCCGCTTAACCGGGGGTCGTAACAACAATTTTAGTGTAGTCACCTCCCCATCGTGTCCGCTTAACCGGGGGTCGTAACAACAATTTTAGTGTAGTCACCTCCCCATCGTGTCCGCTTAACCGGGGGTCGTAACAACAATTTTAGTGTAGTCACCTCCCCATCGTGTCCGCTTAACCGGGGGTCGTAACAACAATTTTAGTGTAGTCACCTCCCCATCGTGTCCGCTTAACCGGGGGTCGTAACAACAATTTTAGTGTAGTCACCTCCCCATCGTGTCCGCTTACCCGGCGGTCGTAACAACAATTTTAGTGTAGTCACCTCCCCATCGTGTCCGCTTAACCGGGGGTCGTAACAACAATTTTAGTGTAGTCACCTCCCCATCGTGTCCGCTTAACCGGGGGTCGTAACAACAATTTTAGTGTAGTCACCTCCCCATCGTGTCCGCTTAACCGGGGGTCGTAACAACAATTTTAGTGTAGTCACCTCCCCATCGTGTCCGCTTAACCGGGGGTCGTAACAACAATTTTAGTGTAGTCACCTCCCCATCGTGTCCGCTTAACCGGGGGTCGTAACAACAATTTTAGTGTAGTCACCTCCCCATCGTGTCCGCTTAACCGGGGGTCGTAACAACAATTTTAGTGTAGTCACCTCCCCATCGTGTCCGCTTAACCGGGGGTCGTAACAACAATTTTAGTGTAGTCACCTCCCCATCGTGTCCGCTTAACCGGGGGTCGTAACAACAATTTTAGTGTAGTCACCTCCCCATCGTGTCCGCTTAACCGGGGGTCGTAACAACAATTTTAGTGTAGTCACCTCCCCATCGTGTCCGCTTAACCGGGGGTCGTAACAACAATTTTAGTGTAGTCACCTCCCCATCGTGTCCGCTTAACCGGGGGTCGTAACAACAATTTTAGTGTAGTCACCTCCCCATCGTGTCCGCTTAACAGGGGGTCGTCACAACAATTTTAGTGTAGTCACCTCCCCATCGTGTCCGCTTAACCGGGGGTCGTAACAACAATTTTAGTGTAGTCACCTCCCCATCGTGTCCGCTTAACCGGGGGTCGTAACAACAATTTTAGTGTAGTCACCTCCCCATCGTGTCCGCTTAACCGGGGGTCGTAACAACAATTTTAGTGGAGTCACCTCCCCATCGTGTCCGCTTAACCGGGGGTCGTAACAACAATTTTAGTGTAGTCACCTCCCCATCGTGTCCGCTTAACCGGGGGTCGTAACAACAATTTTAGTGTAGTCACCTCCCCATCGTGTCCGCTTAACCGGGGGTCGTAACAACAATTTTAGTGTAGTCACCTCCCCCAGGTGTCCGCTTAACCGGGGGTCGTAACAACAATTTTAGTGTAGTCACCTCCCCATCGTGTCCGCTTAACCGGGGGTCGTAACAACAATTTTTAGTGTAGTCACCTCCCCATCGTGTCCGCTTAACCGGGGGTCGTAACAACAATTTTAGTGTAGTCACCTCCCCATCGTGTCCGCTTAACCGGGGGTCGTAACAACAATTTTAGTGTAGTCACCTCCCCATCGTGTCCGCTTAACCGGGGGTCGTAACAACAATTTTAGTGTAGTCACCTCCCCATCGTGTCCGCTTAACCGGGGGTCGTAACAACAATTTTAGTGTAGTCACCTCCCCATCGTGTCCGCTTAACCGGGGGTCGTAACAACAATTTTAGTGTAGTCACCTCCCCATCGTGTCCGCTTAACCGGGGGTCGTAACAACAATTTTAGTGTAGTCACCTCCCCATCGTGTCCGCTTAACCGGGGGTCGTAACAACAATTTTAGTGTAGTCACCTCCCCATCGTGTCCGCTTAACCGGGGGTCGTAACAACAATTTTAGTGTAGTCACCTCCCCATCGTGTCCGCTTAACCGGGGGTCGTAACAACAATTTTAGTGTAGTCACCTCCCCATCGTGTCCGCTTAACCGGGGGTCGTAACAACAATTTTAGTGTAGTCACCTCCCCATCGTGTCCGCTTAACCGGGGGTCGTAACAACAATTTTAGTGTAGTCACCTCCCCATCGTGTCCGCTTAACCGGGGGTCGTAACAACAATTTTAGTGTAGTCACCTCCCCATCGTGTCCGCTTAACCGGGGGTCGTAACAACAATTTTAGTGTAGTCACCTCCCCATCGTGTCCGCTTAACCGGGGGTCGTAACAACAATTTTAGTGTAGTCACCTCCCCATCGTGTCCGCTTAACCGGGGGTCGTAACAACAATTTTTGTGTCGTCAACTCCCCATCGTGTCCGCTTAACCGGGGGTCGTAACAACAATTTTAGTGTAGTCACCTCCCCATCGTGTCCGCTTAACCGGGGGTCGTAACAACAATTTTAGTGTAGTCACCTCCCCATCGTGTCCGCTTAACCGGGGGTAGTAACAACAATTTTAGTGTAGTCACCTCCCCATCGTGTCCGCTTAACCGGGGGTCGTAACAACAATTTTAGTGTAGTCACCTCCCCATCGTGTCCGCTTAACCGGGGGTCGTAACAACAATTTTAGTGTAGTCACCTCCCCATCGTGTCCGCTTAACCGGGGGTCGTAACAACAATTTTAGTGTAGTCACCTCCCCATCGTGTCCGCTTAACCGGGGGTCGTAACAACAATTTTAGTGTAGTCACCTCCCCATCGTGTCCGCTTAACCGGGGGTCGTAACAACAATTTTAGTGTAGTCACCTCCCCATCGTGTCCGCTTAACCGGGGGTCGTAACAACAATTTTAGTGTAGTCACCTCCCCATCGTGTCCGCTTAACCGGGGGTCGTAACAACAATTTTAGTGTAGTCACCTCCCCATCGTGTCCGCTTAACCGGGGGTCGTAACAACAATTTTAGTGTAGTCACCTCCCCATCGTGTCCGCTTAACCGGGGGTCGTAACAACAATTTTAGTGTAGTCACCTCCCCATCGTGTCCGCTTAAAAGGGATCGTAACAACAATTTTAGTGTAGTCACCTCCCCATCGTGTCCGCTTAACCGGGGGTCGTAACAACAATTTTAGTGTAGTCACCTCCCCATCGTGTCCGCTTAACCGGGGGTCGTAACAACAATTTTAGTGTAGTCTCCTCCCCATCGTGTCCGCTTAACCGGGGGTCGTAACAACAATTTTAGTGTAGTCACCTCCCCATCGTGTCCGCTTAACCGGGGGTCGTAACAACAATTTTAGTGTAGTCACCTCCCCATCGTGTCCGCTTAACCGGGGGTCGTAACAACAATTTTAGTGTAGTCACCTCCCCATCGGGTCCGCTTAACCTGGGGTCGTAACAACAATTTTAGTGTAGTCACCTCCCCATCGTGTCCGCTTAACCGGGGGTCGTAACAACAATTTTAGTGTAGTCACCACACCAACGTGTCCGCTTAACCGGGGGTCGTAACAACAATTTTAGTGTAGTCACCTCCCCATCGTGTCCGCTTAACCGGGGGTCGTAACAACAATTTTAGTGTAGTCACCTCCCCATCGTGTCCGCTTAACCGGGGGTCGTAACAACAATTTTAGTGTAGTCACCTCCCCATCGTGTCCGCTTAACCGGGGGTCGTAACAACAATTTTAGTGTAGTCACCTCCCCATCGTGTCCGCTTAACCGGGGGTCGTAACAACAATTTTAGTGTATTATCCTCCCCATCGTGTCCGCTTAACCGGGGGTCGTAACAACAATTTTAGTGTAGTCACCTCCCCATCGTGTCCGCTTAACCGGGGGTCGTAACAACAATTTTAGTGTAGTCACCTCCCCATCGTGTCCGCTTAACCGGGGGTCGTAACAACAATTTTAGTGTAGTCACCTCCCCATCGTGTCCGCTTAACCGGGGGTCGTAACAACAATTTTAGTGTAGTCACCTCCCCATCGTGTCCGCTTAACCGGGGGTCGTAACAACAATTTTAGTGTAGTCACCTCCCCATCGTGTCCGCTTAACCGGGGGTCGTAACAACAATTTTAGTGTAGTCACCTCCCCATCGTGTCCGCTTAACCGGGGGTCGTAACAACAATTTTAGTGTAGTCACCTCCCCATCGTGTCCGCTTAACCGGGGGTCGTAACTACAATAGTAGTGTAGTCACCACTCCTCCCCTCCGGGTCCGCTGAACCGGGGGTCGTAACAAAAATATTAGTGTAGTCACCTCCCCATCGTGTCCGCTTAACCGGGGGTCGTAACAACAATTTTAGTGTAGTCACCTCCCCATCGTGTCCGCTTAACCGGGGGTCGTAACAACAATTTTAGTGTAGTCACCTCCCCATCGTGTCCGCTTAACCGGGGGTCGTAACAACAATTTTAGTGTAGTCACCTCCCCATCGTGTCCGCTTAACCGGGGGTCGTAACAACAATTTTAGTGTAGTCACCTCCCCATCGTGTCCGCTTAACCGGGGGTCGTAACAACAATTTTAGTGTAGTCACCTCCCCATCGTGTCCGCTTAAAAGGGATCATAACAACAATTTTAGTGTAGTCACCTCCCCATCGTGTCCGCTTAACCGGGGGTCGTAACAACAATTTTAGTGTAGTCACCTCCCCATCGTGTCCGCTTAACCGGGGGTCGTAACAACAATTTTAGTGTAGTCACCTCCCCATCGTGTCCGCTTAACCGGGGGTCGTAACAACAATTTTAGTGTAGTCACCTCCCCATCGTGTCCGCTTAACCGGGGGTCGTAACAACAATTTTAGTGTAGTCACCTCCCCATCGTGTCCGCTAAACCGGGGGTCGTAACAACAATTTTAGTGTAGTCACCTCCCCATCGTGTCCGCTTAACCGGGGGTCGTAACAACAATTTTAGTGTAGTCACCTCCCCATCGTGTCCGCTTAACCGGGGGTCGTAACAACAATTTTAGTGTAGTCACCTCCCCATCGTGTCCGCTTAACCGGGGGTCGTAACAACAATTTTAGTGTAGTCACCTCCCCATCGTGTCCGCTTAACCGGGGGTCGTAACAACAATTTTAGTGTAGTCACCTCCCCATCGTGTCCGCTTAACCGGGGGTCGTAACAACAATTTTAGTGTAGTCACCTCCCCATCGTGTCCGCTTAACCGGGGGTCGTAACAACAATTTTAGTGTAGTCACCTCCCCATCGTGTCCGCTTAACCGGGGGTCGTAACAACAATTTTAGTGTAGTCACCTCCCCATCGTGTCCGCTTAACCGGGGGTCGTAACAACAATTTTAGTGTAGTCACCTCCCCATCGTGTCCGCTTAACCGGGGGTCGTAACAACAATTTTAGTGTAGTCACCTCCCCATCGTGTCCGCTTAACCGGGGGTCGTAACAACAATTTTAGTGTAGTCACCTCCCCATCGTGTCCGCTTAACCGGGGGTCGTAACAACAATTTTAGTGTAGTCACCTCCCCATCGTGTCCGCTTAACCGGGGGTCGTAACAACAATTTTAGTGTAGTCACCTCCCCATCGTGTCCGCTTAACCGGGGGTCGTAACAACAATTTTAGTGTAGTCACCTCCCCATCGTGTCCGCTTAACCGGGGGTCGTAACAACAATTTTAGTGTAGTCACCTCCCCATCGTGTCCGCTTAACCGGGGGTCGTAACAACAATTTTAGTGTAGTCACCTCCCCATCGTGTCCGCTTAACCGGGGGTCGTAACAACAATTTTAGTGTAGTCACCTCCCCATCGTGTCCGCTTAACCGGGGGTCGTAACAACAATTTTAGTGTAGTCACCTCCCCATCGTGTCCGCTTAACCGGGGGTCGTAACAACAATTTTAGTGTAGTCACCTCCCCATCGTGTCCGCTTAACCGGGGGTCGTAACAACAATTTTAGTGTAGTCACCTCCCCATCGTGTCCGCTTAACCGGGGGTCGTAACAACAATTTTAGTGTAGTCACCTCCCCATCGTGTCCGCTTAACCGGGGGTCGTAACAACAATTTTAGTGTAGTCACCTCCCCATCGTGTCCGCTTAACCGGGGGTCGTAACAACAATTTTAGTGTAGTCACCTCCCCATCGTGTCCGCTTAACCGGGGGTCGTAACAACAATTTTAGTGTAGTCACCTCCCCATCGTGTCCGCTTAACCGGGGGTCGTAACAACAATTTTAGTGTAGTCACCTCCCCATCGTGTCCGCTTAACCGGGGGTCGTAACAACAATTTTAGTGTAGTCACCTCCCCATCGTGTCCGCTTAACCGGGGGTCGTAACAACAATTTTAGTGTAGTCACCTCCCCATCGTGTCCGCTTAACCGGGGGTCGTAACAACAATTTTAGTGTAGTCACCTCCCCATCGTGTCCGCTTAACCGGGGGTCGTAACAACAATTTTAGTGTAGTCACCTCCCCATCGTGTCCGCTTAACCGGGGGTCGTAACAACAATTTTAGTGTAGTCACCTCCCCATCGTGTCCGCTTAACCGGGGGTCGTAACAACAATTTTAGTGTAGTCACCTCCCCATCGTGTCCGCTTAACCGGGGGTCGTAACAACAATTTTAGTGTAGTCACCTCCCCATCGTGTCCGCTTAACCGGGGGTCGTAACAACAATTTTAGTGTAGTCACCTCCCCATCGTGTCCGCTTAACCGGGGGTCGTAACAACAATTTTAGTGTAGTCACCTCCCCATCGTGTCCGCTTAACCGGGGGTCGTAACAACAATTTTAGTGTAGTCACCTCCCCATCGTGTCCGCTTAACCGGGGGTCGTAACAACAATTTTAGTGTAGTCACCTCCCCATCGTGTCCGCTTAACCGGGGGTCGTAACAACAATTTTAGTGTAGTCACCTCCCCATCGTGTCCGCTTAACCGGGGGTCGTAACAACAATTTTAGTGTAGTCACCTCCCCATCGTGTCCGCTTAACCGGGGGTCGTAACAACAATTTTAGTGTAGTCACCTCCCCATCGTGTCCGCTTAACCGGGGGTCGTAACAACAATTTTAGTGTAGTCACCTCCCCATCGTGTCCGCTTAACCGGGGGTCGTAACAACAATTTTAGTGTAGTCACCTCCCCATCGTGTCCGCTTAACCGGGGGTCGTAACAACAATTTTAGTGTAGTCACCTCCCCATCGTGTCCGCTTAACCGGGGGTCGTAACAACAATTTTAGTGTAGTCACCTCCCCATCGTGTCCGCTTAACCGGGGGTCGTAACAACAATTTTAGTGTAGTCACCTCCCCATCGTGTCCGCTTAACCGGGGGTCGTAACAACAATTTTAGTGTAGTCACCTCCCCATCGTGTCCGCTTAACCGGGGGTCGTAACAACAATTTTAGTGTAGTCACCTCCCCATCGTGTCCGCTTAACCGGGGGTCGTAACAACAATTTTAGTGTAGTCACCTCCCCATCGTGTCCGCTTAACCGGGGGTCGTAACAACAATTTTAGTGTAGTCACCTCCCCATCGTGTCCGCTTAACCGGGGGTCGTAACAACAATTTTAGTGTAGTCACCTCCCCATCGTGTCCGCTTAACCGGGGGTCGTAACAACAATTTTAGTGTAGTCACCTCCCATCGTGTCCGCTTAACCGGGGGTCGTAACAACAATTTTAGTGTAGTCACCTCCCCATCGTGTCCGCTTAACCGGGGGTCGTAACAACAATTTTAGTGTAGTCACCTCCCCATCGTGTCCGCTTAACCGGGGGTCGTAACAACAATTTTAGTGTAGTCACCTCCCCATCGTGTCCGCTTAACCGGGGGTCGTAACAACAATTTTAGTGTAGTCACCTCCCCATCGTGTCCGCTTAACCGGGGGTCGTAACAACAATTTTAGTGTAGTCACCTCCCCATCGTGTCCGCTTAACCGGGGGTCGTAACAACAATTTTAGTGTAGTCACCTCCCCATCGTGTCCGCTTAACCGGGGGTCGTAACAACAATTTTAGTGTAGTCACCTCCCCATCGTGTCCGCTTAACCGGGGGTCGTAACAACAATTTTAGTGTAGTCACCTCCCCATCGTGTCCGCTTAACCGGGGGTCGTAACAACAATTTTAGTGTAGTCACCTCCCCATCGTGTCCGCTTAACCGGGGGTCGTAACAACAATTTTAGTGTAGTCACCTCCCCATCGTGTCCGCTTAACCGGGGGTCGTAACAACAATTTTAGTGTAGTCACCTCCCCATCGTGTCCGCTTAACCGGGGGTCGTAACAACAATTTTAGTGTAGTCACCTCCCCATCGTGTCCGCTTAACCGGGGGTCGTAACAACAATTTTAGTGTAGTCACCTCCCCATCGTGTCCGCTTAACCGGGGGTCGTAACAACAATTTTAGTGTAGTCACCTCCCCATCGTGTCCGCTTAACCGGGGGTCGTAACAACAATTTTAGTGTAGTCACCTCCCCATCGTGTCCGCTTAACCGGGGGTCGTAACAACAATTTTAGTGTAGTCACCTCCCCATCGTGTCCGCTTAACCGGGGGTCGTAACAACAATTTTAGTGTAGTCACCTCCCCATCGTGTCCGCTTAACCGGGGGTCGTAACAACAATTTTAGTGTAGTCACCTCCCCATCGTGTCCGCTTAACCGGGGGTCGTAACAACAATTTTAGTGTAGTCACCTCCCCATCGTGTCCGCTTAACCGGGGGTCGTAACAACAATTTTAGTGTAGTCACCTCCCCATCGTGTCCGCTTAACCGGGGGTCGTAACAACAATTTTAGTGTAGTCACCTCCCCATCGTGTCCGCTTAACCGGGGGTCGTAACAACAATTTTAGTGTAGTCACCTCCCCATCGTGTCCGCTTAACCGGGGGTCGTAACAACAATTTTAGTGTAGTCACCTCCCCATCGTGTCCGCTTAACCGGGGGTCGTAACAACAATTTTAGTGTAGTCACCTCCCCATCGTGTCCGCTTAACCGGGGGTCGTAACAACAATTTTAGTGTAGTCACCTCCCCATCGTGTCCGCTTAACCGGGGGTCGTAACAACAATTTTAGTGTAGTCACCTCCCCATCGTGTCCGCTTAACCGGGGGTCGTAACAACAATTTTAGTGTAGTCACCTCCCCATCGTGTCCGCTTAACCGGGGGTCGTAACAACAATTTTAGTGTAGTCACCTCCCCATCGTGTCCGCTTAACCGGGGGTCGTAACAACAATTTTAGTGTAGTCACCTCCCCATCGTGTCCGCTTAACCGGGGGTCGTAACAACAATTTTAGTGTAGTCACCTCCCCATCGTGTCCGCTTAACCGGGGGTCGTAACAACAATTTTAGTGTAGTCACCTCCCCATCGTGTCCGCTTAACCGGGGGTCGTAACAACAATTTTAGTGTAGTCACCTCCCCATCGTGTCCGCTTAACCGGGGGTCGTAACAACAATTTTAGTGTAGTCACCTCCCCATCGTGTCCGCTTAACCGGGGGTCGTAACAACAATTTTAGTGTAGTCACCTCCCCATCGTGTCCGCTTAACCGGGGGTCGTAACAACAATTTTAGTGTAGTCACCTCCCCATCGTGTCCGCTTAACCGGGGGTCGTAACAACAATTTTAGTGTAGTCACCTCCCCATCGTGTCCGCTTAACCGGGGGTCGTAACAACAATTTTAGTGTAGTCACCTCCCCATCGTGTCCGCTTAACCGGGGGTCGTAACAACAATTTTAGTGTAGTCACCTCCCCATCGTGTCCGCTTAACCGGGGGTCGTAACAACAATTTTAGTGTAGTCACCTCCCCATCGTGTCCGCTTAACCGGGGGTCGTAACAACAATTTTAGTGTAGTCACCTCCCCATCGTGTCCGCTTAACCGGGGGTCGTAACAACAATTTTAGTGTAGTCACCTCCCCATCGTGTCCGCTTAACCGGGGGTCGTAACAACAATTTTAGTGTAGTCACCTCCCCATCGTGTCCGCTTAACCGGGGGTCGTAACAACAATTTTAGTGTAGTCACCTCCCCATCGTGTCCGCTTAACCGGGGGTCGTAACAACAATTTTAGTGTAGTCACCTCCCCATCGTGTCCGCTTAACCGGGGGTCGTAACAACAATTTTAGTGTAGTCACCTCCCCATCGTGTCCGCTTAACCGGGGGTCGTAACAACAATTTTAGTGTAGTCACCTCCCCATCGTGTCCGCTTAACCGGGGGTCGTAACAACAATTTTAGTGTAGTCACCTCCCCATCGTGTCCGCTTAACCGGGGGTCGTAACAACAATTTTAGTGTAGTCACCTCCCCATCGTGTCCGCTTAACCGGGGGTCGTAACAACAATTTTAGTGTAGTCACCTCCCCATCGTGTCCGCTTAACCGGGGGTCGTAACAACAATTTTAGTGTAGTCACCTCCCCATCGTGTCCGCTTAACCGGGGGTCGTAACAACAATTTTAGTGTAGTCACCTCCCCATCGTGTCCGCTTAACCGGGTGTCGTAACAACAATTTTAGTGTAGTCACCTCCCCATCGTGTCCGCTTAACCGGGGGTCGTAACAACAATTTTAGTGTAGTCACCTCCCCATCGTGTCCGCTTAACCGGGGGTCGTAACAACAATTTTAGTGTAGTCACCTCCCCTTCGTTTCCGCTTAACCGGGGGTCGTAACAACAATTTTAGTGTAGTCACCTCCCCATCGTGTCCGCTTAACCGGGGGTCGTAACAACAATTTTAGTGTAGTCACCTCCCCATCGTGTCCGCTTAACCGGGGGTCGTAACAACAATTTTAGTGTAGTCACCTCCCCATCGTGTCCGCTTAAAAGGGATCATAACAACAATTTTAGTGTAGTCACCTCCCCTCGTGTCCGCTTAACCGGGGGTCGTAACAACAATTTTAGTGTAGTCACCTCCCCATCGTGTCCGCTTAACCGGGGGTCGTAACAACAATTTTAGTGTAGTCACCTCCCCATCGTGTCCGCTTAACCGGGGGTCGTAACAACAATTTTAGTGTAGTCACCTCCCCATCGTGTCCGCTTAACCGGGGGTCGTAACAACAATTTTAGTGTAGTCACCTCCCCATCGTGTCCGCTTAACCGGGGGTCGTAACAACAATTTTAGTGTAGTCACCTCCCCATCGTGTCCGCTTAACCGGGGGTCGTAACAACAATTTTAGTGTAGTCACCTCCCCATCGTGTCCGCTTAACCGGGGGTCGTAACAACAATTTTAGTGTAGTCACCTCCCCATCGTGTCCGCTTAACCGGGGGTCGTAACAACAATTTTAGTGTAGTCACCACCCCAGCGTGTCCGCTTAACCGGGGGTCGTAACAACAAATTTAGTGTAGTCACCTCCCCAGCGTGTCCGCTTAACCGGGGGTCGTAACAACAATTTTAGTGTAGTCACCTCCCCATCGTGTCCGCTTAACCGGGGGTCGTAACAACAATTTTAGTGTAGTCACCTCCCCATCGTGTCCGCTTAACCGGGGGTCGTAACAACAATTTTAGTGTAGTCACCTCCCCATCGTGTCCGCTTAACCGGGGGTCGTAACAACAATTTTAGTGTAGTCACCTCCCCATCGTGTCCGCTTAACCGGGGGTCGTAACAACAATTTTAGTGTAGTCACCTCCCCATCGTGTCCGCTTAACCGGGGGTCGTAACAACAATTTTAGTGTAGTCACCTCCCCATCGTGTCCGCTTAACCGGGGTCGTAACAACAATTTTAGTGTAGTCACCTCCCCATCGTGTCCGCTTAACCGGGGGTCGTAACAACAATTTTAGTGTAGTCACCTCCCCATCGTGTCCGCTTAACCGGGGGTCGTAACAACAATTTTAGTGTAGTCACCTCCCCATCGTGTCCGCTTAACCGGGGGTCGTAACAACAATTTTAGTGTAGTCACCTCCCCATCGTGTCCGCTTAACCGGGGTCGTAACAACAATTTTAGTGTAGTCACCTCCCCATCGTGTCCGCTTAACCGGGGGTCGTAACAACAATTTTAGTGTAGTCACCTCCCCATCGTGTCCGCTTAACCGGGGGTCGTAACAACAATTTTAGTGTAGTCACCTCCCCATCGTGTCCGCTTAACCGGGGGTCGTAACAACAATTTTAGTGTAGTCACCTCCCCATCGTGTCCGCTTAACCGGGGGTCGTAACAACAATTTTAGTGTAGTCACCTCCCCATCGTGTCCGCTTAACCGGGGGTCGTAACAACAATTTTAGTGTAGTCACCTCCCCATCGTGTCCGCTTAACCGGGGGTCGTAACAACAATTTTAGTGTAGTCACCTCCCCATCGTGTCCGCTTAACCGGGGGTCGTAACAACAATTTTAGTGTAGTCACCTCCCCATCGTGTCCGCTTAACCGGGGGTCGTAACAACAATTTTAGTGTAGTCACCTCCCCATCGTGTCCGCTTAACCGGGGGTCGTAACAACAATTTTAGTGTAGTCACCTCCCCATCGTGTCCGCTTAACCGGGGGTCGTAACAACAATTTTAGTGTAGTCACCTCCCCATCGTGACCGCTTAACCGGGGGTCGTAACAACAATTTTAGTGTAGTCACCTCCCCATCGTGTCCGCTTAACCGGGGGTCGTAACAACAATTTTAGTGAAGTCACCTCCCCATCGTGTCCGCTTAAACCGGGGTCGTAACAACAATTTTAGTGTAGTCACCTCCCCATCGTGTCCGCTTAACCGGGGGTCGTAACAACAATTTTAGTGTAGTCACCTCCCCATCGTGTCCGCTTAACCGGGGGTCGTAACAACAATTTTAGTGTAGTCACCTCCCCATCGTGTCCGCTTAACAGGGGGTCGTAACAACAATTTTAGTGTAGTCACCTCCCCATCGTGTCCGCTTAACCGGGGGTCGTAACAACAATTTTAGTGTAGTCACCTCCCCATCGTGTCCGCTTAACCGGGGGTCGTAACAACAATTTTAGTGTAGTCACCTCCCCATCGTGTCCGCTTAACCGGGGGTCGTAACAACAATTTTAGTGTAGTCACCTCCCCATCGTGTCCGCTTAACCGGGGGTCGTAACAACAATTTTAGTGTAGTCACCTCCCCATCGTGTCCGCTTAACCGGGGGTCGTAACAACAATTTTAGTGTAGTCACCTCCCCATCGTGTCCGCTTAACCGGGGGTCGTAACAACAATTTTAGTGTAGTCACCTCCCCATCGTGTCCGCTTAACCGGGGGTCGTAACAACAATTTTAGTGTAGTCACCTCCCCATCGTGTCCGCTTAACCGGGGGTCGTAACAACAATTTTAGTGTAGTCACCTCCCCATCGTGTCCGCTTAACCGGGGGTCGTAACAACAATTTTAGTGTAGTCACCTCCCCATCGTGTCCGCTTAACCGGGGGTCGTAACAACAATTTTAGTGTAGTCACCTCCCCATCGTGTCCGCTTAACCGGGGGTCGTAACAACAATTTTAGTGTAGTCACCTCCCCATCGTGTCCGCTTAACCGGGGGTCGTAACAACAATTTTAGTGTAGTCACCTCCCCATCGTGTCCGCTTAACCGGGGGTCGTAACAACAATTTTAGTGTAGTCACCTCCCCATCGTGTCCGCTTAACCGGGGGTCGTAACAACAATTTTAGTGTAGTCACCTCCCCATCGTGTCCGCTTAACCGGGGGTCGTAACAACAATTTTAGTGTAGTCACCTCCCCATCGTGTCCGCTTAACCGGGGGTCGTAACAACAATTTTAGTGTAGTCACCTCCCCATCGTGTCCGCTTAACCGGGGGTCGTAACAACAATTTTAGTGTAGTCACCTCCCCATCGTGTCCGCTTAACCGGGGGTCGTAACAACAATTTTAGTGTAGTCACCTCCCCATCGTGTCCGCTTAACCGGGGGTCGTAACAACAATTTTAGTGTAGTCACCTCCCCATCGTGTCCGCTTAACCGGGGGTCGTAACAACAATTTTAGTGTAGTCACCTCCCCATCGTGGTCCGCTTAACCGGGGGTCGTAACAACAATTTTAGTGTAGTCACCTCCCCATCGTGTCCGCTTAACCGGGGGTCGTAACAACAATTTTAGTGTAGTCACCTCCCCATCGTGTCCGCTTAACCGGGGGTCGTAACAACAATTTTAGTGTAGTCACCTCCCCATCGTGTCCGCTTAACCGGGGGTCGTAACAACAATTTTAGTGTAGTCACCTCCCCATCGTGTCCGCTTAACCGGGGGTCGTAACAACAATTTTAGTGTAGTCACCTCCCCATCGTGTCCGCTTAACCGGGGGTCGTAACAACAATTTTAGTGTAGTCACCTCCCCATCGTGTCCGCTTAACCGGGGGTCGTAACAACAATTTTAGTGTAGTCACCTCCCCATCGTGTCCGCTTAACCGGGGGTCGTAACAACAATTTTAGTGTAGTCACCTCCCCATCGTGTCCGCTTAACCGGGGGTCGTAACAACAATTTTAGTGTAGTCACCTCCCCATCGTGTCCGCTTAACCGGGGGTCGTAACAACAATTTTAGTGTAGTCACCTCCCCATCGTGTCCGCTTAACCGGGGGTCGTAACAACAATTTTAGTGTAGTCACCTCCCCATCGTGTCCGCTTAACCGGGGGTCGTAACAACAATTTTAGTGTAGTCACCTCCCCATCGTGTCCGCTTAACCGGGGGTCGTAACAACAATTTTAGTGTAGTCACCTCCCCATCGTGTCCGCTTAACCGGGGGTCGTAACAACAATTTTAGTGTAGTCACCTCCCCATCGTGTCCGCTTAACCGGGGGTCGTAACAACAATTTTAGTGTAGTCACCTCCCCATCGTGTCCGCTTAACCGGGGGTCGTAACAACAATTTTAGTGTAGTCACCTCCCCATCGTGTCCGCTTAACCGGGGGTCGTAACAACAATTTTAGTGTAGTCACCTCCCCATCGTGTCCGCTTAACCGGGGGTCGTAACAACAATTTTAGTGTAGTCACCTCCCCATCGTGTCCGCTTAACCGGGGGTCGTAACAACAATTTTAGTGTAGTCACCTCCCCATCGTGTCCGCTTAACCGGGGGTCGTAACAACAATTTTAGTGTAGTCACCTCCCCATCGTGTCCGCTTAACCGGGGGTCGTAACAACAATTTTAGTGTAGTCACCTCCCCATCGTGTCCGCTTAACCGGGGGTCGTAACAACAATTTTAGTGTAGTCACCTCCCCATCGTGTCCGCTTAACCGGGGGTCGTAACAACAATTTTAGTGTAGTCACCTCCCCATCGTGTCCGCTTAACCGGGGGTCGTAACAACAATTTTAGTGTAGTCACCTCCCCATCGTGTCCGCTTAACCGGGGGTCGTAACAACAATTTTAGTGTAGTCACCTCCCCATCGTGTCCGCTTAACCGGGGGTCGTAACAACAATTTTAGTGTAGTCACCTCCCCATCGTGTCCGCTTAACCGGGGGTCGTAACAACAATTTTAGTGTAGTCACCTCCCCATCGTGTCCGCTTAACCGGGGGTCGTAACAACAATTTTAGTGTAGTCACCTCCCCATCGTGTCCGCTTAACCGGGGGTCGTAACAACAATTTTAGTGTAGTCACCTCCCCATCGTGTCCGCTTAACCGGGGGTCGTAACAACAATTTTAGTGTAGTCACCTCCCCATCGTGTCCGCTTAACCGGGGGTCGTAACAACAATTTTAGTGTAGTCACCTCCCCATCGTGTCCGCTTAACCGGGGGTCGTAACAACAATTTTAGTGTAGTCACCTCCCCATCGTGTCCGCTTAACCGGGGGTCGTAACAACAATTTTAGTGTAGTCACCTCCCCATCGTGTCCGCTTAACCGGGGGTCGTAACAACAATTTTAGTGTAGTCACCTCCCCATCGTGTCCGCTTAACCGGGGGTCGTAACAACAATTTTAGTGTAGTCACCTCCCCATCGTGTCCGCTTAACCGGGGGTCGTAACAACAATTTTAGTGTAGTCACCTCCCCATCGTGTCCGCTTAACCGGGGGTCGTAACAACAATTTTAGTGTAGTCACCTCCCCATCGTGTCCGCTTAACCGGGGGTCGTAACAACAATTTTAGTGTAGTCACCTCCCCATCGTGTCCGCTTAACCGGGGGTCGAAACAACAATGTTAGTGTAGTCACCTCGGCATCGTGTCGGCTTAACCGGGGGTCGTAACAACAATTTTAGTGTAGTCACCTCCCCATCGTGTCCGCTTAACCGGGGGTCGTAACAACAATTTTAGTGTAGTCACCTCCCCATCGTGTCCGCTTAACCGGGGGTCGTAACAACAATTTTAGTGTAGTCACCTACCCATCGTGTCCGCTTAACCTGGGGTCGTAACAACAATTTTAGTGTAGTCACCTCCCCATCGTGTCCGCTTAACCGGGGGTCGTAACAACAATTTTAGTGTAGTCACCACTCCTCCCCCTCGTGTCCGCTTAACCGGGGGTCGTAACAACAATTTTAGTGTAGTCACCACTCCTCCCCATCGTGTCCGCTTAAAAGGGATCATAACAACAATTTTAGTGTAGTCACCTCCCCATCGTGTCCGCTTAACCGGGGGTCGTAACAACAATTTTAGTGTAGTCACCTCCCCATCGTGTCCGCTTAACCGGGGGTCGTAACAACAATTTTAGTGTAGTCACCTCCCCATCGTGTCCGCTTAACCGGGGGTCGTAACAACAATTTTAGTGTTGTCACCTCCCCATCGTGTCCGCTTAACCGGGGGTCGTAACAACAATTTTAGTGTAGTCACCTCCCCATCGTGTCCGCTTAACCGGGGGTCGTAACAACAATTTTAGTGTAGTCACCTCCCCATCGTGTCCGCTTAACCGGGGGTCGTAACAACAATTTTAGTGTAGTCACCTCCCCATCGTGTCCGCTTAACCGGGGGTCGTAACAACAATTTTAGTGTAGTCACCTCCCCATCGTGTCCGCTTAACCGGGGGTCGTAACAACAATTTTAGTGTAGTCACCTCCCCATCGTGTCCGCTTAACCGGGGGTCGTAACAACAATTTTAGTGTAGTCACCTCCCCATCGTGTCCGCTTAACCGGGGGTCGTAACAACAATTTTAGTGTAGTCACCTCCCCATCGTGTCCGCTTAACCGGGGGTCGTAACAACAATTTTAGTGTAGTCACCTCCCCATCGTGTCCGCTTAACCGGGGGTCGTAACAACAATTTTAGTGTAGTCACCTCCCCATCGTGTCCGCTTAACCGGGGGTCGTAACAACAATTTTAGTGTAGTCACCTCCCCATCGTGTCCGCTTAACCGGGGGTCGTAACAACAATTTTAGTGTAGTCACCTCCCCATCGTGTCCGCTTAACCGGGGGTCGTAACAACAATTTTAGTGTAGTCACCTCCCCATCGTGTCCGCTTAACCGGGGGTCGTAACAACAATTTTAGTGTAGTCACCTCCCCATCGTGTCCGCTTAACCGGGGGTCGTAACAACAATTTTAGTGTAGTCACCTCCCCATCGTGTCCGCTTAACCGGGGGTCGTAACAACAATTTTAGTGTAGTCACCTCCCCATCGTGTCCGCTTAACCGGGGGTCGTAACAACAATTTTAGTGTAGTCACCTCCCCATCGTGTCCGCTTAACCGGGGGTCGTAACAACAATTTTAGTGTAGTCACCTCCCCATCGTGTCCGCTTAACCGGGGGTCGTAACAACAATTTTAGTGTAGTCACCTCCCCATCGTGTCCGCTTAACCGGGGGTCGTAACAACAATTTTAGTGTAGTCACCTCCCCATCGTGTCCGCTTAACCGGGGGTCGTAACAACAATTTTAGTGTAGTCACCTCCCCATCGTGTCCGCTTAACCGGGGGTCGTAACAACAATTTTAGTGTAGTCACCTCCCCATCGTGTCCGCTTAACCGGGGGTCGTAACAACAATTTTAGTGTAGTCACCTCCCCATCGTGTCCGCTTAACCGGGGGTCGTAACAACAATTTTAGTGTAGTCACCTCCCCATCGTGTCCGCTTAACCGGGGGTCGTAACAACAATTTTAGTGTAGTCACCTCCCCATCGTGTCCGCTTAACCGGGGGTCGTAACAACAATTTTAGTGTAGTCACCTCCCCATCGTGTCCGCTTAACCGGGGGTCGTAACAACAATTTTAGTGTAGTCACCTCCCCATCGTGTCCGCTTAACCGGGGGTCGTAACAACAATTTTAGTGTAGTCACCTCCCCATCGTGTCCGCTTAACCGGGGGTCGTAACAACAATTTTAGTGTAGTCACCTCCCCATCGTGTCCGCTTAACCGGGGGTCGTAACAACAATTTTAGTGTAGTCACCTCCCCATCGGTGTCCGCTTAACCGGGGGGTCGTAACAACAATTTTAGTGTAGTCACCTCCCCCATCGTGTCCGCTTAACCGGGGGTCGTAACAACAATTTTAGTGTAGTCACCTCCCCATCGTGTCCGCTTAACCGGGGGTCGTAACAATCAATTTTAGTGTAGTCACCTCCCCATCGTGTCCGCTTAACCGGGGGTCGGGTAACAACAATTTTAGTGTAGTCACCTCTCCCCATCGTGTCCGCTTAACCGGGGGTCGTAACAACAATTTTAGTGTAGTCACCTCCCCATCGTGTCCGCTTAACCGCGGGGTCGTAACAACAATTTTAGTGTAGTCACCTCCCCCATCGTGTCCGCTTAACCAGGGGGTCGTAACAACAATTTTAGTGTAGTCACCTCCCCATCGTGTCCGCTTAACCGGGGGTCGTAACAACAATTTTAGTGTAGTCACCTCCCCCACGTGTCCGCAGAACCGGGGGTCGTAACAACAATTTTAGTGTAGTCACCTCCCCATCGTGTCCGCTTAACCGGGGGTCGTAACAACAATTTTAGTGTAGTCACCTCCCCATCGTGTCCGCTTAACCGGGGGTCGTAACAACAATTTTAGTGTAGTCACCTCCCCATCGTGTCCGTATTTAACCGGGGGTCGTAACAACAATTTTAGTGTAGTCAGTCACCTCCCCATCGTGTCCGCTTAACCGGGGGTCGTAACAACAATTTTAGTGTAGTCACCTCCCCATCGTGTCCGCTTAACCGGGGGTCGTAACAACAATTTTAGTGTAGTCACCTCCCCATCGTGTCCGCTTAACCGGGGGTCGTAACAACACCGAGGTGTAGTCACCTCTCATCGTCCAGGTTTATCCGGGTCAACAATTTTAGTGTAGTCACCTCCCCATCGTGTCCGCTTAACCGGGGGTCGTAACAACAATTTTAGTGTAGTCACCTCCCCATCGTGTCCGCTTAACCGGGGGTCCCGTAACAACAATTTTAGTGGTAGTCACCTCCCCATCGTGTCCGCTTAACCAACAACAACACCAGTGGGGCCTCCCCATCGTGTCCGCTTGGAATCGGGGTCGTAACAACAATTTTAGTGTAGTCACCTCCCCCATCAAACCGTTTAACTGGGCCGTAGCCGTTACCTTCTTTAGTAGTCACCCCATCGAAGTGTCCGCTTAACCGGGGGTCGTAACAATCAATTTTAGTGTAGTCACCTCCCCCATCGAAGTGTCCGCTTAACCGGGGAGGTCGTAACAACAATTTTAGTGTAGTCACCTCCTCCATCGTGGTCCGCTTAACCGGGGGTCGTAACAACAATTTTAGCGTGTAGGTCACCTCCCCATCGTGTCCGCTTAACCGGGGGTCGTAACAACAATTTTAGTGGTAGTCACCTCCGGATCGTGTCCGCTTAACCGGGGGTCCGTAACAAACAATTTTAGTCGCCGTCCTTTTCTGCATCATCCGCTTAACCGGGTTAACCGACAACATTTGTTGTAGTCACCCTCCCCATCGTGTCCCCTAGCTTAACCGGGGGTCTGTAACAAACACCATTTTAGTGTAGTCACCTCCCAATCGTGTCCGCTTAACCGGGGGTCGTAACAACAATTTTAGTGTAGTCACCACTCCTCCCCATCGTGTCCGCTTAACCGGGGGTCGTAACAACAATTTTAGTGTAGGTCACCTCCCCCATCGTGTCCGCTTAACCGGGGGTCGTAACAACAATTTTTTAGTGTAGTCACCTCCCTTCATCGTGTCCGCTTAACCGGGGGTCGTAACAACAATTTTACGTGTAGTCACCCTCCCACATCGTGTCCGCTTAACCGGGGGTCGTAACAACAATGGCCTTTAGTGTAGTCACCTCCCCCATCGTGTCCGCTTAACCGGGGGTCGTAACAACAATTTTAGTGTAGTCACCTCCCCATCGTGTCCGCTTAACCGGGGGTCGTAACAACAATTTTAGTGTAGTCACCTCCCCATCGTGTCCGCTTAACCGGGGGTCGTAACAACAATTTTAGTGTAGTCACCTCTCCTCCCCATCGTGTCCGCTTAACCGGGGGTCGTAACAACACCATTTTAGTGTTGTCACCTCCCCATCGTGTCCGCTTAACCGGGGGTCGTAACAACAATTTTAGTGTAGTCACCTCCCCATCGTGTCCGCTTAAACCGGGGTCGTAACAACAATTTTACGGTAGTCACCTCCCCATCGTGTCCGCTTAACCGGGGGTCGTAACAACAATTTTAGTGTAGTCACCTCCCCATCGTGTCCGCTTAACCGGGGGTCGTAACAACAATTTTAGTGTAGTCACCTCCCCATCGTGTCCGCTTAACCGGGGGTCGTAACAACAATTTTAGTGTAGTCACCTCCCCCATCGTGTCCGCTTAACCGGGGGGTCGTAACAACAATTTTAGTGTAGTCGCACCTCCCCATCGTGTCCGCTCTAACCGGGGGTCGTAACAACAATTTTAGTGTAGTCCCACCTCCCCATCGTGTCCGCTTAACGCGGGGGTCGTAACAACAATTTTTAGGAAGTAGTCACCTCCCCATCGTGTCCGCTTAACCGGGGGTCGGAACAACACTTTTAAAGTGTAGTCACCTCCCCATCGTGTCCGCTTAACCGGGGGTCGTAACAACAATTTTAGTGTAGTCACCTCCCCATCGTGTCCGCTTAACCGGGGGTCGTAACAACAATTTTAGTGTAGTCACCTCCCCATCGTGTCCGCTTAACCGGGGGTCGTAACAACAATTTTAGTGTAGTCACCTCCCCCATCGTGGTCCGCTTAACCGGGGGTCGTAACAACAATTTTGAGTGTAGTCACTCCTCCCCATCGTGTCCGCTTAACCGGGGGTCGTAACAACAATTTTAGTGTAGTCACCTCCCCATCGTGTCCGCTTAACCGGGGGTCGTAACAACAATTTTAGTGTAGTCACCTCCCCCATCGTGTCCGCTTAACCGGGGGTCGTAACAACAATTTTAGTGTAGTCACACTCCCCATCGTGTCCGCTTAACCGGGGGTCGTAACAACAATTTTAGTGTAGTCACCTCCCCATCGTGTCTCCATGAAGCTTAACCGGGGGTCATGTAACAACAATTTTAGTGTAGTCAGTCACCTCCCCATCGTGTCCGCTTAACCGGGGGTCGTAACAATGTTAATTTTAGTGTAGTCACCTCCCCATCGTGTCCGCTTAACCGGGGGGTCGTAACAACAATTTTAGTGTAGTCACCTCCCCATCGTGTCCGCTTAACCGGGGGTCGTAACAACAATTTTTTAGTGTAGTCACCTCCCCATCGTGTCCGCTTAACCGGGGGTCGTAACAACAATTTTAGTGTGTAGTCACCTCCCCATCGTGTCCGCTTTAACCGGGGGTCGTAACAACAATTTTAGTGTAGTCACCTCCCCATCGTGTCCGCTTAACCGGGGGTCGTAACAACAATTTTAGTGTAGTCACCTCCCCATCGTGTCCGCTTAACCGGGGGTCGTAACAACAATTTTAGTGTAGTCACCTCCCCATCGTGTCCGCTTTTAACCGGGGGTCGTAACAACAATTTTAGTGTAGTCACCTCCCCCATCGTGTCCGCTTAACCGGGGGTCGTAACAACAATTTTAGTGTAGTCACCTCCCCATCGTGTCCGCTTAACCGGGGGTCGTAACAACAATTTTAGTAGTAGTCACCTCCCCATCGTGTCCGCTTAACCGGGGGTCGTAACAACAATTTTAGTGTAGTCACCTCCCCATCGTGTCCGCTTAACCGGGGGTCGTAACAACAATTTTAGTGTAGTCACCTCCCCATCGTGTCCGCTTAACCGGGGGTCGTAACAACAATTTTAGTGTAGTCACCTCCCCATCGTGTCCGCTTAACCGGGGGTCGTAACAACAATTTTAGGTGTAGTCACCTCCCCCATCGTGTCCGCTTAACCGGGGGTCGTAACAACTTAATTTTAGTGTAGTCACCTCCCCATCGTGTCCGCTTAACCGGGGGTCGTAACAACAATTTTAGTGTAGTCACCTCCCCCATCGTGTCCGCTTAACCGGGGGTCGTAACAACAATTTTAGTGTAGTCACCTCCCCATCGTGTCCGCTTAACCGGGGGTCGTAACAACAATTTTAGTGTAGTCACCTCCCCCATCGTGTCCGCTTAACCGGGGGTCGTAACAACAATTTTAGTGTAGTCACCTCCCCATCGTGTCCGCTTAACCGGGGGTCGTAAACAACAATTTTAGTGTAGTCACCTCCCCATCGTGTCCGCTTAACCAGGGTCGTAATAACAACTTTTGGTAGTCACCTCCCCATCGTGTCCGCTTAACCGGGGTCGCCCACACTAGTGGTAGTCACCTCCCCATCGTGTCCGCTAACTGGGGTCGTAACAACAATTTTAGTGTAGTCACCTCTCCCATCGTGTCCGCTTAACCGGGGGTCGTAACAACAATTTTAGTGTAGTCACCTCCCCATCGTGTCCGCTTAACCGGGGGTCGTAACAACAATTTTAGTGTAGTTCACTCTCCCCATCGTGTCCGCTTAACCGGGGGTCGTAACAACAACAGTAGTCACCTCCCATCGTGTCCGCTTAACCGGGGGTCGTAACAATTTTAGTGTAGCCCACTTATCGGTCCGCTTAACCGGGTCGTAACAACAATTTTAGTGTAGTCACACTCCCCATCGTGTCCGCTTAACCGGGGGTCGTAACAACAATTTTAGTGTAGTCACCTCCCCATCGTGTCCGCTTAACCGAGTGCTCGTAACAACATTTTTAGTGTAGTCACCTCCCTCATCGTGTCCGCTTAACCGGGGGTCGTAACAACAATTTTAGTGTAGTCACCTCCCCATCGTGTCCGCTTAACCGGGGGTCGTAACAACAATTTTAGTGTAGTCACCTCCCCATCGTGTCCGCTTAACCGGGGGTCGTAACAACTAATTTTAGTGTAGTCACCTCCCCATCGTGTCCGCTTAACCGGGCAGGGTCGTAACAACAATTTTAGTGTAGTCACCTCCATCGTGTCCGCTTAACCGGGCCGTGGCCACCACTCTTAGTGTAGTCACCTCCCCCATCGTGTCCGCTTAACCGGGGGGTCGTAACAACAATTTTAGTGTAGTCACCATCGTGTCCGCTTAACCGGGGGTCACCACGACTTTAGTGTAGCCACTTCCCATCGTGTCCGCTTAACCGGGGGTCGTAACAACAATTTTTAGTGTAGTCACCTCCCCATCGTGTCCGCTTAACCGGGGGTCGTAACAACAATTTTAGTGTAGTCACCTCCCCATCGTGTCCGCTTAACCGGGGGTCGTAACAACAATTCCTTAGTGTAGTCACCTCCCCATCGTGTCCGCTTAACCGGGGGTCGTAACAACAATTTTTAGTGTAGTCACCTCCCCATCGTGTCCGCTTAACCGGGGGTCGTAACAACAATTTTAGTGTAGTCACCTCCCCATCGTGTCCGCTTAACCGGGGGTCGTAACAACAATTTTAGTGTAGTCACCTCCCCATCGTGTCCGCTTAACCGGGGGTCGTAACAACAATTTTAGTGTAGTCACCTCCCCATCGTGTCAGCTTAACCGGGGGTCGTAACAACAATTTTAGTGTAGTCACCTCCCCATCGTGTCCGCTTAACCGGGGGTCGTAACAACAATTTTAGTGTAGTCACCTCCCCATCGTGTCCGCTTAACCGGGGGTCGTAACAACAATTTTAGTGTAGTCACCTCCCCATCGTGTCCGCTTAACCGGGGGTCGTAACAACAATTTTAGTGTAGTCACCTCCCCATCGTGTCCGCTTAACCGGGGGTCGTAACAACAATTTTAGTGTAGTCACCTCCCCATCGTGTCCGCTTAACCGGGGGTCGTAACAACAATTTTAGTGTAGTCACCTCCCCATCGTGTCCGCTTAACCGGGGGTCGTAACAACAATTTTAGTGTAGTCACCTCCCCATCGTGTCCGCGTAACCGGGGGGCGTAACAATAATTTTTAGTGTAGTCACCTCCCCATCGTGTCCGCTTAACCGGGGGTCGTAACAACAATTTTAGTGTAGTCACCCTCCCCTCGTGTCCGGTTAACAGGGGTTCTTAACAACAATTTTAGTGTAGTCACCTCCCCATCGTGTCCGCCTACCCGGGGGTCGTAACAACATTTTTAGTGTAGTCACCTCCCCATCGTGTCCGCTTAACCGGGGGTCGTAACAACAATTTTAGTGTAGTCACCTCCCCATCGTGTCCGCTTAACCGGGGGTCGTAACAACAATTTTAGTGTAGTCACCTCCCCATCGTGTCCGCTTAACCGGGGGTCGTAACAACAATTTTAGTGTAGTCACCTCCCCATCGTGTCCGCTTAACCGGGGGTCGTAACAACAATTTTAGTGTAGTCACCTCCCCCATCGTGGTCCGCTTAACCGGGGGTCGTAACATCAATTTTTGTGTAGTCTCCTCCCCATAGTGTCAGATTTCACGGGTGTCGTAACAACATTTTTAGTGTAGTCACCTCCCCATCGTGTCCGCTTAACCGGGGGGTCGTAACAACAATTTTAGTGTAGTCACCTCCCCATCGTGTCCGCTTAACCGGGGGTCGTAACAACAATTTTAGTGTAGTCACCTCCCCATCGTGTCCGCTTAACCGGGGGTCGTAACAACAATTTTAGTGTAGTCACCTCCCCATCGTGTCCGCTTAACCGGGGGTCGTAACAACAATTTTAGTGTAGTCACCACCCCAACGAGTCCGGTTAGCCGGCGGTCGTAACAACAATTAAAGTGTAGTCACCTCCCCCATCGTGTCCGCTTAACCGGGGGTCGTAACAACAATTTTAGTGTAGTCACCTCCCCATCGTGTCCGCTTAACCGGGGGTCGTAACAACAATTTTAGTGTAGTCACCTCCCCATCGTGTCCGCTTAACCGGGGGTCGTAACAACAATTTTAGTGTAGTCACCTCCCCATCGTGTCCGCTTAACCGGGGGTCGTAACAACAATTTTAGTGTAGTCACCTACCCAACGTGTCCGCTAAACAGTGCGTAGTAACAAAAATTTTAGTGTAGTCACCTCCCCATCGTGTCCGCTTAACCGTGGGTCGTAACCAAAATTTTAGTGTAGTCACCTCCCCATCGTGTCCGCTTAACCGGGGGTCGTTACAACAATTTTAGTGTAGTCACCACTCCTCCCCATCGTGTCCGCTTAACCGGGGGTCGTAACAACAATTTTAGTGTAGTCACCTCCCCATCGTGTCCGCTTAACCGGGGGTCGTAACAACAATTTTAGTGTAGTCACCTCCCCATCGTGTCCGCTTAACCGGGGGTCGTAACAACAATTTTAGTGTAGTCACCTCCCCATCGTGTCCGCTTAACCGGGGGTCGTAACAACAATGGTTAATTTTAGTGTAGTCACCCTCCCCCATCGTGTCCGCTTAACCGGGGGTCGTAACAACAATTTTAGTGTAGTCACCCTCCCCATCGTGTCCGCTTTAACCGGGGGTCGTAACAACAATTTTAGTGTAGTCACCTCCCCCATCGTGTCCGCTTAACCGGGGTCGTCGTAACAACAATTTTAGTGTACTCACCACCCCATCGTGTCAGCTTAACCGGGGGTCGTAACAACAATTTTAGTGTAGTCACCTCCCCATCGTGTCCGCTTAACCGGGGGTCGTAACAACAATTTTAGTGTAGTCACCTCCCCATCGTGTCCGCTTAACCGGGGGTCGTAACAACAATTTTAGTGTAGTCACCACACCTCCCAATCGTGTCCGCTTAACCGGGGGTCGTAAATAACACTTAGTGTAGTCATCGCCCCATCGTCCGTTTAACCGGGGGTCGTAAATGTAATTTTAGTAGTCACCGCTCATCGTGTCCGCTTAATAGGTCGTAAACAACACTTTAGTGGGACTACCCACCGTGACCGGCTTAGCCAGGGTCGTAACAACAATTTTAGTGTAGTCACCTCCCCATCGTGTCCGCTTAACCGGGGGTCGTAACAACAATTTTAGTGTAGTCACCTCCCCATCGTCCGGGTAAGCTTAACCGGGGGTCGTAACAACAATTTTAGTGTAGGCCACCTCCCCCAATGTCCGCTTAACCGGGGGTCGTAACAACAATTTTAGTGTAGTCACCTCCCCATCGTGTCCGCTTAACCGGGGGTCGTAACAACAATTTTAGTGTAGTCACCTCCCCATCGTGTCCGCTTAACCGGGGGTCGTAACAAGGTACTCTTAGTGTAGTCACCTCCCCATCGTGTCCGCTTAACCGGGGGTCGTAACAACAATTTTAGTGTAGTCACCTCCCCCATCGTGTCCGCTTAACCGGGGGTCGTAACAACAATTTTAGTGTAGTCACCTCCCATCGTGTCCGCTTAACCGGGTCGTAACAACAATTTTAGTGTAGTCACCTCCCATCGTGTCCGCTTAACCGGGGTCGTAACAATTTTAGTGTAGTCACCTCCCCATCGTGTCCGCTTAACCGGGGGTCGTAACAACAATTTTAGTGTAGTCACCTCCCCATCGTGTAATCGCTTTAACCGGGGGTCGTAACAACAATTTTAGTGTAGTCACCTCTCCCCATCGTGTCCGCTTAACCGGGGGTCGTAACAACAATTTTAGTGTAGTCACCTCCCCATCGTGTCCGCTTAACCGGGGGTCGTAACAACAATTTTAGTGTAGTCACCTCCCCATCGTGTCCGCTTAACCGGGGGTCGTAACAACAATTTTAGTGTAGTCACCTCCCCATCGTGTCCGCTTAACCGGGGGTCGTAACAACAATTTTAGTGTAGTCACCTCCCCATCGTGTCCGCTTAACCGGGGGTCGTAACAACAATTTTAGTGTAGTCACCTCCCCATCGTGTCCGCTTAACCGGGGGTCGTAACAACAATTTTAGTGTAGTCACCTCCCCATCGTGTCCGCTTAACCGGGGGTCGTAACAACAATTTTAGTGTAGTCACCTCCCCATCGTGTCCGCTTAACCGGGGGTGCGTAACAACAATTTTAGTGTAGTCACCTCCCCCATCGTGTCCGCTTAACCGGGGGTCGTAACAACAATTTTAGTGTAGTCACCTCCCCATCGTGTCCGCTTAACCGGGGGTCGTAACAACAATTTTAGTGTAGTCACCTCCCCATCGTGTCCGCTTAACCGGGGGTCGTAACAACAATTTTAGTGTAGTCACCTCCCCTTCGTGTCCGCTTAACCGGGGGTCGTAACAACAATTTTAGTGTAGTCACCTCCCCTTCGTGTCCGCTTAACAGGGGGTCGTTACCTAACTTCTAGTTTAGTCACCTCTCCTCCCCATCGTGTCCGCTTAACCGGGGGTCGTAAATTTTAGTGTAGTCACTTCATCGTGTCCGCTTAACCGGGGGTCGTAACAACAATTTTAGTGTAGTCACCTCCCCATCGTGTCCGCTTAACCGGGGGTCGTAACAACAATTTTAGTGTAGTCACCTCCCCATCGTGTCCGCTTAACCGGGGGGTCGTAACAACAATTTTAGTGTAGTCACCTCCCCATCGTGTCCGCTTAACCGGGGGTCGTAACAACAATTTTAGTGTAGTCACCTCCCCATCGTGTCCGCTTAACCGGGGGTCGTAACAACAATTTTAGTGTAGTCACCTCCCCATCGTGTCCGCTTAACCGGGGGTCGTAACAACAATTTTAGTGTAGTCACCTCCCCATCGTGTCCGCTTAACCGGGGGTCGTAACAACAATTTTAGTGTAGTCACCACTCCTCCCCATCGTGTCCGCTTAACCGGGGGTCGTAACAACAATTTTAGTGTAGTCACCTCCCCATCGTGTCCGCTTAACCGGGGGTCGTAACAACAATTTTAGTGTAGTCACCTCCCCATCGTGTCCGCTTAACCGGGGGTCGTAACAACAATTTTAGTGTAGTCACCTCCCCATCGTGTCCGCTTAACCGGGGGTCGTAACAACAATTTTAGTGTAGTCACCTCCCCATCGTGTCCGCTTAACCGGGGGTCGTAACAACAATTTTAGTGTAGTCACCTCCCCATCGTGTCCGCTTAACCGGGGGTCGTAACAACAATTTTAGTGTAGTCACCTCCCCATCGTGTACCGCTTAACCGGGGGTCGTAACAACAATTTTAGTGTAGTCACCTCCCCATCGTGTCCGCTTAACCGGGGGTCGTAACAACAATTTTAGTGTAGTCACCTCCCCATCGTGTCCGCTTAACCGGGGGTCGTAACAACAATTTTAGTGTAGTCACCTCCCCATCGTGTCCGCTTAACCGGGGGGTCGTAACAACAATTTTAGTGTAGTCACCTCCCCATCGTGTCCGCTTAACCACGGGGGTCGTAACAACAATTTTAGTGTAGTCACCTCCCCATCGTGTCCGCTTAACCGGGGGTCGTAACAACAATTTTAGTGTAGTCACCTCCCCATCGTGTCCGCTTAACCGGGGGTCGTAACAACAATTTTAGTGTAGTCACCTCCCCATCGTGTCCGCTTAACCGGGGGTCGTAACAACAATTTTAGTGTAGTCACCTCCCCATCGTGTCCGCTTAACCGGGGGTCGTAACAACAATTTTAGTGTAGTCACCTCCCCATCGTGTCCGCTTAACCGGGGGTCGTAACAACAATTTTAGTGTAGTCACCTCCCCATCGTGTCCGCTTAACCGGGGGTCGTAACAACAATTTTTAGTGTAGTCACCTCCCCATCGTGTCCGCTTAACCGGGGGTCGTAACAACAATTTTAGTGTAGTCACCTCCCCATCCCATTGTCCGCTTAACCGGGGGTCGTAACAACAATTTTAGTGTAGTCACCTCCCCATCGTGTCCGCTTAACCGGGGGTCGTAACAACAATTTTAGTGTAGTCACCTCCCCATCGTGTCCGCTTAACCGGGGGTCGTAACAACAATTTTAGTGTAGTCACCTCCCCATCGTGTCCGCTTAACCGGGGGGCGTAACAACAATTTTAGTGTAGTCACTCTCCCCATCGTGTCCGCTTAACCGGGGGTCGTAACAACAATTTTAGTGTAGTCACCTCCCCATCGTGTCCGCTTAACCGGGGGTCGTAACAACAATTTTAGTGTAGTCACCCTCCCCCATCGTGTCCGCTTAACCGGGGGTCGTAACAACAATGTTAGTGTAGTCACCTCCCCATCGTGTCCGCTTAACCGGGGGTCGTAACAACAATTTTAGTGTAGTCACCTCCCCATCGTGTCCGCTTAACCGGGGGTCGTAACAACAATTTTAGTGTAGTCACCTCCCCATCGTGTCCCGCTTAACCGGGGGTCGTAACAACAATTTTAGTGTAGTCACCTCCCCATCGTGTCCGCTTAACCGGGGGTCGTAACAACAATTTTAGTCCTTAGTCACCTCCCCATCGTGTCCGCTTAACCGGGGGTCGTAACAACAATTTTAGTGTAGTCACCTCCCCATCGTGTCCGCTTAACCGGGGGTCGTAACAACAATTTTAGTGTAGTCACCTCCCCATCGTGTCCGCTTTAACCGGGGGTCGTAACAACAATTTTAGTGTAGTCACCTCCCCCATCGTGTCCGCTTTAACCGGGGGTCGTAACAACAATTTTTAGTGTAGTCACCTCCCCATCGTGTCCGCTTAACCGGGGGTCGTAACAACAATTTTAGTGTAGTCACCTCCCCATCGTGTCCGCTTAACCGGGGGTCGTAACAACAATTTTAGTGTAGTCACCTCCCCATCGTGTCCGCTTAACCGGGGGTCGTAACAACAATTTTAGTGTAGTCACCTCCCCATCGTGTCCGCTTAACCGGGGGGTCGTAACAACAATTTTAGTGTAGTCACCTCCCCATCGTGTCCGCTTAACCGGGGGTCGTAACAACAATTTTAGTGTAGTCACACTCCCCATCGTGTCCGCTTAACCGGGGGTCGTAACACCTATATTAGTGTAGTCACCTCCCCCACGTTTGCGCTTTACCGGGGGTCGTAACAACTATTTTAGTGTAGTCACCTCCCCATCGTGTCCGCTTAACCGGGGGTCGTAACAACAATTTTAGTGTAGTCACCTCCCCATCGTGTCCGCTTAACCGGGGGTCGTAACAACAATTTTAGTGTAGTCACCTCCCCATCGTGTCCGCTTAACCGGGGGTCGTAACAACAATTTTAGTGTAGTCACCTCCCCATCGTGTCCGCTTAACCGGGGGTCGTAACAACAATTTTAGTGTAGTCACCTCCCCATCGTGTCCGCTTAACCGGGGGTCGTAACAACAATTTTAGTGTAGTCACCTCCCCATCGTGTCCGCTTAACCGGGGGGAGTTTATTAACAATTTTAGTGTAGTCACCTCCCCATCGTGTCCGCTTAACCGGGGGTCGTAACAACAATTTTAGTGTAGTCACCTCCCCATCGTGTCCGCTTAACCGGGGGTCGTAACAACAATTTTAGTGTAGTCACCTCCCCATCGTGTCCGCTTAACCGGGGATCGTAACAACAACAATTTTGGTGTAGTCACCTCCCCATCGTGTCCGCTTAACCGGGGGTCGTAACAACAATTTTAGTGTAGTCACCTCCCCATCGTGTCCGCTTAACCGGGGGTCGTAACAACAATTTTAGTGTAGTCACCTCCCCATCGTGTCCGCTTAACCGGGGGTCGTAACAACAATTTTAGTGTAGTCACCTCCCCATCGTGTCCGCTTAAACCGGGGTCCTATCAACAATTTTAGTGTAGTCACCTCCCCATCGTGTCCGCTTAACCGGGGGTCGTAACAACAATTTTAGTGTAGTCACCTCCCCATCGTGTCCGCTTAACCGGGGGTCGTAACAACAATTTCTAGTGTAGTCACCTCCCCCATCGTGTCCGCTTAACCGGGGGGGTCGTAACAACAATTTTAGTGTAGTCACCTCCCCATCGTGTCCGCTTAACCGGGGGTCGTAACAACAATTTTAGTGTAGTCACCTCCCCCATCGTGTCCGCTTAACCGGGGGTCGTAACAACAATTTTAGTGTAGTCACCTCCCCATCGTGTCCGCTTAACCGGGGGGTCGTAACAACAATTTTAGTGTGTAGTCACCTCCCCCATCGTGTCCGCTTAACCGGGGGTCGTAACAACAATTTTAGTGTAGTCACCTCCCCATCGTGTCCGCTTAACCGGGGGGTCGTAACAACAATTTTAGTGTAGTCACCTCCCCATCGTGTCCAGCTTAACCGGGGGTCGTAACAACAATTTTAGTGTAGTCACCTCCCCATCGTGTCCGCTTAACCGGGGGTCGTAACAACAATTTTAGTGTAGTCACCTCCCCATCGTGTCCGCTTAACCGGGGGTCGTAACAACAATTTTAGTGTAGTCACCTCCCCATCGTGTCCGCTTAACCGGGGGTCGTAACAACAATTTTAGTGTGTAGTCACCTCCCCATCGTGTCCGCTTAACCCGGGGGTCGTACCAACAATTTTAGTGTAGTCACCTCCCCATCGTGTCCGCTTAACCGGGGGTCGTAACAACAATTTTAGTGTAGTCACCTCCCCATCGTGTCCGCTTAACCGGGGGTCGTAACAACAATTTTAGTGTAGTCACCTCCCCATCGTGTCCGCTTAACCGGGGGTCGTAACAACAATTTTAGTGTAGTCACCTCCTCCATCGTGTCCGCTTAACCGGGGGTCGTAACAACAATTTTAGTGTAGTCACCTCCCCATCAGTGTCCGCTTAACCGGGGGTCGTAACAACAATTTTTAGTGTAGTCACCTCCCCATCGTGTCCGCTTAACCGGGGGTCGTAACAACAATTTTAGTGTAGTCACCTCCCCATCGTGTCCGCTTAACCGGGGGTCGTAACAACAATTTTAGTGTAGTCAGCTCCCCATCGTGTCCGCTTTAACCGGGGGTCGTAACAACAATTTTAGTGTAGTCACCTCCCCATCGTGTCCGCTTAACCGGGGGTCGTAAACAACAATTTTAGTGTAGTCACCTCCCCATCGTGTCCGGTTACCGTGGGGTCGTAACAACAATTTTAGTGTAGTCACCTCCCCATCGTGTCCGCTTAACCGGGGGTCGTAACAACAATTTTAGTGTAGTCACCTCCCCATCGTGTCCGCTTAACCGGGGGTCGTAACAACAATTTTAGTGTAGTCACCTCCCCATCGTGTCCGCCTTAACCGGGGGTCGTAACAACAATTTCTTAGTGTAGTCACCTCTCCCCATCGTGTCCGCTTAACCGGGGGTCGTAACAACAATTTTAGTGTAGTCACCTCCCCATCGTGTCCGCTTAACCGGGGGTCGTAACAACAATTTTAGTGTAGTCACCTCCCCATCGTGTCCGCTTAACCGGGGGTCGTAACAACAATTTTAGTGTAGTCACCTCCCCATCGTGTCCGCTTAACCGGGGGGCGTAACAACAATTTTAGTGTAGTCACCTCCCCATCGTGTCCGCTTAACCGGGGGTCGTAACAACAATTTTAGTGTAGTCACCTCCCCATCGTGTCCGCTTAACCGGGGGTCGTAACAACAATTTTAGTGTAGTCACCTCCCCATCGTGTCCGCTTAACCGGGGGTCGTAACAACAATTTTAGTGTAGTCACCTCCCCATCGTGTCCGCTTAACCGGGGGTCGTAACAACAATTTTAGTGTAGTCACCTCCCCATCGTGTCCGCTTAACCGGGGGTCGTAACAACAATTTTAGTGTAGTCACCTCCCCATCGTGTCCGCTTAACCGGGGGTCGTAACAACAATTTTAGTGTAGTCACCTCCCCATCGTGTCCGCTTAACCGGGGGTCGTAACAACAATTTTAGTGTAGTCACCACTCCTCCCCATCGTGTCCGCTTAACCGGGGGTCGTAACAACAATTTTAGTGTAGTCACCACTCCTCCCCATCGTGTCCGCTTAAAAGGGATCGTAACAACAATTTTAGTGTAGTCACCTCCCCATCGTGTCCGCTTAACCGGGGGTCTTAACAACAATTTTAGTGTAGTCACCTCCCCATCGTGTCCGCTTAACCGGGGGTCGTAACAACAATTTTAGTGTAGTCACCTCCCCATCGTGTCCGCTTAACCGGGGGTCGTAACAACAATTTTAGTGTAGTCACCCTCCCCATCGTGTCCGCTCTAACCGGGGGTCGTAACAACAATTTTAGTGTAGTCACCTCCCCATCGTGTCCGCTTAACCGGGGGTCGTAACAACAATTTTAGTGTAGTCACCTCCCCATCGTGTCCGCTTAACCGGGGGTCGTAACAACAATTTTAAGTGTAGTCACCTCCCCATCGTGTCCGCTTAACCGGGGGTCGTAACAACAATTTTTTTAGTGTAGTCACCTCCCCATCGTGTCCGCTTAACCGGGGGTCGTAACAACAATTTTAGTGTAGTCACCTCCCCATCGTGTCCGCTTAACCGGGGGTCGTAACAACAATTTTAGTGTAGTCACACTCCCCATCGTGTCCGCTTAACCGGGGGTCGTAACAACAATTTTAGTGTAGTCACCTCCCCCATCGTGTCCGCTTAACCGGGGGTCGTAACAACAATTTTAGTGTAGTCACCTCCCCATCGTGTCCGCTTAACCGGGGGTCGTAACAACAATTTTAGTGTAGTCACCTCCCCATCGTGTCCGCTTAACCGGGGGTCGTAACAACAATTTTAGTGTAGTCACCTCCCCATCGTGTCCGCTTAACCGGGGGTCGTAACAACAATTTTAGTGTAGTCACCTCCCCATCGTGTCCGCTTAACCGGGGGTCGTAACAACAATTTTAGTGTAGTCACCACACCTCCCCATCGTGTCCGCTTAACCGGGGGTCGTAACAACAATTTTAGTGTAGTCACCTCCCCATCGTGTCCGCTTAACCGGGGGTCGTAACAACAATTTTAGTGTAGTCACCTCCCCATCGTGTCCGCTTAACCGGGGGTCGTAACAACAATTTTAGTGTAGTCACCTCCCCATCGTGTCCGCTTAACCGGGGGTCGTAACAACAATTTTAGTGTAGTCACCTCCCCATCGTGTCCGCTTAACCCCGGGTCTTAACAACTTTTTTAGTTCCGTCACCTCCCCATCGTGTCACCTTTACCTGTGGTCTTAACAACTTTTTTAGTGTAGTCACCTCCCCATCGTGTCCGCTTAACCGGGGGTCGTAACAACAATTTTAGTGTAGTCACCTCCCCATCGTGTCCGCTTAACCGGGGGTCGTAACAACAATTTTAGTGTAGTCACCTCCCCATCGTGTCCGCTTAACCGGGGGTCGTAACAACAATTTTAGTGTAGTCACCTCCCCATCGTGTCCGCTTAACCGGGGGTCGTAACAACAATTTTAGTGTAGTCACCTCCCCATCGTGTCCGCTTAACCGGGGGTCGTAACAACAATTTTAGTGTAGTCACCTCCCCATCGTGTCCGCTTTAACCGGGGGTCGTAACAACAATTTTAGTGTAGTCACCTCCCCATCGTGTCCGCTTTAACCGGGGGTCGTAACAACAATTTTAGTGTAGTCACCTCCCCATCGTGTCCGCTTAACCGGGGGTCGTAACAACAATTTTAGTGTAGTCACCTCCCCATCGTGTCCGCTTAACCGGGGGTCGTAACAACAATTTTAGTGTATTTTCACCTCCCCATCGTGTCCGCTTAACCGGGGGTCGTAACAACAATTTTAGTGTAGTCACCTCCCCATCGTGTCCGCTTAACCACGGGGACGTAACAACAGTTTTAGTGTAGTCACCTACCCTGCGTGTCCTCTTAACAGGGGGTCGTAACATAACTTTTAGTGTAGTAACCTCCCCATCGTGTCCGCTTAACCGGGGGTCGTAACAACAATTTTAGTGTAGTCACCTCCCCATCGTGTCCGCTTAACCGGGGGTCGTAACAACAATTTTAGTGTAGTCACCTCCCCATCGTGTCCGCTTAACCGGGGGTCGTAACAACAATTTTAGTGTAGTCACCTCCCCATCGTGTCCGCTTAACCGGGGGTCGTAACAACAATTTTAGTGGTAGTCACCTCCCCATCGTGTCCGCTTTAACCGGGGGTCGTAACAACAATTTTAGTGTAGTCACCTCCCCATCGTGTCCGCT
This sequence comes from Diplolepis rosae, assembly GCA_030998225.1. Lineage (NCBI taxonomy): Eukaryota > Metazoa > Arthropoda > Insecta > Hymenoptera > Diplolepididae > Diplolepis > Diplolepis rosae. Next base: position 3,457,748 of record JAPYXD010000716.1, read on the forward strand.
TAACCGGGGGTCGTAACAACAATTTTGGTGTAGTCACCTCCCCATCGTGTCCGCTTAACCGGGGGTCGTAACAACAATTTTAGTGTAGTCACCTCCCCATCGTGTCCGCTTAACCGGGGGTCGTAACAAACAATTTTAGTGTAGTCACCTCCCCATCGTGTCCGCTTAACCGGGGGTCGTAACAACAATTTTAGTGTAGTCACCTCCCCATCGTGTCCGCTTAACCGGGGGTCGTAACAACAATTTTAGTGTAGTCACCTCCCCATCGTGTCCGCTTAACCGGGGGTCGTAACAACAATTTTAGTGTAGTCACCTCCCCATCGTGTCCGCTTAACCGGGGGCTCGTAACAACAATTTTAGTGTAGTCACCTCCCCATCGTGTCCGCTTAACCGGGGGGTCGTAACAACAATTTTAGTGTAGTCACCTCCCCATCGTGTCCGCTTAACCGGGGGTCGTAACAACAATTTTAGTGTAGTCACCTCCCCATCGTGTCCGCTTAACCGGGGGTCGTAACAACAATTTTAGTGTAGTCACCTTCCCATCGTGTCCCCGCTTAACCGGGGGTCGTAACAACAATTTTAGTGTAGTCACCTCCCCATCGTGTCCGCTTAACCGGGGGTCGTAACAACAATTTTAGTGTAGTCACCTCCCCATCGTGTCCGCTTAACCGGGGGTAGTCCATTAACAATTTTAGTGTAGTCACCTCCCCATCGTGTCCGCTTAACCGGGGGTCGTAACAACAATTTTAGTGTAGTCACCTCCCCATCGTGTCCGCTTAACCGGGGGTCGTAACAACAATTTTAGTGTAGTCACCTCCCTATCAGGTCCGCTTAACCGGGGGTCGTAACAACAATTTTAGTGTAGTCACCTCCCCATCGTGTCCGCTTAACCGGGGGTCGTAACAACAATTTTAGTGTAGTACCCTCCCCCACGAGTCAGATAAACCGGCGGTCGTAACAACAATTTTAGTGTAGTCACCTCCCCATCGTGTCCGCTTAACCGGGGGTCGTAACAACAATTTTAGTGTAGTCACCTATCATCGTGTCCGCTTAACCGGGGGTCGTAACAACAATTTTAGTGTAGTCACCTCCCCATCGTGTCCGCTTAACCGGGGGTCGTAACAACAATTTTAGTGTAGTCACCTCCCCATCGTGTCCGCTTAACCGGGGGTCGTAACAACAATTTTAGTGTAGTCACCTCCCCCATCGTGTCCGCTTAACCGGGGTCGTAACAACAATTTTAGTGTAGTCACCTCCCCATCGTGTCCGCTTAACCGGGGGTCGTAACAACAATTTTAGTGTAGTCACCTCCCTATCGTGTCCGCTTAACCGGGGGTCGTAACAACAATTTTAGTGTAGTCACCTCCCCATCGTGTCCGCTTAACCGGGGGTCGTAACAACAATTTTAGTGTAGTCACCTCCCCATCGTGTCCGCTTAACCGGGGGTCGGACCAACAATTTTAGTGTCGTCACCCTCCCAATCGTGTCCGCTTAACCGGGGGTCGTAACAACAAATTTTAGTGTAGTCACCTCCCCATCGTGTCCGCTTAACCGGGGGTCGTAACAACAATTTTAGTGTAGTCACCTTCCCCATCGTGTCCGCTTAACCGGGGGTCGTAACAACAATTTTAGTGTAGTCACCTCCTTATCGTGTCCGCTTAACCGGGGGTCGTAACAACAATTTTAGTGTAGTCACCTCCCCATCGTGTCCGCTTAACCGGGGGTCGTAACAACAATTTTAGTGTAGTCACCTCCCCATCGTGTCCGCTTAACCGGGGGTCGTAAATAACAATTTTAGTGTAGTCACCTCCCCATCGTGTCCGCTTAACCGGGGGTCGTAACAACAATTTTAGTGTAGTCACCTCCCCATCGTGTCCGCTTAACCGGGGGTCGTAACAACAATCTTAGTGTAGTCACCTCCCATCGTGTCCGCTTAACCGGGGGTCGTAACAACAATTTTAGTGTAGTCACCACCCCAACGTGTCCGCTTAACCTGGGGTCGTAACAACAATTTTAGTGTAGTCACCTCCCCATCGTGTCCGCTTAACCGGGGGTCGTAACAACAATTTTAGTGTAGTCACCCCCCCATCGTGTCCGCTTAACCGGGGGTCGTAACAACAATTTTAGTGTAGTCACCTCCCCATCGTGTCCGCTTAACCGGGGGTCGTAACAACAATTTTAGTGTAGTCACCTCCCCATCGTGTCCGCTTAACCGGGGGTCGTAACAACAATTTTAGTGTAGTCACCACGCCTCCCCATCGTGTCCGCTTAACCGGGGGTCGTAACAACAATTTTAGTGTAGTCACCTCCCCATCGTGTCCTCTTAACTGGGGGTCGTAACAACAATTTTAGTGTAGTCACCTCCCCATCGTGTCCGCTTAACCGGGGGTCGTAACAACAATTTTAGTGTAGTCACCTCCCCATCGTGTCCGCTTAACCGGGGGTCGTAACAACAATTTTAGTGTAGTCACCTCCCCATCGTGTCCGCTTAACCGGGGGTCGTAACAACAATTTTAGTGTAGTCACCTCCCCATCGTGTCCGCTTAACCGGGGGTCGTAACAACAATTTTAGTGTAGTCACCTCCCCAGCGGGTCCGCTTAACCGGGGGTCGTACAGACAATTTTAGTGTAGTCACCTCCCCATCGTGTCCGCTTAACCGGGGGTCGTAACAACAATTTTAGTGTAGTCACCTTCCCATCGTGTCCGCTTAACCGGGGGTCGTAACAACAATTTTAGTGTAGTCACCTCCCCATCGTGTCCGCTTAACCGGGGGTCGTAACAACAATTTTAGTGTAGTCGTCATCTCCCCATCGTGTCCGCTTAACCGGGGGTCGTAACAACAATTTTAGTGTAGTCACCTCCCCATCGTGTCCGCTAAACCGGGGTCGTAACAACAATTTTAGTGTAGTCACCTCCCCATCGTGTCCGCTTAACCGGGGGTCGTAACAACAATTTTAGTGTAGTCACCTCCCCATCGTGTCCGCTTAACCGGGGGTCGTAACAACAATTTTAGTGTAGTCACCTCCCCATCGTGTCCGCTTTACCGGGGGTCGTAACAACAATTTTAGTGTAGTCACCTCCCCATCAAAATAGTTTAACCGGGGGTCGTAACAACAATTTTAGTGTAGTCACTTCCCCATCGTGTCCGCTTAACCGGGGGTCGTAACAACAATTTTAGTGGTAGTCACCCCTCCCCCATCGTGTCCGCCTAACCCGGGGTCGTCACACCAATTGTAGTGTAGTCACCTCCCCACCGCGTCCGCTTAACCGGGGGTCGTAACAACAATTTTAGTGTAGTCACCTCCCCATCGTGTCCGCTTAACCGGGGGTCGTAACAACAATTTTAGTGTAGTCACCTCCCCATCGTGTCCGCTTAACCGGGGGTCGTAACAACAATTTTAGTGTAGTCACCTCCCCATCGTGTCCGCTTAACCGGGGGTCGTAACAACAATTTTGGCGGTGTCACCTCCCCGTCGTGTCCGCTTAACCGGGGTCGTAACAACAATTTTAGTGTAGTCACCTCCCCATCGTGTCCGCTTAACCGGGGGTCGTAACAACAATTTTAGTGTAGTCACCTCCCCATCGTGTCCGCTTAACCGGGGGTCGTAACAACAATACCGGCGTAGTCACCTCCCCATCGTGTCCGCTTAACCGGGGGTCGTAACAACAATTTTAGTGTAGTCACCTCCTCTATTTCCACCGTGTCCGCTTAACCGGGGGTCGTAACAACAATTTTAGTGTAGTCACCTCCCCATCGTGTCCGCTTAACCGGGGGTCGCAATGAATAATTTTAGTGTAGTCACCTCCCCATCGTGTCCGCTTAACCGGGGGTCGTAACAACAATTTTAGTGTAGTCACCTCCCCATCGTGTCCGCTTAACCGGGGGTCGTAACAACAATTTTAGTGTAGTCACCTCCCCCATCGTGTCCGCTTAACCGGGGGTCGTAACAACAATTTTAGTGTAGTCACCTCCCCATCGTGTCCGCTTAACCGGGGGTCGTAACAACAATTTTAGTGGGAACACCTCCCCATCGTGTCCGCTTAACCGGGGGTCGTAACAACAATTTTAGTGTAGTCACTCCTCCCCATCGTGTCCGCTTAACCGGGGGTCGTAACAACAATTTTAGTGTAGTCACCTCCCCATCGTGTCCGCTTAACCGGGGTCGTAACAACACCAGTGTAGTCACCTCCCCATCGTGTCCGCTTAACCGGGGGTCGTAACAACAATTTTAGTGTAGTCACCTCCCCATCGTGTCCGCTTAACCGGGGCTCGTAACAACAATTTTAGTGTAGTCACCTCCCCCATCGTGTCCGCTTAACCGGGGGTCGTAACAACAATTTTAGTGTAGTCACCTCCACATCGTGTCCTCTTAACCCGGGGACGTAATACCACTTAGTGTAGTCACCTCCCCCATCGTGTCCGCTTAACCGGGGGTCGTAACAACAATTTTAGTGTAGTCACCTCCCCATCGTGTCCGCTTAACCGGGGTCGTAACAACAATTTCTTCTAGTGTAGTCACCTCCCCACCGTGTCGGGTAAACCGGGTTCGTAACAACAATTTTAGTGTAGTCACCTCCCCATCGTGTCCGCTTAACCGGGGGTCGTAACAACAATTTTAGTGTAGTCACCTCCCCATCGTGTCCGCTTAACCGGGGGTCGTAACAACAATTTCCAGTGTAGTCACCTCCTCATCGTGTCCGCTTAACCGGGGGTCGTAACAACAATTTTAGTGTAGTCACCTCCCCATCGTGTCCGCTTAACCGGGGGTCGTAACAACAATTTTAGTGTAGTCACCTCCCCATCGTGTCCGGAATCGGGGGTCGTAACAACAATTTTAGTGTAGTCACCTCCCCATCGTAAGTCCGCTGAACCGGGGGTCGTAACAACATTTTTAGCGTAGTCACTCCTCCCCATCGTGTCCGGCTTAACCGGGGGTCGTAATAACAATTTTAGTGTAGTCACCTCCCCATCGTGTCCGCTTAACCGGGGGTCGTAACAACAATTTTAGTGTAGTCACCTCCCCATCGTGTCCGCTTAACCGGGGTCGTAACAACAATTTTAGTGTAGTCACCCTCCCATCGTGTCCGCTTAACCGGGGGTCGTAACAACAATTTTAGTGTAGTC